>JARWLC010000009.1:93829622-94344622 GCA_033318265.1 Phyllotis vaccarum
TAGCTGCCTCAGGGTTCATCTCTGTACCCTGTGCCCCTCAGATGTCCAGGGGTAACTAGCCAAGGACTCTCTCCTCCCTCTTCAGATTGCAAGAACACAGGCTGAGTCAGTGTTAACCATAGGAAACAGGCAATCCAATTTCATTTGGGGTGCAGTATCCAGCCTTGGCCTTTCCTCCAAACAACAGGCACTCTGTATGTGGCAGGTTCTCACAAGATGACCAACAGTTTAACGGGTCCATGGTTGAACTGATGTCTGGCAGAACCTGTCTCATTGGAGACAACTCTCATGTTTCCCATCTGGGGTTTGTCACAGATGCCCAGATGCTAAGTCCTATTTGTCCATGGGACAATCAGAAACATACAGAAAAGCTGCATGGCTGGACTCCTTTACCCAGTAGCAGAAGAGTGCCTGTAGGGAAGGAGGCTTCTTCTCATTATCCTGCCACACAGAAGTTTTCTCTCTCTTGCACAACATGGGGAGGGACAGGGAGCAAAATAAATCCCAGAACCAGAACAGAAATATTAGGATCAGATTCTGCCTTTTGGAGCTACCATCTCCTAGATGCTGCACCTGTCACCACTCTGTGCATTATTACCTCTAATCTCACGACAGCATGGGCATGCCATTTACTTCCACCAAAGGAAGCACTGTAGTCCCTCTAATGAACAGCATTTTGTCTGAGGCTGAGTGTCAGGGTATCAGAGCTCAGATATGATCATAGTCCTGTCTGCTGAGGCCTAGAGCTTCAGGCTCCATGGGAGGACACAGATGTCAGGATCCAGCTGTCTAGACTGAAGGATGCAGAGCAACTCAGCCCCCCCACCCCCCCACCCCCGCACACGCACTCCTGCCTTCTTTTACAGAACACAAATACCAGGCACATAGAGACCAAGCCTGAATGCATTGTGAGTCTGACAAAGAGAGGCAGCTCTTTAGCTTTCTCATAATACCATACAAATGTGTGACCTCTGTAAGCTGGAATAGACAGATGTGGTCCCTGTCAGTTCCAGTCCTTGGGGTCAGGCATCTACCATTTCAGTGCTGAGTTGAAGTGAACACAGCTCTTTTGTAGTCATTTTTGTAGGCACAGAGAATCTAGTGACACAGTAGAAATCTTTTCTCCCAATTCTCTCTCCTCATTTCTCAATGTGACTGCCCTGCTACTGACCTCATTTCGTGAGTGTTCAGTATTTGACTTTTCTAGAAGGAACCAAGCTTCTCTGGATGTTCTGGTGACTCCATCTAGGTTTCACTGAGAGTTTTGTGCTCTTATTCTAGCTTAGGAATTACACTTCTGTTATGATAAATCAGCAGTAACTGTACACATATTGATATGTTACTGTACCATGTCCCTTCTAAATGTATATCACACTATACCCAAATCAAAGTCACCCCATGCATATTCATCCTCCTCATATGCAGATATCACACTTACCCATATTACAACATAGATGGACATGGCTCTTTACACACAATGCATTCAAATATACATATCATGTACCATATGAACACAAAATCTATACATAAAGACATTATACAATATCACAAAACACATGCACACAGGGTATACACCCATATGAGCTATATTCACACAAAGCTTTATACACCATCCAGAAACTGATATGCATACATACTTACTGCATGCATATCACCCACAAACACATGCACTCCCACACAACACATTTGTCTGCCTGCAACAGTCCCCTCAACTCTTACCTCCTATACATATAATACTTGTATCTGCAGATTTAAGGTATGGACAGATCTTGGAAATTATCTGGAATTTAGAGAGCAGTAAACAAGGTCAGAAAAGTGTGCTTCAGGAATCCTGTCAGGTGGCACACATCTGCCTATACCCTTTGTACTCACTGGAAAAACGAGGTCCTTCAGCTCTGTATATTTCTTATTTGTAAATGCATTTTCTAGTTTGCCTGTAATTTTCAGTATCTAAAAGAGAGAAGTGACTTGAGCATCCAGCCAGGAACCATTTGATTCAACCATGGCTCAGACACTAGCTTCTGCCCACAGCCCAGACTTTGGAAACAGTAAACTCTCTTTCCACCCTACCCAGAGGAAGAGTCTCAGTCATGTTTGCCATACTGCTGCAGTGACTACCTGTTACCCATACCATCGGGGTAGATGAGACAACTACCTCTGGAAGGTTTGCTTTAACTGGGGCTCAGAGGGGCATCTGGTCACCCGGAGTGTTACCTGCCAGCTCGCAGACGTGCCCACACCCACAGTGAAAACATCTCCTTCCATTTTCCGGATATCATCGGCCTAAGAGAAAGACAAGAGTCACATATAAGCCACCAGTGCATACAGCGTGGATGAGATGCCTCTGAGGGTGGCTGGCTCACCTCTTCCACCGTATACTGATAGGCGTCACTTTCCAGGGGGCTGCTGAGCAAGGAGATGACCGTACTAGGACGACGGACACCTGAAGAAGAGCAAGAGTGACTTGGCGCTGCTTGACTTTCCAGGAGAGGGCGGCAGAACCTTTGGGACCCTCCCAGGCTAACAAGGTCAGCACTACCCAATGCAGGACGCGTTTCTTTAACCCCTTAGCCACTTGGGTCAGAAGCCCAGACCCAGAACCCACCATTCAATGATCTCCAGAGTGAGAAGGAACTTCACTCGCTACCCAGTCTACAGATATGGAGGGGATGGGATGGAACAGTCTATAGAAGTCAGTTTCGCTGTACCCTCAGGGAAGCCCAGTCTTTAATCAAGCCTATCCTCGAACTGAGGATGCCCAGTGAGGAGGGTGGAAACTGGTTCTAACTCTGGGCACATCCCTAAAGATGTCTTGCTGGTAACAGTGGTCCCAGCAATCACAGCTATAGGTCAGAAGGTGTTAGGCAAGGGATTCCACCTGCTCCTACCTATTCCAGACATGTGCTATGGGGTCTACACTCCAAGCCATGGGTCCTGGCTGTGCATTGCCCCTTGTACTGTCTGGCACATGGGTGCAAGAAACAGGTCAAGAGAAAAAAGAATTGAAAAAGGAAGATCTGGAAACTCAGGGGACACCAAGCCTGGTTCTATACATGAGTCACTGTGCTTTTCTTCTTTTTGTTCACGGGGCCATCTATGGTCCGAAGACCTCAGCATGAGCAACACCCTCACATAGCCATATAGGACCTCCTGCCTTCTCAGAAGCATCATAAACACAGTACTTTTCTCACACGGGCCTGAGGCTCAGAAAAGGGACCATCAGGGCTTTTCTAGCACTAGACAATCATTGGAAGAGGCCTGGGGATCCACACACGAACTTTCCAGGGAACCCTGCCCTGTGGGAATTCACTCAACTACAGTGCTGGCAGCTCACCTCCTGAGACATTCTTTCTTATCTGTTCATTTACCTGCAAGGAAGCAAAAAGAGAGGAGGGATTGTGAGATGGTTCCATGGTACAGGACACCTAGGTGGCTCTGGCCTTGCATACCTTGAACAATCCTCGGTAAAGGAGCGCATGCCCTGCAGGCATGCTGTATTTCGCCCTTTCCAGGCCCTTAAAGATTTCCTCTCTGGAAAAAAAAAAAATCAAACGTAAAGGTGACATAAAGACTATGGGCAGTGTCAAAACATCTCCAAGCTTTCTCTGAGCCTTTCTGTGCCTCTAATCTCATGAGCACGAAGGCGGCTTAGGACACGGTAGGGAGTTCTCAGCAAGTGTCAAAGCCACTTTCCTGATTGAAACCTTGATGCCAAAGTCACCCTCCTGAGCAATCTATTATTCAACGTGTAGGGCTGAAGGGGGCCATGTCACCAGCTGAGACACTGCCCATGGTCTCCACTGTCACAGAGCCATGGCTGACTCCCTTCCCTCCAGTCTGCTAAAGGCAGCAGCCAGTCTACTTAGATATGAGCCCAACTGTGGACTCCACAAGCTCCTGACTGAGAAGTCCTGAGCCTCAGAGTCAGGTCCTGAGGGCTGTCCATAAGCAACTTTGTTGTTTCTTACACTAGAAGCAACATGGCCTGTCAGGTGCTGTTAAAACAGAGTACACTGAGACCAGCAGGCTGGGTCTGCTGGCTGTTCTGGGACAGAAAGTGGGGTACAAGAATAATCCAATATGACAAGGCCATATTGTGTCTTCACTCATTGTGCCTGGCTTTTCTCCCAGGCCCTGGACAGGGGTTTCTTAGGTTTCACACCCCTAATCCTAAATTTTATGCCTCTCTGTTCTTTTTGCTCTGTCTGGAGTTCCAGGCCAAGCATATGAAGCTTTTTCTCCCAGAAGCCTCCAACATTCTTTCTCTGGTACTCTGGGGACAAGTGGGTGACCTCCCTCTGTGGATACCTGCTTCCCATATATCTGCCTGTAGTGTACATGCCAGTCTTGGACTTATGGTCTCACTCTGGGATTCCCTCTTCTCAGAGTGGGCCTCAGTTGCCTTTCCTGGATGCTGGAACATCCCTCTGGTTTTCTGTTCTCTCCCTATCCCACTGACCCAGACAGAGAATGATCTAGTACAAACCAGGTTCTGTACAAACCAGGGTTGTTCAGAGGACCCACATGTATGTCTTCCACCCTCATCAACCCTATGTATTGTCCTAACCAGGTCCCAGAGAAGATTCAGTGGTAGTTGAAGGCAGACAAGCAAGAATGTAGAAACTTCTGGAAGCATCAGGTTATGGTGCCAGTGAAGCAGGAATTCAAAAGTCTGGCAGACTAAAGTTTACAGTAAGTATCAGTACATAGGCATGTGGCAACCAGCCGCTATGGATACCGGTCGGAGCCCTCATGAAGACCTCTAAAATCTCTCAGTTCTATGGAGATCTGAAACCCCAAGCCTGTGTTAGCCTTCACATAAATACCTGTCTCCAGTGATGGGCAGGATGACGTTGCCCTTACAGGAGTAGGTGATGATGGATACCCGCAGATCCTGGCTGGGAGGAAGCAGCATTTATGAGAAACCACCACCTTGACATGATGTCATCAAGCTGTCAAGGAAGGTACTCAAAAAAAATTCTCTTTCCCCTGTTCTCACTTTCCCTTTGAAGCCTGATCTAGTAAAGTTCATGAAAGATTCCTAACCCAATGGAAATGTGGTCCTTGAGGAAGGGAGGCAGCCAAAGTGAGCACATCCCTGTGCTCAAATACATGCACACTTATATATGCTTACACTCATACACATACACACATTCATATACACACTGAACAAGCAAGACCTCTTGTCTACTGTAGATTTCTCAGCATCTCATCCAACTTCAAGGAATTGTTCTTTCTCTGGCTTCTCCTTCTGCACTCTTGCACAGGACTCTCAGAAAACCATCCATCAAGTATCCCCGTGACCCATTTCTAATTCAGCGGATACAGCTGGATATCTGTCTTGGTCTGTTCCTCTCATCTCCACAAAACTTCTATGTTCCTCCACCCCTATGGCTCACAATGGAAAATTCAAACGCCATGGCCTGGCTTAATAAGTCCCTGTGCCCTGATCAGCACTCCCCTGAGTTACTGAGTTACTGTCACTCACCAGCCTCAGAGACCACCCACTTCCTTCCTTCAGACCACCCTAATGGCTGCTCTGTCTTTATCTTCTTAATCACTAAAGTTATATCATTTCTACATGCTTTGGATAACCACCTGGACTTCCTCTAGGAATTGTCGACTTTTCCTGTGCCCTTACATGGCTTGTTGCCCATCATTTTCTTTTGACTCCAAGCACCCTGCAACCAAGTGATAGTTACCGAGTCCCAAGCCTTGCAGTCTGAAAGATCCTGGAGGGTGAATTCTGTCCCTATACTACACCTAGCTTCCAGGCAGGAGCAGCCAATGCTGCAGACACCCCGTGGGACCAGCTGGGGTATGTGCTCCCACTATTAGAAACTCTTGCACCTCCCAAATCCAAGAAATGTGTCCTCTGCACAACAGGACATGACCCCTGCATCACGAAGGAGCCGGCAGCATCAAGTCGTACTTTGATAATTTGCGAATCATTTCCACCACAAACTGGTACACGTGAGGCCAGACTTGTGTCATGCTGTCAGACCTGAAGACAAAGGAGATATCCCTCAGCAGATACAGGCTTCCGGTGGACCAGACCACTTCCTTCCTTCCAAGCCTTCCATTGGTTTCCTTAGCTAGCTGCCTCTGCACCAATAGTGCTGACCACATAAGACTAGCCTGGGGATAACTGTCTCTAGGGCAAGCAATGGGCAGAGGGTGGCTTAGGGTCCCATCTGCTGGAACTGAAAGAACCCCATGCTAGAGGCTGAAACACAAATTCTAGTTGGTATTTAATGAAAACCCAAAGCTAGATATTGGGGGAAAGCTGGACTATCAGAGAGAGGGAACAGCCAACTTCTCAGGGTAAAGCTATCTTCAAGAGTCCTCAGCCTGGTTGGTCCCTTCTACTAAATACCTGATTGTCTGCCTACACCTGCCTAAAATATCTTCTTCACCCACTTGTTTCACTTCTGGATTCAACTCTGCATCATAATCCCAGCGTTAGGATTAGAGGTGTGAGCTACTACTGTTTGGTAGTTAGCCCTGAACTCACAGAAACACAGAAAGAGCTCTGTCTCTGGAGTTGTGGGATTAAAGGTGTAGGTCACCACTCAGTCTTTCCTGTGCTGGGATTAAAAGTGTGAGTTACCAACTGTCATTCCCATGCTGGGATTAAAGACATTGGTTACCACTCTCTGAGCCTCCTGGCTTGACTGTGGGTGGATCTATTCTCTGATGGTCCAGGACGATTTTATTAAATACAAAATGTATCACCACAAGAGGCTCATTGATGTGGCTGGCTGAACACAGCAGAGACTGTGCTGTCCTAAAATAGGAAATGGGTCTCTTGTTTGGAAATCCCCTGAGTTTATAGGTAGCCTCTCTGGGCTCCCCACTTGCTATTGGTTTTCTGTTTCCAGCTCCCTTTCATCACTTAACACCACTGATGTTAGAAGTCCTTGCATGCCATAATCCAGGCCCAGAGGACATCTTAGGCCTGGGCAATTATGTCCTTGTTAAACTCTTGAGTTCTTGAACATCAGATTTGTCCCAGTATATGTGGACCCTTTTTCTTACCCTTGTGCCACTTGCCTCTTCTCTCGGGACATTCCCCCAATTCCCCACACTCATCCCAGCACCCGTAAGAAAGGCATTTTCTCTGAGAGATGGGCCTTGGCTGGTGGGAATGCAGGCCTGTGGCAGAGCCCAGTCTCAAGAAGGGCTCCTCCATCAGGCATTGCTAGGAGAGAGCAGTCACTGCTAGCATGACATCATAGTTCCCAACCTTCCTGAGAGCTGTGGGAATCTTCCAGTTTTGATTCCCAAATTACTGTTCCCAGTAATCCCCTCCCCGGATGGAAAGCAAGCTTTGTGATCTCCCATCTAGTAGGATTCGCCTCTGACCCACATCCTAAAACGAAGGGCTCTGTAATTCCCAGCTTTGCTGGTCTTCACATCAAGGAAGAGCCAAAAATGAACTTCCGAGATGAGGACTATGAGGGAGTGCTCAGCGGTGATCTATTCTCTCCAAAATCTGAATAATGGAATAGAGTGAATCTGAGGCTGCCATATCCTCTGGATTTTGTTGGGTCATGTGTTCTGAATGCTGTGAGTCAGAAGCACCTCCCGACAGAAGCATTCTCACCACCAGCCATGCCTGTACTCACAAATGTGACTTTCCCAAAGGGGCTATGTTCATATTTATAATTGGGGCACTAGTCAGTTTTCTCGTTACTGTAAGAAAATACCTGACAGGAGCAACTTAAAGAGAGAAAAGCTTACTTTGGCTTGTAGCTTGATAACACAGTGGACAAGTCATAGCAGGAGCAGGAGGCAGTTAAACCCATTGCATCCAGAGTCAAAGAGCAAAGAGATCCAGGTGGTGGTCCCAGCAATTGGAAGGCAGACATGGGGGGATCTTTGTGAGTTCAAGGCTAGCCTGGTCTACAAAGTGAGTTTTTGGAAAGCCAGGGCAACATAGAGAAACTATATCAAAAAAAAAAAAAAAAGTAAGGAAGGAAGGGAGGGAGGGAGGGAGGGAGGGTGGGAGTGAGGGAGGAAGGGACAGAAGAGAGATGGATACAGTGCTCAGCTTTCTATTTCCTTTGTATTCAGCCTGAGATTCCAGCTGATGGAATGGTATTGCCCACATTTACCATGGGTCTTCCCACTTCAGGTAGCTAACCTAGAAACTCTGTCGTATACATGTTTAGAAATGTGTCTCCCAAGCAACCCCAGCTCCTGCCAAGTTGACAATTTAACCATCACATGTTCACCCCTTGGCAACTTGGCACCAAACCAAAACAAATCTCCCCTTCTTTGTCAGCTCGCGGCTCACTCAGAAGGAACAATGCATCAGTCTGACTTCAAAAGTCCCTTTAACAGTCTCAACACTACTCAAAAGTTTAGGTGCATGATCTTTTTGAGACTGGGGCAGTGAGTTTCACAGCATCAAAAACCAAATGGTATTTCTGACACACACTGGCACAGAGTAAAGATTTACTATTCCAAAGACGAGGACCGAAGACGTAAGCAAAGAAAGATCACGAAACCCAAAGCAAGCAGGGCAAACATCGTGTCCGGCATCTGGGGTCTTGAAATTGTCCCCCTTGGGTAGCCCAGGCCCACTAGGTCTGCTACCTTATCTATGTCTGCAACTCTCCTTGGAAGATGGCCCTGGGGTCCCTATGGAAACTGAGCCCCCCACCCGTCAGCTTCATGTACTCTGATCCAGCTGCATATTGTCTGGACTCAATAGCTTTCTAGAACCATAGCTCCAAGGTCTGCGACTGCCGAAATCTTGCATCTTTTATGCCTGCAAAGTGGGCCTACGTGAATGATGATGCGAAATTCTGTTGCTAACTCATGATAAAGCTTTGCTCCTACAGAGCACAGTTCCATCTGTCTCTGTGCTAATCCTAGGAAACACAGAAAGGGACCATTGCAGGGGTATTTCTGGTGTAGACTCTCCCCTTTTGGTGAATTTGTGTTTTTCAGAAGATAGAGTCTTTGCTGGGTAGCATTTGTTCTTGGGTCATTTTTCCTTTTTCTTTCAGTGCAGAGAAGGCTTTTCTTTAAAGATGCTAGTCCTTATAATTCCAGTTGCTTTCTCAGCACCCGCCTTGCCTCCAACTTAAATGACTTCCTTTCCCCACATTTAAAAAAAATATATCTTGCTAGTGTGTGTATGTGTGTGTGTGTGTGTGTGTGTGTGTGTGTGCGCGTGCGTGCGCATCTAGACCTGGATGTCAGCAGTGAGCAATAACCATGACACAGCGCACATGCTATCCTGTCTTGAAATTTCTTCCACCAAATAAATTAGTTCAAATTGTAATCTTCTTGCCTCTGTTTCCTAAGCGCTGGGATTATAGTTATGTATAATCATAAAGTCACAGATGCAGAAGTATGGAGCAGCTGGTCACATTGCATTCATAGTCCAGAAGCAGAGAGAGACTGATGCTACTTAACAGCTTGCTTTCTCCCTTTTCAATGCAGTCTGGAACCCTTGGCACAGTGCTGTCAATTTCCCACCTCAGTTAGCCCAATCTAGAAATTTCCTCATAAACATGCCCTGAGGTATGTCTCCTGGGTGATGCTCGGTCCTGACAAGTTGACAGTCAGTATTAACTACCATAGTTCCACACCACAAAGAACTTCCCTTCCCACAATCCTGCTGTCTCTGTCCATCTGAACACTGTGTAGGCAAACTCGCTGCTGGATGGCCCTAACACTAGCAAGACTATTATTCTCGAAGCACTCACTGGCCTGCAGATAACCCAATAATATCAGCTAATCACAGAGGAAAAAAATAAAGCACAGAAAGGCAAAGCCAGTTTTTACAGTATTCTCTCCAACTCTGGGTGAATCCAGGACTTTCTCCAAAATCCTGTAGACTGCTCACTGCTTCCAGTATACCTTCTCTCAGTTGTGAATAACTAAGCTTTGACTCTAAAACTAAATGCGAAGCAGACTTTGCTCTGGAAGGTCCTGACTAACATTCAAGGCAGGTCCTTTTCCCCATCGGGTAGCATGGATTTTTGTTCTTGTCCCTCTGTGAAGGTCACCTTCCCACAAACACTCACCAGGACCCCAATATCTATCCTGCTCACAAACTCTGCAAGCTTTCCATTTGAAATTATAGCCTAAGGTGGTTTTTTTATTGTAGTTTAGCTTAAGTTAAATTATAGTTTAAGTTGAAATCAAGTTTTCAATCTGAGATTATATTGAATGAGGATCCAGATTTCTGAACTCAAGACAAACTGAGGGTTTAAGAACAATGGGAAGAAAGGCCATATGACATACAGGAATCCAGAACTCGCAAAACATTGATCCGTTTGTGTTTTAATGCTGATCCTTAGCATCCAAGGGTGTATTCAGTGATAAAATCTGAGGTTTGAACATCATAGTCATATAAGCATGGTGTAGGAAAAGGGGTGCGATAGAATCTTTCAGGTATGAGAAACATAAATGCACTTTTCCTTCAGATATCAATTGATATCCCTACAAAGCTACACAGAAACAGAAGGTACTCAGCATAATCCTGTTAGTACAAGCAAGGTCATCACAATACCAGTAGGAAAAATCTAGGCTTGTATGTAACTATTTTAAGGGAGCAGGATCAGAAGTGGAGAATTTGACAGGTGTCTTGAGTTGTGATACACATTATAGAGTTGGACATTAAATTTACCCTCATTTGCTTGTAAACCAGCAGGCTGTGCAAGTGAACATGGTATATTTACAGGCTGCATAATCAATAATATTTTCCATCCCAATCTGTGCCCATCCATCATAAATGACTCTTTTCCTCCTATACCCCACAGTGGGGCCCTAGGAAAGTGGGTTGGATGGCAGCTGAGAAGACCACTCTATAGGACTACCTCAACCAGGCTGTCAGCCCCACAGCCCCGTAGGGGCCATCTTAATCTGGCCCTGATACCCAAGGGAAAATGCTAACCTCGGCAGTGCTAACTATCAGAGAGACAAGATGTGCCCATTGTTTTCAGAATCCCTGGGCTGGACAGAGAAAAGGTCTCTTTTTGAGTAACTAGGGAGGCTTCCTAAGCTGCTGGCCTAGCTTAGAGACAGGGGCTAGACTCATGTCCCTTTGACCTCCAGTGTGCAAGGAGAATGAGACAAACGAGAAGATGCAAGCCTGAAATAATTAGCAGAGCTCAATCTTGCCACCAGAGCCCGGGAAGCCTGGTCTTTTCACCACCAAATTCCCTGTTCACTTTGCCAACCCAAGAGAGTGCTCCAAAATAGAAGTCTCAATCTCTTCTCCAGTTCAGGATGTCTGAAGATGCAAGCATTCAAGAGAGTCCACGCAGGGCTTCCCCAACCCTGCTGTGGTTGAATGAGCAGAAAGTAAAGTGCTGTAAAATATCATTTTAAGGTGTGTTACTTTTATGTTGCATTTGTGTAACTCTGTGAAGCTGTGTTACTTTGCCTGTCTAAAACACCTGATGGTCTAATAAAGAGCCGAACAGCAAAGAGCCAGGCTGGAGAAAGGATAAACAGGAATGGCAGGCAGAGAGGATAACTAGAAGGAGAAATCTGGGAGGAGAAAGAAGATCTAGGAATCAGGAGGGAAGGATGCTAGGGGCCAGCGCCAGCCCTGCCCCAGCTCCGCCCCTCCCAGCCAGCCAGAGAGTGAGCATAAGATCTACAGAAGTAAAGGAAAAGCCCAAAGAAAAAAATGTTGACGGGTTAATTAAAGCTGGTAAGAAACAAACTAAGATAAAGCCAGGCATTTATGAGTAATAATAAGTCTTCGTGTGTGATTTATTTGGGAGATGGCAGGGTGACAGGCCCTCAAAAGAGTAAAAAAACAAACAAACAAACAAACAAACAAACAAACAAACAAACAAACAAAATCCACCAAGGGTCCAGCCCCAGGCAAGCTCTTCCAGCCCAACCCCACAATCCCCTCCTTCTCCTAACAGCCAAGAGCCACACTGAGGCAAACAGCACAGGAACTATCTCTGGCTGTTTATGTGGGAGACAAGTTGAGTGCTTAGGACAGCTAAGCAAAGGCCACCTGGTGGCAGCAATTGTCTCTGCAGGGCCCCTGAGTGGGAAGCTCACATGGTTGAAAAGTCAGCTAGCTCCTAACAGCTAGTGTGCAGGACAATCAAAACCCAGTTTTGGGGGAAGATGCTGTGGAGAGAGCCATCAGGAAGCATTGTAGTGGCCTCCCTGTCTTCAGGAAATAAGTCAGTCACAGAACCTGGGTTCTGACCACCATGGTCCCTGGAGAGGCTGGGCCTTCAGTGTCCCCCTATAAGAAAAGCCACTCACTTATCGATGACAAAGTAGAGGTCAGGGAGGGCCTGGCATATTTTCTTATTTGAATTTCTTCGATGCCACATATGCCTCGGGTTCTGGTCTTCATGATGGTGGAAATTTCTGGAGTCTAGGTCCAGTCCAGGGTAGTTTTCCCAGTCAGAGTACTGGTACAGGAAGTTCCCTGTGCTGACCAGTGATGAGTATAACATCAACAGGAAGAACACAGAGTGAGGAACCAGAGGGCAGCTCAGCATTGCCATGGTCTTTGTAAGGTCCCACATAGGCAGACCATAGGCCATCTCTGACTTCCCTCTCCGTGGCCACTGCCTGCACTTAGGGACAGCAGTCCTCAGGCCCTCTTACCAGTGCTCACTGCTGTTCTCCACTTGGAGGCCTCAGAGCATAGCTGCTCTGCCTCTCAGTCTCCAAAGCCCTTCCCCCAATAAACTAGGGTTATGATGGACAGGGAGGTTGACATGGTGACTTTGTGACCTGACCCTCTGCTCAATGTCCTACATGCTGACAGTACCAGGTGGCAGTCACAGGACCTTTGGTGTCAGATAAGGCCTTTTAGTCTCTATCCAAGGAATCCAGACATTTTGTTAATTGAGAGAGTGTTTCAAAGTGGCCAAAGTGGTCATCATTAGTGAGGAAATCCTGGTGAGAAATTGAAAGCTGTTTGTGGATCTCTGAGTCAGCCAGGTGCTGACACAGTCTAGAAGTGAATAGAGATGATGTGTTCCTGCCACAATCTTCTGTGAACAGGGCAGCTTAGTCATTCACTTGTGGGTGATAAGACACCCAATCTTGGGAACTTAACTATTTTATTTATTTGCAGGGTGGCCTCTGGAAGGATAGAGTGGATAAAGTATATTTCGGGATGAAGCTCTGTGGAAAGACTTGAGTAGAGAGGCAGGACTCAGAATAATCTGGAGGCTTCCTCAAAGGCACCTGGACTAAAATTCATTTCCTGTTTAGACCAACCTGAAATTCTTAGTTGTGAATCAAGAGAACCATAATGTGCTGATGAGATTTCATAATTTCTAAAATTCCAAATATTCAAGATATTCTATCATTTCAAACAATTCCTGAAACAAAAGCCCACCAATCCAATGCAGTGTGCTGTAAGGCATTTACACATTTATATGAATTAAAAGATCTTTTTTAGACTTATTAAGAACAATTTTATCATATTTGCTCAAATACAAAGAAAACAAAGTTGATCTGGGTATTTCTAAGCTTGTGTGCCCCCATCTGAAAAGCTCTGAAACCTTTTTAAATGCAAGTGTTTCCCCATAACACATCCCTTCTGTCACTGAAAGTGCTGTGGTGCCGTGAGGTAACCCTGAGCCAACCCCATAGCAATCCTCTGAGAGCCGGGACTTGTGTCCTTGTTTCTAAACCTCCTCTGCTGCAGAAGCTCTGACCTGCAGATATAGGTGATGTCATAAAGGGTTCCACATTTTGACCTTGCTCTCTGTTGATACTCAAAGCTCTGAGCCTCCATTGGGAAAGTCAACTCCTCTTGATGCTACCATACTGTGAGGAGGCCTGAGTCATGGATATATATGTAGATACAGGGGTTTTGTGAAAGTCACAAATAGAATTGTCCAGACCAGGTACCACAGGCAACAGGGAAGAAGTTTCGGGATAATTTCAGTCCCCACAAGTCTTAACTCTGTGCTGAAGTCTTTCCAAGGGCCCTGTCACAGCATTCTTTCACATCACAATCCCCAAGGGTCTGACCCTTGGAATTTGTGAGCACAATAAAATGGTTCTTTGTTAAGTCACCAAGATCAAGCAGCTTGTCACACAGTGATGGATGGCTGGGCTATTTCTGTTCACAGAGGATGCTGGCATCAGCACACGGTCCCCATTCTACTATGGCCTGGCTTACTTGAGGACACACACTTGGGCTCATGCTTTCCACACACAGGTTTCCTGGCCCTTCAGCCTCCTCACCCTCAGGGACTCACACTCTTTGCTTCTTCTTAGTGAAAAGAATGGCCGGGAGTCCCTTAAGGTGGCCCCTAAGGCCTCTGTGAGCAGCTGTGATAAAGGACAAGGAGGCCTTATCTGAAACCTCTGCAAAGGTCCTGTGACTGCCACTTGGTGCTGTCAACATGAAGGCATTGAACAAAGAGACAGGTCACAAAGTCACCATGTCAACCTCCCTGTCCATCATAACCCCAAGGTGTTGGGGGAAGGGTTATTTAGGCAGTAAGAGGTGGGATGTCCTAGAGCAGCTACCTCCCCAGTCTCTGTTCTGAAGCCACTGAATGGAGCACAGCAGTGGGAATTGGTGAGAGGACCTGGGGCTACAGTCTCTAAGTGCAGACAGAGGTGGCAGAGAAGGAAGTCAGCACTGCTCAGCTGGCACAGACTTTGGCCCAACATCCCCATTTCTAGTAGACTCACAGGATCAGCCAAGAAAATGCAAGACTATAGTCCCCAGGTGTCCCACTCAGCATACCTGCTGCTGTTGCTACTATTGTCTTTACCACTTGCTGCAGCCCAGAGTTTCCTGTACACTCAATCTAGCCAAGAACTTGATGATGAGGATTCTGCTAGTTCCCATAGTGATGAAGACTGGAAGTCGAGAGGGAACATGGAGGATGAAGAAGAGGAAGACTATGATGATTATGAAAAAGTTCTGCAGTATTGTGATGGTGACTTTGATGTTTACTTCATCTTTGATAAGTGAGTAGCCCTTGCTGCCCTGGCCCTAGATAATCTCCATGTGTTTCTATCCCTGGCAGAACAAGGCCCAAAGCATGATGGCCTCTGCCAGGAGAGAAGTCTGTGGGTGAGACCAGAGAACTAGTCAGGAGGCAGAGACAGGCAGATCTCTGTGAGTTTGATCTACCGAGTGAGTTCCGGGAGAGCCAAGACTGTTACACAAACCCTGTCTTGAAAAAAACGAAAGACCAGAGAATAGGATCTCTCCAATTTCCTTTATGCTTAGAGAGAAAACATCAGGAGGTCCGCTAGGCAATTTTGTCTGATTTTTCTCATTAGTCATCTTTCATTGGTTTCTTTGTTGGATTTGGAGAAAATGAGTACGCTCCCGCTTTCTAGTTGAAGTAGATTTTGAAGACCAGGAGAGGGAGCCACCTGTACAAAGGCTGAAATACAACCACAGTGTAAGGAGAGGGTACAAGGAAGGAGGGAGAGAGGGAAGGCGGAGCTAACAGGGTGTTGCTAAGAAAAGGGATTTTATCAAAGGCGGGTGTCTCCAACATATGCTTCCTAAGGAGCACTTTGTCTGCCCGGAAGGTGAAGGACAGATCTAGGGCTGTGGTGGAGTGATCTTCAGAAGCCCATGTAGAGGCTGAGAGAAAGCGGATTGCAATCCAGAAGCTGCCTCCTCTGAGAACCTGGCTTGAAACAGTGTGGCCCTGGTACACCAGGGACAAGAAGGAGGTTCTCACTGCTGCTGTGATGGATGGGTTTTGACAACCTGTCACCAAATAAAGTCATTCTCAGGAAAGGGGAACTTTAATTGAGAAGATGCCTCCCCCAGATGGCCTGTGGGTGAGCCTGTGATATATTTTCTTGATTAATGACCCACTGTGGGCAGATGGTCCTGGGTTGTATAAGGAAAGCAGACTGAGCAAGCCACGAGCCAGTAAGTAGTGTTCCCATGGTCGCTAACTCAGTTCCTGCCTTGAGGTCCTCTCTTCCCTTCATGATGGCTGGGAAGCTCCAAAATGAAACAAATCCTTTCTTTTCCCAAGGGACTTGTGGCTATGGTGTTTGTCACAGCAACAGAAAGCAAACCAAGACTCCATAGCTGGTACCTGCCTTCTTAGGCTCCACTTTTCCCTGCCTCCTTTGAGTATGGTGTCTGGGAGCTGCTTGATAAAGCACACAGGAGTCATTGAGCTCTAGAATCAGAGTCTGTGGCTTCCTTCCTTCTCTCTGTCGGGTCACTAGGAAGTGAAAAGAATGAATCTGCTTTAGACTTTCTGAAAAGGGGAGAGGAAAGACTAGCGTGGGATGATCAAGGGCCATGGCATGAAGCTTCCCTAAGTCTGTGTCCCTCTACTGTCAGCCTCTACTGTCAGGCTTCTCTATCACACCATTGTCTCTGTGGTAGCTGTGAATAAGGAACAAGGTACTGACCTGGCTCTGTGAGGGACTGAGAGCCTTTGCTCTTAGGACTCAGTTGTGTGGAGGCAGGGCTTCTTTCCCTCCTCCTCTGGCCTGGTTTTTATCTGCCTGCTGTTTCCCTCTACAGCCAGCATCCTTTGGGCAAGTTCCTACTAGTAGCGGGGCTTCAGCACCTGAGAGTATCACCTCTTTCCTTGTTGGCTTCGGGACAGTTAGTTGACTAGCAGCTTGAGAAAAGACCACTGCTTTCTGTGGAAAAAGAAGGGTCTTCCCCCAGGCTCCTCTTAGGTCACCTGTCAGTTCCCCTCAGATGCCTTTGGCTTGTGAAGCTCTTCATACTTTCCTTGGAAGCTTCACAGCTGACTGAGGGAGATACAATGCTGACTTTCCTTGTCACATAGCCCCTGAGTCTGATTTCCCTGTGTGAAAAGAACTGTCTTTTATTCCACATTCTTGCTCAACTAGGGTATCACCAGGTAACCAGACTGTTCCAAAGTCCTTCAAGGAAGCTGTCTGCTCCCTCCCCCATACTTTATCTAGAGGGCATAGGGAGGGCAGAGCCAGTGTAGGCAGGCTTCTGCTGGTGGTTTGGTCAGTGGGCAAGATACCTACCACAGAGGTGAAACCCATGCCAGAAAATGAGCGGGAAGAGAGATAGAGTTAAGGGAGTTTTGTACAGAGGCATGATGGTCTCAACTGACTTGTGGGAGTTTGGGAGCTGAAAGATACCCCCAATTCTATTCCTCCTTGAGGCACAGGGGTAGGTGCCTACCTGCATTGTGGAATGGAATATCACTTGGAATGAATGGGCACAGCAGTTCTGCAGCCATGAGAATCCAGGAGGGAACACAATTGGAAGAATTTCTAGTCTCTGCTGTTTGGAGCTTGATAAACTGTCCCAGGCAGAACAAACAAAAGATAGAGGGTTTGTTGCCATTTGGGGGGGCTTGTTTTATTTATGCTGTTTCCTTGTAGAACCACTCAGAAGCTTTCAAGCAGTGGCTTATAACCTAGTTAGAAGGCTGAGTTTGAAGCCTGTGCACAAGAGGCAGAGCTGGAACCAATCTTGTGCTGAGTCCTGGCATCCCCTCATTTTATCACTCAAGGCCTCCCATGGTGAGCAGACGGTGATAGCTCCTACCCAGAAAAGGCCCAGGCATTCTCCAGTCCAGACATTCACTGAACTCTCCTTGTCACACGGTAGTCTCTACGAGCTCTTACAACCTGAACAGAGTCAGTGCAATGGCGGGGGATTGGGGTTGCAAGGCTATACATTTAAAATAATATTTTTTTCAGAAATTGTGGAAAAACAGGCTCTGTCATCCCTTTGGTGAGGTCTGCAGTCTCTGTGGTGCTCTGCTTTACTTCTCCATGGTACTGCATAGCCAGGAAATAATTCTTGTTTTGGCATTTGAATAGCCGGGCTCCCTCCACCCGTGACTTCCGTGATCACTCCTTATTAGCTGGGCATCTGAGTTCTGCTTTATCTGGGCACTGCATAGGGGGGTGTCTGTATTACATGACCCCAATAATGCAGAGAAGGAAATGATCTCACAGAAGTTACAGAGCATGCAAAAGGCATGTAACATCTAACTTGTGTCTTCCAACTCCCCAGTCTATGCATGACATGACTTTTGGTTATGGCTTTTATTGTTTTTCTTTAAAAATATACATTTTACACACACACATATGCACATGTGCACATGCATGCACACACACACACACACACACACACACACACACACACACACACACACACACAAAGCCGAAGGTCTCGGATCTTTCTTTGGTTAGAGGTTTCCAATACTTACTACTTCCAAATCTGCTCATATTCTCTCTTCAGCATTCAGCTCGGGTAGTGTCCATGTGCTTAGCTGCTATCCCATCTAGGATTTAGCTATGCCAGTTGTCTAAGTATAAGTGTTGACCCTCTCTTCTCTTACTCATGATAGATTTGTGATCAAATTTTACCTTGTTTCAGTGATTTTAGTCATTTGAGTTATGCTTTTTTAATCTTGACAATCCAAGATAAAAGTTTGATTTTGATAATCTTGTCTAAGAATTGCATCATGAGTCACACACAGTTCTCAATTTTTCTATTTTCAATTTATTTGACTCTCCTATAGTTGCTTTATTTCCTCTTATAGTATAGCACTTATTTTTCCTTTTATTTTCTAGTTCTCTATGGTGTAAAATCCATTTAACTGCACATCTGCCCCACCACCTCTTATCCAAATTTTTAAAATTATTTTTCTCTATTTTTGAGAATTTTACATTTGATATGGTGGCTTAACAGAAAATAACCCTCCAAAGGAAGTGGCACTGTTAGGAGGTATGGTCTTGTTGGAGGAAGTCTGTCACTGTGGAGGCAGGCTTTGAGGCCTCATATATGCTCAATCCCAGTGTCTCAGACCACTTCCTGTTGCCTGCTGATCAAGATTTATCTCCTTCTTTACTCTCAGCTCCTTCTCCGGCACCATGTCTATGTGCGTGCTGCCATGTCCCACCATGATAATAATGGACTAAACTTCTGAAATTGTAAGTCAGCCAAATTAAATGCTTTCCTTTAAAAGAATTGCCATGGTCATAGTATCTCATCACAGAAATTGAAACTCTAAGACAGTAGTTGTGTCACAGTGTATTCCCATGATAGGCCTGACCATGATTTTACTTAAAGGAATGTAAGCCATTGGACTGTGGATTAGAAAAGCAGTTGGCTGCTTTAGGTGCTGCTTAATGGGGCATAGTTGTAGACACACGGAAGACAGTTGTGTTGGGAATTATTTGATGAACTGTGGGGGCCTGGCTCAAGATGTTTCAGAGGAGAATTTTAGTACCTTGCCTATAGATCATTGTGGTGACATTTTGGTGAAGAATGTAGATGCTTTTTGCCCTTGTCAGAGAAGTCTGCCTCTAGCTAAAGTGAAGAGTTTTTGAATAATCTTATTGGCAGAGGAAATTACAAAAGAGCCTAGTATAGACTTTGTTGTGTGGCTACTAGTGTTAACTCTAATGAAAATTTACAATGAAAAGGTGCAAGCTGAGAAAGGAAAAATACAAAATGTACAATTTGAGGAGAAAAGAAGTACCAAGAAGTGAAATGAAGCAAAGTCTGGTGTTCAAGGAGATACAGAAATAAAGAAATGAAATAAAGAGGATGGTGACCTCAGGGCAACCTAGTTAAGTTTATAACTTGTAAAAAGAGATTAAAGAAAAGCTTAGATATGGGTGAGATGGAGCACACCTTTAATCCCAGAACCCCAGAGGCAGGAAAGATCTCTGAGTTTGAGGCCAGCCTGGTCTATAGATTCAGTTTTAGGACAGCCAAGCTTAGGCAGTAAAGGAAACCATAAAAAGCAGACAGCTGGTAAAGATGTAATTGAACAAGAAGGCCATGTTCCAGCCCCAGCAAAGCAACAGAACTTGGCAGCATCAATCATATGGTTCTGAATTATAGTCAGTAACAGAAGAAAGGTATTATTAGATCTTCCTCTGTGAAGAAGGAAAGCTGTGGAGGTCAGGCAAGCATCAGACGTATTCCTGAATGGAGGACTAGAGAGGTGATTTTGTGAAGCCTAGATTGCCTTGGAGAGCCCAAGACATTGGCTGTCAGAGCTATGGGATGATGCCTATTGAGGAGACCTGCTATAGAGACTGGAATCAGTTTGAAAGAAAGAAGTGTGTTGCAGTCGACAGAGCTGAAGGAGTTGGAGCTCTTAAGAATGTTTTTGACATCAGATATGGAGATGTAGAGTTTGGAGTTTGAGCAGATGGTTTTCTTGCTTTAGTAAAGTATTTCCTCACTGTGCTCCCTTCCCTTTGTTTTGAAATGGTAATGTATATCCTGTGCCATTGTATGTTTGAAGTATGTGGCCTGTTTTTTTAATTTTGATTTTATAAGGAATTACAGTTAAGAGATTGCATGAATCTCAGAAGAAACTTTGAACTTTAGACTTTTAAATAAGTGTGAGACTGTTCTAGACTATGGAAACTTTTGAAGTAGAACTGAATGCATTATTGCTTTTTTGCATTATTATATGGCTACAAGTTGTTGGGGGCCTGAGAGTAAAATGTGGTACTTTGAAAAAAAATGGCTCCAAAGTGAGTGGCACTATTAGGAGGTGTGCCTTATTGAAGTAGGTGTGGCCTTGTTGGAGAAAGAATGTCACTATGGGGATAGGCTCTGAGATATTCTATACTCAAGCTCCATGCAGTATGATAATTCACTTCCCGTTTCCTGTGGATCAAAATGTAGACCTCTCAGCTCCTTCTCCAGCACCATGCCTGCCTGTCTGGACCATGTTTTCCACCATGATGATAATAGACTAAACCACTGAAACTGTAAGCCATTCATATTAAATGTTTTTCTTTATAAAAGTTGCTGTGGCCATCGTGTCTCTTCCCAGCACTGAAGTCCTAACTAATACACAATGGAATATGATGATATCTCCCCTCCTTTCTCCTATTAACATCCCCATGCCCCCACAAACACTCCTCCATCCCATAAAGTCTTTTAGTTTTGACACGCCGTTAAGTCCACTTGTAATACTGACCTGCCAGGCAAGATGTACCCAAAGATAAAGGGGATATTTTAAATAATTAAAAACCTTACAGCTTTTTGTGTCTGATGTGACCCATCCGGGGAGGAACCGCATATGCTCTGAGCCTGTATGCTTATCTATTTATCTGTTCTTTTGTTTTGTTTCTCCAGTTCCACATATTCTGCCTCTTCCTATGATTCCAAGTATCACACTGAAGACTGGACCTGCCATGTCCATCTGTCAGTTGCTTTGAAACATTCTGCTAGTGACTGTCTTGATTGCTGGTGCACATCAGTTTATAATAGTTCTATCTTCTTGATGAACCAATACTTTTACAGCTCCATGGTGTCCTCTTTCAACTCCTCTATCAGGTGTTTGTTTAAACTCTATTTTGTCTGGTGGTTTACATGGTTTACATGTTAAACACTAGCAAGAGCCTCAGAAATCTCTGAGGCTCTCTTCTATAACCTCCCCAAATCTAGCGCCCCCCCCCCATACCACTGTGATCTGGATTTCTCTTCCGTTAGCATGCACTCATTTCGGGTACCGTGGATCTCCTGACTACCTTCTCCCATTGTGTGGTTTACAGACACTTTGACAACTTCTATTAAAGGTGAACCAGAATTTTGTTTCCCTAATTTCCACTCCTCTGCACTGTTCTGTCCCACACATTGTTCTCACACACAAATGTGAAGGTATGTGCTGGAAGGTGAAGCTCTGCTCCATACTGCCTGCTTCCTAGACACCTGTCCACCTAGTGGAATGGAGACTCTGGCTACTCAGGAGCCTTTATGGGAAAATATTCACTTGACAAGAGTGGGGAGATGACACAAGAATATTGAAAAAGGAAGTAGTGTTACCATTAACTAGTAAAGAGCCATGTTACACAATTGCCTGAGAGCTAAGAAAGTGGGTATTGTGGATGTGTGTCCAGTTTAGGCCTTAGCTACCCAGCACCTGTCAATCAAGTTCATGAACAGTGTAAAGTTTGAAGAAACCTAAGTTCACTTCCAGCCTGGTTATGAATAGTCTCAAAAAATAAATAAATGAATGAATAAATAAATAAATAAAAGCTGCTTCTTTGGGAACTTCACTTTTTCTGTTATTGAAAGAAAATTAGCTCATATCATGAGATTAACCTGGATGGAAGGCGTGATGCATGTGTGCCTAGTACACACACATATTGAGGCTGCTGGTATAGGGTCATTTAGCACCAAGTTTGAGCCTGTCAGAAATAATGGAGAGAGTGAGGTCGCCTATGGAGTGTGGCAATCACACATATGAACATCACCTTCTGGAAGGTCACATTCATGATCACCAGAAGGAGGAATACAGTTAGATGTATTTACCTCTGATTCATATAGCATACAAGGCCTACTCTAGCACTGTACCAGAAAAGAGCCACAAGCAAGTGTCAATTCACTCAGTACTATCTCCAGGACAAAGATATATACATATATATGTACATACACACATACACACACACACATACATACACACACTGTATTTTTACATACACACTGTATTTTCACACACACACTATGTGTTCACACACACACATTGTATTTTACATCCATACACACACACACACATACATATCAGCTCCAGACCTTCATACCGCTGCTCCATATTTGGGACAGTTTTCCTTACCTCTCCAGAGTTTAAAATTACAAAGAACATGGATCTGGGGTTTCCACTAAACAGAAGGCCATAAAGAAGTCTAACAGGTAAGCCTGTGCTCCATGTTACCTGTTGGGGACTGTGATGCAAGGGTAGTAGTGACCAGGCCTGTGCCCTCCCTCACCTGGAGGTGTCTGAATAAAGCAGGCTTCTCAAGCAGGATGGGTAGGTTCTGTAGGCTGCTAAAACAGC
Source organism: Phyllotis vaccarum (assembly GCA_033318265.1). Taxonomy (NCBI): domain Eukaryota; kingdom Metazoa; phylum Chordata; class Mammalia; order Rodentia; family Cricetidae; genus Phyllotis; species Phyllotis vaccarum. The sequence continues at coordinate 93,852,395 of JARWLC010000009.1, forward strand.
TGGGGTGCTAAGCAACTTCACCATGTGTGTGTACGTGTGTGTGTGTGTGTGTGTGTGTGTGTGTGTGTATGTGACATCAAAGAGAGATTTTTAAGAAGAAGGGGAAAAAAGGACCAGTGGGAAAGGGAAAAGAAGCCGGTGGAGGCAATATGAGAAAAGTAGAATGATGTATGTATATTTTCACAAATTAAACAAAATTAAACAAATCCATTATTTTGCACATTCACAAAAAAATTGCTATTCTTAAAAACTGGTCTCAAATACTCACTTTCCATGGCAGAGATTGAGCCTTCTGGAGAAACTGTCTTCACCTGTCCTTTGAATGCTGGGAAATTTAGAGGGGTGAGAGAAATTTGAAGTGACACAGGCCTGCGGAAGGGCTCTCCAAGCCTTCAAGGATGATGGCTGTGCCCAGCACATGGCAGGAGAGAGCAGCCCTTTTAGAAGGCTGCTGGAAGAAGGAAACGCAGAAAGCATGGCTTCTCCCATGATCCACTTCTCCCTCCCATGATCCACTTCTCTCTCCCATGATCCACTTCTCTCTGATGACATAAGTCTCATCTCTTTGCAGGTCCAGAGGTGTGAGAAAATGGGCTAATTCGTACACAGCCTGGGAAGATATGGTGGAGAAATACTTGAAGTATGCTTGCACACTACACACTGTCAGAAGGGGTCCACTGGCAGGCACATTAGGTTTGGGGGCACGGGAATCCCTTGTGGAGGGAGCACAGATCAAAGCTAGCATGGTAGGCCTGTCAGGGGACGAGCAGGCTGGTCCAATGGATCTCCTCAGAACTGGCTAATCCTGCCTCAGAAATGGGAAACAAGGGTGAGAAAGGGGCAATTGGACAAGTGAAGGTTGGTAGGAGTACTAGGCTGGGCAAGGGCCCCATGGAAGGATGTTGAAGTCACTTGCCTGTTTAACCTATAGCTTTAGAGGTCAGCTCCCAAGAGCTAGAATTGCCTGGGAAGAGCATCTCAATTGAGGAATCAAGACTGACCTGGTCCTGTCTTTGGGGGCCGACCTCGGTCATTAATTGAATGTGCTGGAAGACCCAGCTCATAGTGCCTTGAACTATATATGACAGGTGAAGCAGAGCAAGAAGGAGTGTAGTTATTTTTCTCTGCTCTTGACTGTGAATATAATTTGAGCAGCTGTCTCAAGCTCCCATCTCGGTGACTTCCCTGAAATTATGACCTATAACCGGGAAGTATAAGCTAAAGACCCCTTTTTCTACCCTTGAGTTGCCTTTGGTCAGGGTTTTCTGTCACAGCAACAGTAGAAACTAGGATCCTGTTTATGTATGTGTCTATGTGCACGTGTGTGTGTTTGTGTGTGTGTGTATGTGTGTATATGTGTGTCTGTGTGTATATATGCATGTGTGTCTGTGTCTCTGTGTGTGTATGTGTGTATGTGTGTATATGTGTAAGTTTGTGTGTATCTGTGTGTATATGTGTACGTGTCTGTGTGTATATGCACGTGTGTCTGTGTCTCTGTGCGTGTCTGTGTGTATGTGTGAGTTTGTATGTATCTGTGTGTCTGTGTCTCTGTGCGTGTCTGTGTGTATGTGTGAGTTTGTATGTATCTGTGTGTATGTGTGTGTATGTGTCTGTGTGTATGTGTGTATGTGTGTCTGTGTGTATATATAAGTTTTGTGTATCTGTGTGCATATGTGAGTTTGTATGTATCTGTGTGTCTGTGTCTCTGTGCGTGTCTGTGTGTATGTGTGAGTTTGTATGTATCTGTGTGTATGTGTGTATGTGTGTCTGTGTGTATATGTAAGTTTGTGTGTATCTGTGTGTATGTGTGTGTATGTGTCTGTGTGTGTGTGTTGCGTTTGGAGCACAGGAGTGAGGCAGGAAGTCATCTTAGCAATCTCTCTTCCCATGAGCCCCACATCTCCATAGGCTTCAGAATCCTTCACCAAATTTGTCTGGACTCCCCATCCATGGAATGCCTATCCTTAGTGTGGAGGAGATGGGGCGGGAACAGAGGTTTGGCGCAGGCCCGACCCTCGGTGCTTTCTATCGGGCTACTGAACTGTTAAACCAGCTTCTCATTGGCTGTGTCTTGTCTTCAGCCCCAAACTAAGGGCTTCCTACATCATCTTTGATGACACAGCCACAGTCAGAATGCAGCTCACCTCAAACAGGTAGGTACTGTCTGAACTCAAGGCATACCTGATGGGCTGGACACCAAGGAGTTCCCAGCTTCCATTGTTCCCAGGGTGGCTGGCCAGTACCCACACTGACTCCCAACCCCAGATCAGCAGGCCCCTTAGGGCACTGCTTTACTAGTATTTACAGATCCTGGAATCTTCCCTTGGCCCTGGCTGTGAAAACACATAGAATCTAGAAAGCTGGCGGGACAGACATGTGCGTCCCCCCAAAGTAAGGCCTGTGTATGTCCTGTTCTGAGATGCTCACTGTCTGCCTGGACCAGTAGGGTAAGCAGGGACTAAGGACAGTGTTGGGGCCTGGGGAGGGCATGTGGTACCCCCTTTGACTGTAGGAAAATAAACCTCAGCATGGGACTAGGAATCTCCAGAGCTAGGTGCTACAGAAATGTGTGAGAGACAGGAAGCTACTGGGGGAGGGTGGCCCTTCTGTGCCCACACTCCCAGAGGCTAAAAATTGGAGACCTTTGTCTGAAACTGAGAATGTTGGATGCCCTGTTTGGGATTCTTACAGAACAAGAGGCAGTGGGGTGGCAGGGATATTTAGGACTGGAGGTGTATGGAGTTTGGAAGCAAGCAAGAAGGGAAGTGAGATAAGCCCCATATTTATGAGGATAGCACTCATTCCAGAAAGAGCAGGGGAAAGTTTTCCTCAGGATCTAAGGAAGACCTGGTGGATTTGCCTATGGCTTGCATCTGACTGAGTGTGAGAACCCAGAGAGCCAGCCATAAAAGAATTACTTTTTTTTTTTTTAAACTGAGCAGAAAGGAGACAGAGGTGAAAGGTAGAGGGCTGGGCTGTACATGAGAAGAGGGGCTGGGCTGGACACAGGAGAAGGGCTGAAGTGGCATGGACAATCCTAGTTAGTCCCTCACTGAGGACTGTGGGTATGTCCTCGTCTTCTAGGCAGAGTTAAGCTGGGCCATGCATAGGACCCTTGAAGCTTAGTCTATAGTTGGGACAGGAAGAGCTCAGAGTTCATCCTAGGTCATTTGCTGAGCTTGCTCAGCCTCGTCATATTGGATTATTCTAAATCCCACACACATATCCTTCTTGCTATAGAACAGTCGCAAAGAGAGCCATGCTTACTCCAGTGTATCCTGTCTGTCCTAATAACACCCAACAGGCCATGTTCCTGTCCAGCCTTGGGAGCAAAGCCTCATGGACAGGTCTAACTCCAAACTTCAGGCCTTCTGGACAGGAGTCTGCAGCAGGGCTTCTGTCTAAACAGAGTGGCTCCAGTCTTCAGTAGGGCAGAAGGAAGAAAAGCAGTCCAGGGCTCTGTGACCATGAGATAGAAGTCAGGCAGTTGTTCAGTAGAGTGGCATGGTCCTCCTCGGCCCCACCCATGAAGAAAAGGGGAGCGACTGTGGCATTGGGTTCCCATTAGGAATGTGGTGCCCCTGTGGCACAGACATACATCCTCAGGATGATATCCTATACCTCAAATGGTGGTACCATTGAGGTCTCTATCAAGGTACCCAAATCTGAATGCACAAAGGCAGTAATGACCTCAGAGACAACCAGCTCATCCTATGGGACCCACTGAACAGCACTGTTACCTTCTGTGCTAATGGGCTGAGAAAGACTCAGGATAAAATGGGAATAACAGGATCTGGTGCCTGCCCCATGCTCACAGTCTGTACGATGAAATCTGTGCAAGAACTTGGAACTAGCTTGGTGTTATCAGTATGCCTCACCTCACCCCTTATTCAACTGCAGACAAGATTTCCGCAATGAACTCACCAAGGTTAAGAGGCTTCGTATGTATGGATCAACATTACTACAGACAGGACTGGAAAAGGTTTGGAGGCCTAGAACCAAACGTGGGCGCTAGAATGGTGCAGATTACCATTGGGGCCATCTCACCCCATTTCACCAATTTTTCTTCACTTCCTGGTAGGCAAATGAACAGATCAGAAAAGCCAACTCAGGAGGTGAGCTGCGTACGCCTTCAACAGAGTGGAAGCCACAGAGCTGGGCTCCTCACAGTCTGTGTGCAGAGCCTGGATCTCTTAAAGTCTGAGTCTTGAATCCAGTACTCCCCATCTGCACAGCTGGGCCCTCTGAACACAGCACCCCACACAGGCTTCTGAGAGAACCAGAAGCTGAGTGTGGTCATGTGTTGGTTTTGTGATCACTGGTCCTTGGCCTACAGATGTGCCAGAGAACAGAAAGAAGAAAACACAGGACCTGAGCAGACTGGGAACCCTGTACTGGAAGCCAAGCTCAATTACTCCATAGGCTATTAGGTTACTTTCACCTCTTCCTTTATTTGGACTGTTTCCTGGGCTCATGTAGCAGCAAGCACAAATTCCATGCAAAGCAAGAACCCATGCCCCTCTAGAGTCTATGGAATTTGTCTGGAATAGGTTGGACCACGAAGGAAAAAATGTTAAAGGAATTGGGACTCCTGTCCAAGACACTCTGATTTGTGATTCTGGATCCCTATCTCCACCATTTCCATAGGGTGGCTGTGGGAACATGGCTAGAGTTAGCACAAACCTCACTGGCATAAGGACTGCCCTTTCCTCCTGCTACCCAAGTGGGGGCTGGACTTGTGGTATGGGATTGGGATATCCTCAAGAACATTGAGAAATCTGGTCACCAGATAGGCAGGATCCTAACTCCCCCGGGGTTTTATTTAGTGGGTGATGAACTGTCTTGGTTCCTGTCTCAGGAGTGGGGACCACCAGGTTGGCCTGTTGTGAATAGTCCTGGGTCTATAGTCCCATCCAACGTGCCATTCTTTGCTTCTTTGTCAGCCATTAAGAGATCTAGTCTGATCATCGTTGTGATTTGGGGGGACTTGTCACCAGAAGCATTGAAGAAGTCTAAGGAGGAGGTGAGTCTGACTCATGTTGCCAAGCATTTGTGCATCTTGATTATTTAATCGATACATCTTTTCTCTTAGGCTGATAAAGCTCGGAGCATGTCAACATATGTTTACTGTGTTGGTGTCGACCCCTACGACAGACAAAAGGTAACTTGGCCCAGGTAAGCAGGTGTCTTCTGAAGCCTACTGGGGCAAGTCCTCAAAGGCAGCTACCTAGATCTCCCAGAGGATGGTCTGTATCTGTCCAGGAGACACCAACAACATGTTCCACTGCAGAAACATACCTAATGGTTGAATAAGTTGCCCTTAGACTTTGACACCTCATAGTCATCATCACTTAAGGGCAAGTGGTTGTGTCTCACATCTAGACACCTCCTTTGTCCTCTGTCTCCCAGCTTGAGTATCAAGATACTTCCTCTCTTTTGTAGTTGAATGAAATTGCAGACAGCAATCAACATGTGTTCATTGTAAAAAGTCATAAAATCCTTCATAGCTTAGTAGACTCGGTGAGTATATATAAGCAGTGTAAGAGCATCTCATTCCCCCCCACCAAGGTTCTCAATTTCTATCCTTTATCCATCAGATTGGAACAATGACCTGCCTTGAACTCAGACATGTTATGCCTTCCACTCTGTGCATAGAAGGTAAGATTTGAAGATGAGCTGCTTGGGTATTGGCTGTTTGCATGTATGCATATGGGTACATAGAATGCATGATATCAATGTGGCATGTCTGTGCAAGTGCTCTGTGATATATATATATATATATATATATATATATATATATATATATATATATATGCTAGTGGGGTTGTGGGTAGATATGGTGTAGGTGGTCTACATGACATATGGTGGGGGTGGCAGAGTGCACTTGTATTGTGTGTATTTGTCTTCTATGTCCATACTTGTGGTCTGAATATATGTGTATGTAGTATATGTGATGTGTATTTTTGTGCAACTTGTCTATATGGCATGTGTGTCTATGTAGCACATCGTGGTATACATTTGGTGTTTATGTTATATGCATGGTTAATGTACATTATGTGCTGCGTTTGTGAGCTGTGAGTTGTATTATTCTAGCTACATAGATACATAAGTTTATGTGGTACCTAAATATCACGTGTGGCTTGTGTGGGTTTTGTGTTATTGTGTATGGTATGTGTGGTGGATGTATATGGTGAGTGTATGGGGTCTGGGGTGCGCATTATATGTGAGTCTGTGGTGTATTTAGTGTGTATCTTTAAGAAGTGTGGTATATGATGTGTTTCTATAAAGTGTTGAAGTGACTGCACATTCAGTGTATGTGTATTTTATGTACTTATTTGAACTGGAATATGTGATGGGTTTTGTTACTTAAAAGAGGCAAGTAGATGTGTTATCTCTCTGACTAGTTAGTGATAATCCAATGTACAATGTGACAGTGGTAATGAAGGTGTGTATGCAATTGTCATCTTTTTGTCTCAAAACAAAAATTTTAGTTGTAAAGTAGGAAAAGCACACAGACAGAAAGCCAGCATATACTAAGCACCCTTATTCCCTGCCTTGCTGTTAAAATTGTTTTTGGATAATGTACTATTTCCTGTTTTGTAATTATTTATATAGACATAATATGATATCTTGAGTGTGGGGCTCGAGTTCAAGTACACACTGCATGCATACAGCCTGAAGGTGATACAAGACATTATTTCTGGCGCAATTGTATTTAAGACATAACTCACAATGAGGTTAAATGTGAATTTTAAGAGTGTTTCCACTTGTGAAATCCTGTTGAGCCTTAAAAACATTTTAGATTCTGGAGCATTTCAGACCCCACCTATTTAGATGAAGGGCACTCAAGCTATGTGCCAAGAACAATTTGACTCCTCCAAAAAGCTCAGGTGAATCCAGGATTCAATATTATAGGGTTTCTCCATCCATAAAATATGGAAAGTAACAATGTGATCATGCCAATAGATGAAAATGAGGAATTAGAACGAGACCATTCACTGTACTATAAGGAACAGGAGAATGGTTATATACTTGACAGAAACATCCACAAAGGCTGCCTGGCAAGGGTACTCTCTCTAGAGCCTAGGACTCCCCTGTCAGTATGCCAAGAACATGCTTATATGGTCTTAGGAAAAGGTTGCCTCTCTTTGTACAGGAACTTTGTATACAACAGGCTTGGTCCTCATGTGGATGGCATTTGACCCTAATAAAAAGGAGAGAGGAACCCCCCGAGTCTCCTGTAGGTACAGTTGTTCAACTGCTTCCAGCCCAGATGGCTGACTCCTGACTTTTGTGTTCTTTTGTGGGAGCCCTGGATCCAGTTTTGAGAAGGCATACGACTATATAGCTACACTAAGCTCTGCTGTCCATGTTACCCAGCCTGGGTTGAAGTACCCCATGTGGGGAAAACTGCAGTGTTTCCTCAATGGATAGGAATGTTGTACCAGGGCTTCTGGGAGATAAAACAGTAGATAATGTGCTGGAAAATGTAGCACCTAGAAACTGATTAGTGCCAAGGACATTTTAGTCCTTTGCTCTGCTGCCACTGATCTTCCCCACGCTGTGCAAGAGTGGGGAATTTGATGACTGAGAAGTGAAGGGGTAGAGGACCCTTCTACAGGCTCGCTCTTGCTTCTGGGGGAAGGAGTCTAGCTGTACAGCCTGCCTGGGAGTTGTGTGTCTCTCTGACTGTTCTTAGACACACAAGCCTTGGTGTCTGGGTAGCTGGGACGAACTCCAGGTGAAAAGAAACATTGTTGTTTGCCTTGAGGACCAGCTTAGCCACTGACCTATTAAACTATTGTTGGTCTTGTGCAAAGCTGGTATATATATAGGGTACTTGTCACTTTGGGGAAATCCCAAGGCCAGTACCCCAAATGAAGCAGAATGGGCTTGTGCTATTTCTGAGTAAATCTATGTGCCATGGAGATTGAAGGAAGGTCCACTACATGGGGCAACTGAGGCCAACAGGGGCCAGGAGTGAGCCAGGACCATCTCCATGATATCTGAGCAGGTAAATAATAGTGAGAGAATCTTGCCTTCCTCCTGTGGGAATAGCTACCAAGATCCACACTCTCTGTCCTCTGTATATTGGACTCAAAGCCAGGGAGCAGCCCCACTGCTGTTAGAAAAAGATTGTTAGTGAGCTGGGGTTTTCAGTTGGTAAGGCAGAAGAAGAAAATAAGGAAGATATATGTTGGCCTCTGGCTTTCAAGCTGAAACAAAATATCTCCTGTGAGAGATAATTTTGGGTGGATCAGGGGGTCTCCCTTGTTCCCCACAGTCTAGCCTTATTTTAGGGCCTGCAACCTGAAGCCATGGGGGTTTAGAATTGGCCCCTATACGATTAGTGGATTTTGTCAGGAGTGGTAGATAGATGTAACCAGCATGTGGGAGACTCCTCTAAGATATTTTGGCATGGACCCTTCATGACATAGACAGATTTGGCCCACAGAGCCTACAAATATTGGCACAAACATATCTGCTACCTCTCATGTGGCCCTATAAACTCTGTCTGGAACTACCATAAACAATGCAACCAGGGCCATACCATCTCTTCTTCATGTTGACCTTGCAGATAAGGACCCAGTTTTCTTAAAAGGATATGGCTTTCATAATGAAAAGAATCTCAACAAAATTATTTGCAGATTCAAGTTCAGTGACTCCAAGGTCATCGGTAAGTAAACCCCCTCAGTGCCTCAGATTCAGGTATCTTTCATACAAATCATTCCTCTTAACCAGACAAGCACACCGCCCTTGCTGACCTGTTCCCTTCATTGGTCCTTTGTCTCTTCAACAATTCAGCAGGTGTGCTGAAATTCTTTCTGGTCACTCCCTAGCTACTCCTCTTTGGTTGGTCTCAGTTTTAAACATCAGCTGAGAGAGAGTGGTCATTGTTCACAGTATGCAAAAGTCCTAAGAATTATATGTGGGTGGATTTGAAGCACCAACCATATGCATTCTTTTAATCATTACCAAAGAGCTAAAATGTCGGCTCTGCTTGTCACACAAAGCTTGAGGTGACATAGGTAGATGAACATGACTACTGACATCCCTCTCATATCTCTTTCTTTAGATAAAAATCCAATTGATAAGAACTTGACTTTCGTTATTTGTCCTAGACCAGAGATAGACCAACCTGGACAGTAAGTGACCATAATTCTTAGCCCTATAAAGCCAGAGACAATGTAGTGGGGTTTTTTTCTCTGTTGTAGAGCATCTGTTTGTCTGCAGGTGGGCTCTGGATGCTCTGCCATCTGACCTTGTTGGTAATCCCCATGATAAGCAGGGATGGCCCAATGCTCAGGCTCTGCTCAGAGCTGGGAACAAGAGATGATAAGCCCACACATCAATACCTGGTGTTGCAGGCAACTTTCCAAAGATTAAACAACAAACATAGGCCCAGAGAATTGTATAGGGCATAAAATAACAGTCCCTTGTTGATAGTCCACTGTTATGAGGACAGAAAATGCAATGAGACACCTCATGTCCTGAACTAACATGTGACCATGATTGCACGAGTTGACTCTGTGCCTACCTGTCCACTCTGAGAGGCCCGAGTTGTTGCCATGAAGAAAGCCCTTGACCTCTAGGCTGTTTCTTGAGGTCTCTCTTTCTGTGCATTAGAACCATCTTAGTTGAAATAAGCCTGAACAACGGGAGAGACTTCTTTGCCCACACCATCCCTGTGAATACTTCTGCATGTGTGAGTATCCCAAGTGGGTTCAATGGCCCTAGATAGGTAGATTCTTCTGGGAGGGATGTCAAGGATGGGGAGGGTGCTAGGTGAGACCCAGTGGCAGCTCATGATACACAAGCACTTTGGGTGGCCTGTCCTAGTTTCTAGAAAGATAGGGGTAAAGGGGTGGGCAGGTGCAGTCATTACTATCACTGCCACCCACGTGGCCCGTATTTTCAGCCAATTTGTATCTAAGTCCCAGGGACCCTGCATCAGTGCTATCTGAATTCCTTGCTCTAAGTGAGACTGTGACCCCTTGGGGAAGGGTCAGACAGGCTGACTTCACTGTGATTGACAACCCAGAGAGCAGCCAGGATGGTGTCTAAACTCTAAGCTTTCAAGTGCCTGTGAGAGAAAGTGCTATGCCCCCTGTACAGATGGCAAGCCAGGGCCCAGGAAAAGGAGGGGCAAGTTCTACATTGTGGATGGAAGGCGAGACAAGGTCATATATCTTTGGGGTGGGGGTAAGCAGCAGCCTGGCCCCTGTTCCCAGAGACCTGATCACCTGTAGTCCAGCATATTGTCGGCTGAGACCACAGTGAAAACTGAGATCCAAGTATAGAGGAGCTGGGGCGGTCCTCACCTGAGTTTAGAGCAGAGTCTTGGAGCAAGGCTAGAGCTAGGCAAGAGACCTATCCTCCAGCCCTACTGTGGTACCTTGAAACCAGGCAATCTAGGAGAATGGAGAGGAGGCAGAGGGATGGTGGGTACTGGCATCTTGGGGGCTCCCTAGTGTTCCACATTAAAGTAAGGCTGTCTGCTAAGGATGGTTGATTTTTCTTCCCCACAGAAACTTTCACCAGGGACCACTACTGTTGTTGCTGAGACATCCATCCCACCACCAGTGACAACTCCAAACACGGCACCAACAGTCTCTACCCCAGAAATTACTATTCCAAAGACGACTCCTGTCTCCGGTGCTCCACCACCTCCTTTCCCTCCTCCCTCTCCCCCTCCACCACCACCTCCTCAACCACCTCTCTCTCCTCCTCCCCCTCCACCACCACCTCTTCTGCCTCCTCCCCCTCCCCCACCTCCACCGCCACCACCTCCTCCTCCACGTCCTCCTCCACCTCTGGTCACTGTACCTCCACCAGCTGAGCCAAGTAAGGAAGTTTTGTTCAGCACCATGGTGCTGGTGCTGCTGCTGATCCCTGTGTTGCTGTGGTGGCTCTGGTGGCTGTGCTGCAGACAGGTGAGTTCCCTCTGCCCACTCAGAGATGTGGATACGGGACAACACCATGACATTTATAGCGGGCTGGGGCAGCTTTCTTGGGATCAGGTGGAGACCAATGCCACAGCCTATAGTGCTTACACATGTGAATCTGGGACCATTCTCTGGATAAGGGTCACCTGTGGGTCTGAGTTACAATAGAATTGTTATGCAGCCTCCCATACTGCAGCAAAATACAGGAAATCATAAACTTTAGAAAAGTTTTATTTTGGCTCACATATTTAGAGGATTTAGTCCATAAAGTCCCATTCCTTTGAGCCTGTGGCAAAGTAGCATCTTGTGATGAGATTGTGGGGCAAGAAAGTCCACACCTCATCTCCAGTTCTGAAAGAGAAAGAACGATTCTAGGGCACACTGCCAATGATGAACTTCCTCCCATAGATCCCCAGATGTCCACCCTAGGCTGCAACACCTGCAGATAGCACCATAGGCTGGGACCAGGATGTTAGCACATGGGGTGTCTAAGGAATAGTGATTCAAACACCACCACCGAGTCTCCATTTCCTTGCTGTTTATTTCCTGTAGGCTCCCAAGGCCCTCCCAGCACCTGCACCACCGGTGAGTTATTCTTTGAATCCCAGTATAGCCACATGTCCGAGAGGTGAGTGACTGGCAAATAAGGCATTGTGCAGCCTGTACCCACGGTCCCCCATGACCTCAGCAAAGACAAAAGGTGAAGAGTCTGTAAAAGCCGTGGGACTCGATATCACCAGATAATGAGCAGACCCAGAACCTTATGATCCAGATCTTGGTCAAACAATCAGCATGAACAGCTGTTTCTACTGCCTGGGTAGCTTTCAGGAGACTCAAATGGACTCTGGTTGATGCTGAAGTTGCAGCTGGGCTCCTGAGAGCAGGCTTCTCTGTCAAGTGCTGGTCCCCATCCCCATGTTGGGGGTCTTTTTCATCTGGCTCCATTTCCATCCCTGTCTCCTGGCAGGGTAGAGGGGCTAGCTGGGATCAGCCTAGGGACCTGGGGTATAAGGAGGGTGGAAGAGTCCCAGCTGGCCCCTGAGCTGTGAGGGATGTCCCAGGGAGCACAGGTCAAGGTGGATGAGCATCTGTGGCTCATGTCAGGTAAGGACCAGAAGTCATAGTGAGAGGCTGGGGCAGTTGGAGCCTGGGTTTGGGCTGAGACCGGAACAGCCTCCCTGTCTCAGTGGGACTCCACTGGCCACTGAGTGGCCTGGGTAAAGATGCCTATGCAAAGACCAGAGCAGAGCAGAAGGGACCATTGCCTGTTACTGCTGGCCCAGTCTAGGCCAGGCTTCTGCCAGCAAGGTTCTCTGCCTAGAAGAACCAAGGGCAGAGAAGTGGACTATTAACATTTTGTGAAGTCCCATATATGAAAACTGCAGGCAGCATGGATTCATCTTTAAGTACTTTGGAGGACCTCCCCAACATATAAGATGGATTCTCCCATTCACACCAAAACAGCAGTGGAGAGGCCCCACAGTGCTGGCTGCTGTGCAGGACACACAGTGCCCCATTCCAGAAGTGGCAGGCAGAGTTTAGTCAGGATTTCCTCTCTCCAACCAGCCCAGAAAGAAGAAACAGCTCCCTCCTCCAGTGACTCCCTCAGCACCTGCACCACCGTCTCCCATTGTGATTGTCTGCTGCTGCAGCTGTTGCAATCTATGTGTGAGCAGAGGCACAGAGGTGAGAGGGGTCCAAAAAAGGCTGTGACTGCAGGCCGGGTTCAGGGGCACGGGCACACCAAGGTCTGACAGCAGAGGCCAGAGTGGAGGGCAGAATACAGCACAGTACAACAGGTTCACATTGATTGTTTGAGATTATATCCAATGCCTGACCTCCACAGCTGGAAGGGCAGTGTGCAGGTCACCCCCACACCACCTGAACTTTCTAAATACTTGTGTCTCCCTTTGGCACTATCTAGGTGTTAGGACAGTAGCCACTGAGTGCTCTAACTGGCCAGCCCCTGGTCCTTAGAGTCATTGTTCCAACCCCAATAGTGTCTCTGATGTTACCCTTAGACTGTGGGTAAGTCAAGAAAGACACAATGAGTGACAAGTAGGCTTATTAAGTCAGAGGCAACAGAAAACATAAAGGACCAGCCCTGAAAAACCTCTGCCCACTGTGAAAACTGTGAAAAAGCCAGTTGCCCTGGGCACAAGGAGGAAAGGGAACTGGTCCAGGTGTTTCTGCTTCCTGCTGACAGAGACCCTACAAAGGCATTACAAGTTCTTTGTATGGAGTCAAGTCCTGGAAAGCAGCCACTCAGTCTGGGCCCTGTACAGGGAGTACCCCTGAGGTCAGCATTCAGGAAGAAAGATCCCTGGTTCCCATCAGACTTCTTCTCTCCACTGTTCTTTCTCTGTGAGGAATCTCTCACTTGATTTTGAGAACCACAGTTGTCCAGGATAAGCCAAGAGAAGTCAATTGATACCTTCCAGAGATAGAGGATGCCTCTGACAGTTACATTACCTAGCCTGAAGGGCCATACCCCATCCATTCAGGACCTTTAGCATCTGAGCTGTAGAGCCTAGGTGATAGGGTACCACACCATTAGAGCTAGGAATCTTCTGGACTCTTTGCCTCCCTCTTCTGTAGTAAAAGTTTCTGGCCCACACTTGTCCCAAGATAGACCACCCACAGCTGCTTGGTCCTAAATGATCATACAAAATTTTACATTAATTACATGCTGCTTGGCCTATGGCTCAGGCATATTGCTAGCTAACTCTTGCATCTTCACTCATTTTTATTAATCTATGTCTTTCCACATGGCTAGTGGCTGTACCTGTGTTCCATTAGATCTTGTTCTCTTGGATGGCAGCTCATCTCCCTCTGACCCCACCCTTCTTCCCCTTTATCTATGCTCAGATTTCCTGCCTAGCAAAACAGTTCCTTTATTATCCAATTATAATTCACAGCATACAAAAGACATCCCACATCACTCTTTTCTCTGCTTCTGAACAGGACATGGGCCTTTAACTTACCTCTCATGTGGCCCCAGAGGCAGACTCTCCCATGCTCAGTGCCCCTCTCCAGATCTAGGCCTACATCATGGGCTCCACTAAAGGCCTTGATTTGCTAGCACACATCCCTCAAGCATCTAAACACCTCCAAAGCCAACTACTGTCTTCTCTTCCCACATAAACACGGCTTTGTCCCAGATTCTGAAACTATGTCCAAAAGAGAGAATCCCAGGTATTCGAGGTCATATACTCAAGGAGCCTGCTGGGATTCCCTAGAGACAGAGTCCATGACCACCTTCTTTCTCATGATCGCATCTGCTTTTCAGGGCAATGTGACCGTGTGCAATTTCAATCCCATAAGCTGCCACCAATTGCCACTGATATGGTCTAGTGACCAGGTGAGTAGGACCCAGGAATACTCCTAAAGGGTGGGATGGCCTTTAGGTTTAAGGGGGTTGGTTGTTTGTTTTACCTGTGCTAGATTCCCTCTGGGTTGATTTGTACCTGAAAACATAGATATGTAAAGCCTTGTTCTCAGCATGAGCCAAGAAAACCCCAACACATGGGACATGATGGTCATGAGCCTTCTAGGTGGCTTCTGGACATGGTACTTATACAGTCCATGGCTGATCACTGGTCTGGGAGGACTGGCCAACAGGCATGATTGACAGTGCTGGATTCCCATCACTGATATGCTTACCAGATAATAAAAGTCCCCAGATATGGTGTAACAACCTTGCATTCAGTCCATTTCCTGCCAAGCATGAATATAGCCCTCAACTTCTGTACCTGTCCTGAGATTCTGTACCTGGGAGTCTGGAACAGAAATCAGTTTGGTTTCTAGAACTGAAGCCTTAGCCTTTACTGGCCTGTAACCCCCTCCTTTACCTACAAAGTGAGCAGAACAGAGCCCTCCATGGCTCCAATGCCAGCTTGTATTCTCACTGGGAAGCTCCTGGCATCACCTCCTAGTGTTTGTCTCATATAGACCCTTGGGCTGCATAGGGTCCCCACCCATATCCCAAGCATGTCTTCTTCCCTTCCCTGAATTCTTCCGTTCTGCCAAATAAGAAGCAAGAGTGATTGGTTCCAAGAATTGGGGTAACAAATCATTTCAGTGGGAGGGGGGGAGGTTCCCATACCAGGCCAGTTTTGGCCTCTGGCACCAAGCCTCCCAGGGGAGAGAAGATTATTCACCCAGGCCTACTCTGCCGTGACGCTGGTGCTGACCCTACTCCAGTCTGGTACTGCAGTCTTCTGGGCTGGTTTCAATGACACTTCTGTACCTTTATTTCTCTTCTTTCCCTGCAGGGGCAGTGCACTAACCTTGACCTCCTGAAGGCCCTCTGCTCTCATGTTCCCCGCACATCTGTGGCCAGCTTGCCCCCGGGCCAAGAGTGCTTGTCCCTGGGCCCCTGTTCTCAGTGTCATCACTTCCCAGACAGTTGTTTCTGGCAACTTCCTTCGCTCCCTCCCTCTGTCCAGGTGTCTCCCGGAGCCCCACTGTCAATCTCTCCTATGTAGCAGACCTCTCCAACACCACAGAGCCAAGATTGAGAGGCCTTTGCTGCTAAGTTGGACCCATATATCTGTTCTTGGATTTTAATTTTAAAAGAGTTGGAATTTGTTGTTTATTGGGAAGTTTGTCTTCCAGAGATAAACCTCAGGCGTGTTTCTGTTGCACACAGAAGGACAAAACTTCCTGGTGTCATGTGGCTAGGCATGAATGATTACCACCATTTTGTCACCAGACCTGGGACACATAGGCTATTATGTCAAGCTCTCTATGAAAAACAATCCCAAATTCATCTTGATTTGTCCTGAGTAAGTTTAGCAGCTGCTGAGGCACACCTGGGGCTACAGGTGTGTTCCACTGCACCTATCTTTTCAGGGAAATGCCAGGGACCCCAAACTGAAGTCTTTATACTTACACATCCAATATTTTACTAACTAAACTACTTCCTAACCCCCTGGGCAACCTTTTGTTTTGTTCTTTATATAGGTTTTATTTTTGCAAAGTTTCAAATCATTTCCATAGAGAGATTTTAACAAAGGTCAGAGTTTATACCACACTGTCAGACAGGAAGAGATCTAGAGGATAATGAGATATGGAGCTTGACGGACAGGTGACAGGGCCCCATGTGCAGTTCTATATGGTGGGTTTTATGGAGAAGGGACATAGATATCCCTGTGGTCTATATTTACCCTGAGTATGTCACCTAAGATGGCATGTGGATGTATCCAGAACATCCACCAGTTAGTTTACAAAGGGTATTGGGACAATGGATCTCTAGAAACCCCAGAGAATAAATATAACACCAAGAAAAGTGTAGGTGTACAAAAGATACTTAGTATATGCCCTGGAAACAGCTGTCTCTACCTGGTAACTTCTTTGTGTTTGTCTGATACCTGCTGAGAGCAGCCAACTCCCACAGATGTCTGAATCTGGGCTTTGCAGTGATCAAGAGGAGCAGAACTGCTTTCCCAGCTTTCTGTTTGTCTGACCCCAGCTTCCCTGGTCCCTGATTGCCTCTCTGTGGGATGCAATGCATGGCTTCAGAGGATCACAGGTGCCTTGCCCTGTGATCTTTCAGGAAGAGAGTTCCTTCTTTCCCAGTCTGACTTCAGTTTCTGGTTTCCTCTTCCCAGAGGTCAGAAGTACATCTCTGCTCTTGGTCAAGAGTAGTTTCATGAATCCTAATTGTCTTTTAATAAAAACCCAGAGCCAGATATTGGGAGAAAACTGAAAGATCAGAGAGACAGATGAACAAGCCAGAGCCACTTCTCACCACTACTGAATCCTCAGGCTGAATGGGGAAGATCCTGTAGGGGATTGTGTTGCTTCATTGTAAATAATTGTCCCACCCACTGGTTTAATAAAAAGTGCTGATTGGCCAAAGGCAGGCAGGAAGTGTGGGCGGGGCTACCAGACTAAGAAAATCTCTGAGAACAGGAAGCACAGAGCAGAATGCCAGAGAGAAGCCGGAAGAAGCAGAAGACAACTATGCTGCTCTGAGAAAAGATACCGAGCCCCATGGCTGAACAGGAAGAATCATGGGTTAGATGAAGGGTAGAGAGCTAGCAAGTGATATGCCTGGGCCTGAGGCCAATCAGCCTAAAACTATTGAAAACATCTGTGTGTCTCTGTGGAACTGTGGGTCTGCCGGTTTGCAGGTCTGCGGGCCTAAACCTTGAGGCAAGGCCCAAAAGTCAGGGCCAGAAACGTCTTACTACAAGATCCCGTTTCCTCAGACTGAAGAGAGGAAGGGAAAGCTGAACTCTGTCTCCTCTCGTCTTAGATTCCTTTCTCTGCCCACCCATATCACTTCTGGTACAATCTTCCTAGTGCTTGAATTAAAGGTGTATGCCACCACCTGGCTCTGTTTCTCTTTTGAACTGGATTAATCTCATGTAGCCTAGTGTGACCTAGAACTCACAGAGATTCCAATGAATCCCTGCCTCCCAGTGCTGAGACTAAAAGTGTGCATCACCACTGCCTGGACCTCTACTGACTAACTCTGTAGCTGGTTCTGCCATCTGATCTTCAGGCAATCTTTATTTGATAAGCAATATATCACCAAAAAGGGTGACTTTGGGCCCTGATGAGAGACAGAGGTCTCATACTGACCTCAGCCTAGTCAGAAGACAAGAAGGATGCTCTGCCCTCTCCATTAGTAAGCATGCGTATTGTACCAGAGATACTCTCAGGAGACATCTCCCTGACTGCAGACCTGTGATGTGGGAATGTCTTTCTGTATGCTGTGAATATCAGTCTTTAAATAAAGGAGCTGTTTTGGCCCATGACAGGCACCATAGAAAAAGTAGGAGGGGAAATCAGAGCATAGGTAAGAGTAGGGCGGAGTCAGGACAGACCAAGCCAGCTGCTAAAAAAGAAACAGGTAAGGAACACACGTGAGCCACAGTCCATGTGGCTGGACAGATTAATGGAAACGGGTTAAGATGAAGGAGGCAACTAGCAATGTGCCTGAGCCATAGGCCAAACAGCATGAGCTTAATATAAGCATCTAAATCATTTCTGGGGCCTGATCAGCTGCAGGCGGCTAAGGGGTCTGGTGTGGCAGGTCTGTGGGTCTGGACCTCTGGCCGCCCGGGACCAGAAAACCTTATTGTAATAGACCTGGATACCGAATGCTCTTTAAAGCTTAGAAAAGAAGTTGCACTGTTTGTTTTAAATATTGTATGATTTTTCTCAAGACAAGGAAGGTCATAGGTACAGATAACTGGACACTTGAATTACAGGACCCACAAATCAACTAGAAAATCCATCATCAGTCACATCCTGCATGATCAGTGTGTCTGCTTCCTTTCCATGGCTGGGCTCCAGAAGGGAATGAATATGTTCTAATGAGAGATCATTTGTATAACGATGACAATTTCTTCATCCCTTAGAGGATCTTTCCCCATCCTGCTCAAGTTAATCTGAACACATCATGGTTTATTTGGGAGTGCTGATGTACCTGCCTTGGTCTACTATTAGAGGTCATGTTTTTATTCATTTCCTTTCATTTTGTATGTTATTTTAAATAAAATTTTGCTTAAAATTTTAAATTATTGCAAAAGGGTGATAACATTCATTTGGGATGGGTTATCTTTGTTTTGCGATAGGGTCTGGCTGTGTAGCTAGGGCTGGTCTCAAATCCTATGTGTTCCCCTCTCTTATCCACAGTGTTGGGGTTACAGGAATATAAAACGAATTTATAATTTTACTATTAAATGTTTGCCTTATATATAAAAGTAATTTTTAGAAGTAAATTATCTTTAGAGCTTAGGAAACCTTGCCTCTCTAACTGATCCCCATGCACACACACGGGAATTTCCCAGAATTCTTTGATATGACATAATAAATTGTTTCACTAAACACACTGTAACTCCCTGCATAAAAATTAGATTCTATTTATGTCTGTGTAACTCAATGCCAACTTTCCTCTGAAGCTTCAGATGAAAGCCTCAATGGACTGATGTATCATTAAAGAACATGATAAATTTTAAAATCAGCTTTAAATTCTAATTAAATAATTTTGGCATCTTATAGGCATATGTAATAAATTCATATAAGAAGCATTAACAAAGCCATGTATTTCTGACAAGATAGAGTTCTACAAGAAATTAAAGGTCTCAATATCTTATTTCTGCCTTTCCCTCCAAATTAACCATATTTGCTTTTCTGGACATCTTCACTTGAAATGTGGCCAAGAAAATCTGATATTAACATAAAATACTTGCACATTGGCCATACTGCCTAGTGAACACATGAGTGTTCATTTCAACCACCACAGTTACAATTTTAAAATGTTCTATGTCTCACTAAGCAGTAAAAATGTGTTGCTTAGCGTGTGTATGTCAGTGGCGTTCAGGTTCCTGCCTCTTTAACTGCCACTCACAGCCCAATTCCGACCTCCAGTTATCTTCTTATGCCAGTCCCTGAACCCCATTCCTTTCTGTGTCTCCAGCCTGGAAGATGGGTGTGGGCATTCTGTTTCCTAAAACTGCTGTGAGGGCCATGGTGCTGGTGTGCTGTGGGTGCCCAGGAAAGTCAACTGTAAGGAAAAGAGCCTTTCAGAAACATCTCTCTAAAACTCAAATACCTTCTTTACACTCACACTGAAGACTCAGAGATTTATAATTTGATCATTTTATTTAGTCCATGATGGGCAGTGAACATGTTACATTTCCAGGTGTTTGAGAATACCTGCTAAAGAAAAATCCGTAGCTTGTATATGATTCTTACCCTAGTGCCCAGCACACACCCTGACTGAGAACAGAGCATTCAACAGGGATAGAGTCATTTATGGATGGAAACAAGGCCCAGAAAGTCAACTTGGGAGTAAAGAAATTAAAGTGAGGATTTACACATGCAAGAAGGTGAAGGAAGGAAGCACGCAACTGAGAGGGAGAATTGAGAAAGACCTTGCTCCTTACGCCTCTGGGTTCAGTGCAGGGCATACCCCCAGTGTCCATAGGGCACAGTCCACAAGTCTCTGAGTTTGGCCCAACTCAGCATCCATACCTCACTTGCAAGGAAGGATGCTCAGGCACCTGGACATGAGCCTCTGCAACTCACATCCCCAGGAGTCTGTAGTTTGTAGCCCCGCACCCCAACTGCCCCA
Source organism: Phyllotis vaccarum (assembly GCA_033318265.1). NCBI lineage: Eukaryota > Metazoa > Chordata > Mammalia > Rodentia > Cricetidae > Phyllotis > Phyllotis vaccarum. The sequence continues at coordinate 93,872,432 of JARWLC010000009.1, forward strand.
TAAAGGAAACCAGATTGATAGGCACACAACACAGGAGAGACCACCAAAAGAGAGTGAAGCCAGGTCCCAGGTTTCTAGTCTGCAGCCTTGCCTCCTGGGACCTGGGGAAACTGTCAGGCTCAATTGCCTGTGTAAGGGTGGGAACTTGTCTCTGTCAAATCCAGTCACTCATCACCCCTGACTCCACCCCAACATCCCAGGCCCAGCACACTCATCATACCACTACTCCCCCAACCCACACACTACACACACTCACCCCACCCCACACCCGCACCCTACACCCACCCCCTGACACTCTGACCTCTGCTTTTGTAGTGCTTGCCTTTTCTATGCAAAATTCCCTGAAAGCCCTCTGGCCTGCCAACATAATTTTATTATGTTATAAAAAATAATATATAACAATTTACATTATATGTATTACATACTTATAAATAATTATTTAAAACACATTTTTTAAAATATTAGATTTCTAAAACTAAATATAAACATTTCAGGCTTTAAGTGTTTTTTCTTTATAAACTACAGGGTGTAATTAGAACTACGGGTGTGCATGGTTGTTTGCTCAGCACTGATGTGGGCAACACCCATCAACGAAGCATTATTCACACACACACACACACACACACACACACACACGTACACTCCAGCAACCACAGTTACCAATAGCTTTCAGCTAGGAAAGGGGTTTCATCAGCATCTCCTCTGCCCAAGTGTTGTCTCACAGTTCTGAAAACTCCAAAATCAGGTGGTCTTATATCTTTGGAACTTTAGAAAGGTAAGACTTCCGTCAACATCTGGTGGGGCTGGCTTATCTCATGAACCAGGAAAAATGGAAAAGAGAGTAGTTGTTCCTTGAAGAATGTGTCTTCAGTGATTGATGATTTCCACCAGGATGCGTTATTGTTACCTTGAAGACCAGGACCTTTCATCTACCCCACAATCTGTATCAAAACCAAGAACATGTGCACTATTTTTTTTTCAAAATTGTGTGTAAAAACAAACCATACCCTGGAGGAAGATTTTGTCACATCTGATAAGGGCCTGTTGTTCAGAACACAGGATGTAAATAAGCCAGTATGGAAGGATAAACACCTTGGATGGAGAAAGAACACACATACACAGGCTCTTCGGAGGGAGCAGATATCCAGGTCATGTGGACAGATAGCCAGTCCACTTAGGAGTGAATAAAAGGCAGATTAAAAGAGAGCTATAAAACTATGACAATAAGAATGACCATGGAAGATGCAATGAGAACTTAGGAGGTAAAGCAATCCTCAATTTGGTCAATTTCAGCACATTCCTTATTTGAGACAGTCAGTGAAGGCAATAGCAAAGGCGAACAAGATTTCCGCAGACTGTAAGCTCCGCGTTGTGTATATTTTGAGATCTATTTTAGAGTTGGAGAAAAGGTCATTCTTAGTGACCTTTATGAGCATACAGTCATAAAAAGAAAAGTGATCACTGTATTTCTAAACATGGCTTCCCTTGCTCACACTCTGGGTGGTCCTGAATCCCTTTTGAATGCAGTTTTCTGGCACTGGCCCCATCTCTCCACATCACGCCCCTCTACCACTCCAAGTACTTTCCTGTAGATGGGTGAAGCACACGGTGAGCCCACTCACATGCCTCTCTGAACCTTGACTGGTGAGCTCTGACCAGAGGACAGCATAAAAGACACTGTGCCTGGCAAAGTGATGTCATAAAGGGTTCCACATCTCAAACTCCTCACTGCAGATGCTGTCCCCTCAAGCTCCGAGCCACCATGAAGGAAGTTCATGTCCACCGATGTTGTGAAGAGGCCCAAGAGCACAGGCTAAGGTTTTATGACAGTCCCAATTGAGTGTTCCTCTGGAGTTTGTCAGGCCTGAAGCCACAGAAGAGATTAAAAAAGAAGCTTCCAGACAATTCCAGTCTTTCCTAGTGCTCAGAATTTCCTAGGTTCCTTTCCTGGGGGCCTCCCACTCCACCTTTCCTGAGGGTCTGACCCACTTAACCTGAGATCACAATAAAATGGTTCTGTTAAGTCATCAATTGGCCAGCTTATCACATAGTAGGGATGGGTAAACTATTCCCACTCACAGGGGACCCTAGCAGCAGCACACAATCTCCTCCTCTTTTTGAAACTAGACATTGACTGCTGATTTCAAGAGCCCCAGTTGGCCTCGGTGTCTTAATGTCTTCACCCACAAGAGCTGGTGAGCTCAGCTACCTTTTCAGTTAACAAAACACTGGGGTTCCTTGAGGTGTCTCCTAAGGATGCCCTGTGAAAGGCCGGGATAGGAGATAAGGAGGCCTCATCTGAGACCCCAGAATGGACCTATGACTGCCACTTTGCACTGTCAGCATAAAGGCATTGAGCAGAGAGGCAGGTCACAAAGTCACCATGTCAACCTTCCTGTCCTTCACAACCCCAGGGTGTTTGGTCCCCAAGGTGGGGGAAGGGCACCCCAGAGCAGCTGCCTCCCCATCCCTGTGTTCTGAGTATACCAGGTGGAGTGTGCCATTGCTGGCAGGATATAAACAGTGATCCTTAAACCCTGGGTTCAGGCCGAGGGGGTGGAGAAAGAAGCCAAGAGTGGCTGTCATTCAAACTACATGTGACCTTCTGCAGCATCTCCAGAGGTAGCAAGGTCACAGGGACAGAAGAACATAGGGACTCACAGTCCCCGGATGTCTTGCTCAACAGTCTTTCTGCTCCTGCTCCTGTTGCCTCCTCCCATTTTAAAAGCTGGGAGCCTCCGATACCATGGCCCTGGGTGGAAAGTGTTTCACCGCCTGGGCAAGGGCTTCAGAAGTTTTCACCAACGCCAGATCCAACGCATGAGGCAAAATTGGCGCCAGAGTCGATCGGGACAGGACTGTCAGGGTGTTTTCGACCTCTACTTCATCCTAGACAAGTGAGTTACCCTCCTGCGCTGTCCCTAGAGAGTTCTTGGGCATTAGTGGTAGATCAGACTCTGCAGGACAGGCAAGATCATTATGGCCAGACCCCAGGATGTAGATTTCTGTCATGGACTTCTTGAATACAGAGAGGGCAACACAGGCCTTCTGGATATCTCTGTCCTCCAGCATCTTGACCCTGATCTGGTCACCATGATCCTCAGGCCCACAGGCTGCTGGGAGTAGCCATGTGAACTAACCACGGAGGGACCTTGGAGACTGCTGCGGCTAGTGTGGACACTCTCCCAGCCTTGCGGCTCAGAATAGCCTGTGTTTTACTGCTTTAAGGTTTTAGCTGCTTGTTCCCAACACAAAATCCCCTACCCTGGGCAGAACCTGTTTGTCTGTGTGGTAGGCAAGCTGGATGGCTTAGACTCCTCCTGGCTGTCAAGGGGGGAAATGGAGACTGGATCTGAGACTCAGAGGAGCTCAGCGCTTCTCTGGTGGTATCCCATCTAAATATCCAGTTTCTAGTCTTATAGAAGTTTGCCATGTGCTCTTAATTCCTGTAAAATGGGAAATCATGTTTCCAATCTAACCTGCCGAGTTTAGCCATTTAGCTTGTCTGTGTTTTTCTCTTTTATCTTCATACATGTATGAAATATATTTTGTCATTCCATTGCCCTTTACTGTCTCTCTTCCTCCCCCTCCCATGAATCCCCTACTCTCTTTCTACTTTTAATATTTTTTAATGATCCCATGGGTTTCATCAGCTTATTTACAGAAGCATCAGCACCCAACCAGGGGCTACACCACTGAAGAAACTGTCTCTCCCTTTCCCAGGCAGCCATTAACCACACACCACAAATACTCTGGGAAGGGATAGACCCCAGGACAAAGTGTTGGCAAGCCGGGGCTTCTTAAGCAGGCCATCCTAGTGGTTGTGAGTTCAAGAGTTCAAAGGTTATGCCATCCCTGCTTTTACTTTTTATTTTTTAAATCTAATCTTGGATGATATTCCCCTGACCTTAGAGCATTTGAAGAAAATGTCTCATTTTGTCTGAATAGTCAGCTCATTCAGCTTGGAAGCAACCACAAACTGTTTAACCAGTTGTGAACCTCTTCATTTGCTGCTGCTCATTGCTAAATTCAAACTATTGGCCAAGTTTGCCAAGTCAATGGCAGCAGTAATCTACTGGCATTCTAAATAACAGTCATTTAGAAAGAAAGTTAATGGGCACAAAGGCGAAACAACAGCCATAGCTTCCCACTAAAGCCTATGATTTCCTCGGTCATGGGTTTTTGATTAGACTTATAAGACCAGACAGGAAGTCCTGTTTGTGGAGTAAGACTCACATGCAACCAGAAGGCATCTGGTTATCCCTAACAGACCTGCTTCAGTTGCATCAATGGGCACAAGACTTGCTTGGCCAGTCATGGACAGTCAGTAGTGACATACAGGTTCCACAAATGAATGGCAATTTTCTCTCATAGTCTGCATAGACCTCCCAGCTAGGTAAAGGCAGCCAGCAAGGGAGGCAGCCTCCAGCATAGTCCCTGATTGATTTCTCTATGTCCCTCCACTAGAGTGCATGGTGCTATTGGCAATAGGGTTGTAGCATCTAGTTCTTAGGGGCAGTTAGGAGCAATGGCAATGGCCTGTGTTGCTTTGGAGGTTTCCCTGACTGGTAACCCTTAGGGAGACAGCCCACCTCTCAAGGCCCGCCCTTCAAGCTTTGAAACTTTTATTTCAATTATTAATCAGATTGCCCAGTTTTGTTTGTTTGATTTAGCAATGAACAGCAGCCATTGCAGAGGCTCACAACTGGTTAAACAGTAAGTGGTTGCTTTCAGGCTGAATGAGTTGAATACTCAGATGAAACGAGATATTTGTATCCCATCCTATAAGGTCAGGGGAATATCACCTAAAATTAGATTAAAAACATAAGTAAAAGCTGGCATGACATGACTGTTGAACTCTTAAACTCACAGCAGCTAGGATTTCTAACCCAAGATCTCCATAATACCTGGCTCATCAACACTCATTAAGCTTTTAAATTTTTATTTTACTTTTTAATCAGATTGCCTAGAATCACATTACTTTAAGGCTTTTTTCTTTTTTCCATATAGAATAAAGGAACTGGTATTGATACAAGACACCCCAAGACCAAGTTCTCAACACAAAGAAAATGTATTTGCCTGAGAGGGACAAAAGGCAGAAAATAAGACACCAAGACAGGAGATAGAGTACAGAGGGCCAGGGAGAAGGGACTATTTGTCCTGCGGGGGGGGGGGGGGGTAGGGAGGGGCACAGCTGACTGCCTCTGCATAGAGCAAAGACAAATGTGGCCCATAAGGCAAATGGCAGAGTTTATAAACTCTGAGAGTTTATAACAACTGGTTAAACAGTGAGTGGTTGCTTTCAAGCTGAATGAGTTGAATACTTGGAAGTAAAGGGAGAAAACCGTATTAGAACTGGGAATTCAGTTTTGATTGGAGAGGTTAATTAAGGCAGTCACAAGGGGGCTTTTGATTGCTGGACTTCAATACTTTGACAACTGGGCTTGGTAGTCAGCCTCAGGAGTAGTAAATGGCCAATTAAGGGAAAGAACATGGTACCTAGCTTAAGGAATGTAATCTAATAGTTTTAGCAAGACAGAGGGAAGGGAAGAAGGACAAGGCCTACCAAGGCTATGTTTGCCAGGCTTAAGCCAAATAAAGCCCCTTCACAGAGTATTTTTTATTAGAATAAAGCAGATGCTCTAAAGCCCCAGATCACAGGCTCTCATTAAAAAGTTAAAATATAAACAAGAGAGAAATACAAAACTCTCAGATACATGGCTTAAAGAGGACATTAAAAATAGAGAACTGTATGAAAGTTTCAAAAAAACATGCCTGAAGTTTTACAGTTATTTTGAAATCTAGTCATTAATTTTTATAAAACATCAATAAACTTTCATTGGCAACAGCTTTTCATTTTCTTTTTTTAATCTTGATTTTTAAAAATGTATTCTTCCCTCATACATTATATCCTGGATGCAGTTTCTCTTCCCTCTGCAATCGTGACACACATCTTTAATGCCAGCATTTGGGAGGCAGAGGCGGGTGGATCTCTGAGTTTGAGACCAACCTGGTCTATAGAGTGAGTTTCAGGACAGCCAGGGCTAAACAGAAAAATCCTGACTCAAAAAAACAAAAACAAATTAAAAAAATACCACACACGTAGTTGTAAACCACTAATTATGTTTGTCTGCTGTTCTGTGGTGGTCTAGTGGTTAGGGTTAGGTGCTTTCTCTTTGATGCTTCTCATACACAGTTCAGGTTGATGGAGACCCCTGCACAGCCAGGGCTTCCTCTCAGACCCAGGATTAGGCACAGACTACACCCAAACACATGTTTTTATTAAGCAGGGGAAAAAGTTAATGTGGCTGCTTTCTTAGGAAAAAAAAAAAGAAAAAAAAAACCAGCTAATGGCCCTGTAAGGTGTAGTTTTAAGAGGAGCAGGAAGAGAGAGAGTCTTGGTCAGTTCAAGATTTCTTTGTGCCCTATAACAGAAGTATGTGGTGTCTTCAGTCAAGAGAAACGGCAGTAGTTTGTGTTAGAAAGGGCTAGGATGTGGTGGTAAAGGAGATGGAGGCAGGGGATAAGGGAAGGGGAGGGGAAGAGGTATTTGTCCCAGAGGGACAACAAACTGCCTCTGGATAGAGGGGACACAGACATGGTCCATAGGCAAATGGCAGTTTATGAAGGTAAAGGGGGAAACCTGGTGTTAGGATGAGGTGTTTCATTTTAATTGGGAATGTTACATGGGTGAGCCAAAGCAGGTCTTTTGATTGTTGGACTTCAATACTCTGACAGCTGGACCTTGATAGCCAACCTCAGAAGGAGGAAATGGCCAAATAAAGGAATAGGCCTTGGTAACTAACTTTAGGAAGATAATCTAACAGATTTAGCAAGGCACAGGGAAGGGGAGAAGGGCAAGGCCTGCCAGAGACACATGCTAGAGTGGGTTAGTGCCCTTCAGTTGATCCTACCCTTGCCCACCCTTCCCCACCCCTGCTCTACCCCATCTCTACACTCAGTGTGTCTCTTTCCTTTCACAGCTCTCTGTTTCCATATTTCATGGGTACAGGGTCTCCCATTCTCCTCCATAACCCTTAAAGCTTTTTCCTCCTCTCATGGACCTTTTGCTCATTTCTTAGAATATGTACACACTCCCACAAAAATGCACACACACAAATTGAAAGCTAGGATTCCCATACCTCACTTGAAGGCATGCTTTCCTGGTTCATCTATTTTCCTGCAAATATGAAAGAATGAGGGGGAAGGTCCCTGGGAACTTAAAGGTTAAGCAGAAGTGGGGACCCATGGGGGAAGGGAACGGAGTGGTAAAGAGTGGGGTCACCAAAACCGAGAACATGTGGGGAAGCCTTATGAAGCCTAACTACTTCATAAGCCAACTTAAAATATTTTTAAAAGTTTCAACAAGGTCCTCCACATTGGTGACCAATGCTGCTCACATAAGACATGGATTATTATATGAAAATCTCAGTGCTAGACCTAGATACACTTCCAAGACTCTCTCTCTCTCTCTCTCTCTCTCTCTCTCTCTCTCTCTCTCTCTCTCTCTCTCTCTCTCTCTCTCTCAGCTTTCATAGTCCTAGAAGGTGCTGTTTCGGCTGCTGAAGGGGAAAAATTAATGGTCTTTGTCCAGCACTGGGTACTATATGCCACAAGCGTATCTCTGGGTTGCATAGTAATTTCAGCTCTGTTTTTTGTTTTTTTGGGTTTTTTTTTTTTTTGAAAAATGTCCATACTAATATCCATAGCACTCAGAACAGTTTACACTCCCCCAGCAGTGAATAAGGATTGCCCTTTCTCTACACCCTCACCAGCACATACTATTGTTGGTTCCTAGTGACAGTCATTCTACCAGGACAGAGATGGATGCTCAAAGTGGTTTTAATTGATATTTCCCTCATGGCTAAAAGATGTTGAACACTTTAAAAGTATTTATCAGTCATTTTTATTCCGTCTTTTTGAGAACTCTTGATTGAATTCCTTAGCTGCCACCACCAACACCCTTTCAATTGGGTGGTTTGTTGTCCTGTTGGTTAGACCTTTGGCTCCTTGTCTGTTCTAGATATTAATTCTCTGTCATATTTACCTAGCAAAGATTTTTCTTCCATTCTCTGTGTGTTATCTCTCACCAGATTAACTATTCCCGTTGCTATACAAGAGCTTTATAATTTCACAAGATTCCAATTGCTGAGTTTTGGCTTTGTTTATTGGGAAATGGGAGCCCTACTCAGCATCCTTACCCATGCCTGTATTGTGTGGTGTTTTCTCCACAGTTCCCTGCAGCCCCAGAGCTCCCGTCGGACATTACACTCTTACATCGTTTGGAGTTGATTCTTGTTCAAAGTAAGGCATATGGTTCTAGGTTCTTCCTTCCATGTGTAGATATGCAGCACCATCTGTTAATGAGGCTGCATTTCTCAAATTCTCTGGTGGCTGTCGATGCGCAGGGTTATCTGTGGGTACTCTAGTCTATTCCCTGATGTCTGTGCCAGCACCACGTTGTTTCCTGTGCATTTGTTATTATGGCTCTATAGTATAACTTGAAATCAGATATGGTGCTATCTCCAGCATTACTCTTTTCTTGCCAGTTTTTACAAGTGTTTTTTAGTCTTACAAGTGTTTGCCACTCTTTTACACTCACTTCCACATGAATTTTAAGATTTTTTATTTTTATATAAAAAAGTTGTGTTAGAATTTTGATGGAGATTGCACTATATCTATAAATTGCTTCTGCTAGGACAGCCATTTTCACAGTGCTAATACTTCTAATCCATGAGTATAATCATGTCTTTCCATCTTTAATTACTTCCTCCATTTCTTTCTTCCATGTCTCAATATTTATGTGTGCTCTAGCACTCTGTGGATGAGGGTTTTTCAAGGCATTTCTTTAAAGCGATTGTGAATACAACTGTTTCCTATATTTCTTCCTCAGTATATTTACAGTTGGTGTTTAGGAAAGATGCTGGTTTTTACAGTGTGTATCCTTCCACTTTGCTGAAAGTGTTTCTCAGCTGTGAGAGTTTTCGAGTAGACCCTGAGGTCTTTTGTGCATGGAATCATACCATCTGCAAAGAATAGCATTATGCCTTGTCTTCTCTACGCATCCCTTTCTGTCTTTTGCAAGACTGTCTTAGCTAAGGCTCTGACAGTCATATCTAATAGGAACGGAAAGAGAACACCCACACTTGTTCTAAGTTTTAGTGGAATGTTGTTTTTTCTCCATTACACCAGGATGGCTACAGCAAAGCTGTCATCATGTCTTATTAAGGTTGTATTGAGATGATCACAAGATTTCTTTCCTAGAGTCCACTTACATGGTGTATTACTTTTATTTATGTGCATTTGTCAAAACTATTCTTGCATTTCTGGAATAAAGCTAACTTCATCATGATGAAAGATGTTTCTGATGTGTTTACAAGCGTTGAGAGTTTTTATATCTATGGTCATTGGATATTGTTTGTAATTCTGTTTTCTGGTTATTTTGTGTTCCTCTGGTTTATACTACTAGTTAATGGTGGCTGGGTATAAAGTATTTGGAAGCATTATTTTTAATTTTTTATGGTATAGAATGATTTGGAAAAGATTATTATTCATTCTTTAAACATCTAACAGAATCCCGTGATAAGTTCACCTGAGTTTAGATCTCTTTTAGTTGGAAGGGGTTTTTTTTTAAAATTACTGTTTTAATCTCATTGCTTGTGTTAGATCTCGTTAAAATACTTAGTTCATTTTGATTTAGCTTTGATAGGCCTTGTGCATCTATAGATACATCCATTTCTTTCAGATTTTCCAATTTAGTGGAATATATATCTTAAAAATTCCTGAATTTCATTAGAATCTGTTGTAATGTCTTCCCTTTTATATAATTTGATCAGTTTGGATCTTCTTTCTCTTTTATATAGTTGGACAAAGGGTTTGTCAATCTTGGTTTTTGCCATTTTTTTAATGTATTTTCATAACTTATTAATCACTGCCCCATTCTTAATTCTTTATTTCTACTAAGATGCATTATTATGCATTTGAAATCTAATTTTTAAAAGTTAGGCTCTTCTAGCTATGAGCCTCCCTCTTAAGGCTGTTTTGATTCTATCATGCAGGTTGTTGTATCATTGTAAATAGGATTTTGTTCCTGTCTACCATTGCTTCAATGACCCCGTACTGAATGGGTAATGTTGTTTAGCACGATGTGTTAACTCTCCAGGAGTCTGTGTATTTTCTTGAGTTTCCCTGTGACTGGTTTCTAGCTTTATTTTACTGTATTCAGATAGAAGGCAAAGAAAACAAAAGAAAAAGAAAGAAAGAAAGAAGGAAGGAAGGAAGGAAGGAAGGAAGGAAGGAAGGAAGGAAGGAAAGAAAAAAAAATCAACCTGCTTCATCTCCTAATGTATGATCTATTTTAGAAAAGTTCCATAGCCTGCTGAGAAAAAAATGTGCATTCTGCAATGTTTTGGCAGAGTGTTCTGAAGTTGTTTGCTAGGTTCCTTTATCTCTGATGTTATTTAACTATAACATTTCTCTAGGGTGTTTTGTTTTGTTTTGTTTTGTTTTGTTTTGTTTTGGTCAGGAAGACCTGTTTATTGCTAATAATAGTGTACTAAAGTCACCTGCTCTTACTGTGTTTGGTTAATCTGTGGTTTTATATTTAGTATTTTTGTTTGCTTGGTTGGTTGGCTGGTTTGCCTTGGTTTTTCCAGACAAGATTTTATTGTGTAGCTCTGGAAGTCCTGGAACTAGCTCTGTAAACCAGGCTAGTCTCAAACTCACAGAGATACAACTGCTTCGGCCTCTTTAGTGCTGGAATTAAAAGCATGTGTCATCCAGGCCTGGTTTTTTTTTTAATGAAATAAAACATTCCCATGTTCAGTGTGTGTATGTTTGCAATTGCAATGTCCTCTTGATGGATTGATATAATAATCAGAATGAAGTGAACTTCTTATCTCTTCAAATTAATTTTGATAAGTCTTTTTTCAGTTATTAGAATATCTGTGCCTACCTGCTCCCTAGTTCCATTTGCTTGGAGTACTCTTTTCATCCTTCTCCTTAAAGTAGCGCCTATCTTTAATATTTGTGGGTGTTTCTTTGAGGCAGCAAATGGGTGTATTCTATTTTTAATGCAATATACCAGTCCATGTCTTTTGATTGGTGAATTGACCATTAATATTCAGTTATTGTCAAAAGGTGTTCATTAATTCCTGTCATTTTCATGATTTTGTAGTATTTAATGTTTTCTAAGCTTCATCTTCCAAGATACGGTTCTAACATCATTTGTTTCTTTGTGGGTAGCCTCTTGAGTGTGTTTACCATTCTCTTCAGTGTAAAGAATCCTTTCCAGTAACTTTTGTAGAGCTAGCTTAGTGGTTATAAACTCCTTTAGCCTGATTTGACCATGAGATGTTTTTCTTTCTCGTCAATTATATTGGATTGTTTTGCTGGTTGCAAGAGTCTAGGTTGACAGGTGTGGTCCCTCAGAACTTGAAACACATCACCCCAAACCCTTTTGACTTTAAACTTTCTGCTGAGACGTTAACTGCTGTGACCAGTACAGTGACTTGCAGCTTTCCATATATTTTCTTTGTTCTGTATATTTAGTGTTGACCACACTGTAGCATGGTGGCTTCTTTTCTGGTCCTATGTGTTGTTCTATAATGCCCTCGATATATTGATGTGCCCTTCTTTCCCTGGGTTTGGGAATTTTTCTGCTGATTGTATTGAAAGTATTTTATTTTTTAAAAAAATTCTCCCTGTCTCTCTCTGTGTCTCTTCCTATCTTTGCCCCCACCTCCCATGTGTGTGCATGTGTGTTCGCTAGTGTATGTGAATGTGGGTGCACACGTGCCACAGCACATGTGTAGAAGTCGGAGGACACTCTTAGGTGTTGGTCCCTTTCCACTTAGTTTCAGACAGAATCTCCTGTTGATCATTTCCCACTGCACACACCACATCAGCTGGCCTATCCGCTTCCAGAGATTCTGTGTTTCTGTCTTCCATATCCCGATTGGAACAATGGGATTAGGAATTGTGTGTTACTGCACACAGTCTTATGAAGGATCTGGGAATCCTAACTCAGGTCCTCACACTTACACAGCACCCAGTTCACCCACCAGGCCATATATGTCCAGCCCCTTAGTAATATTTCTTAAGTTTTTTGTTTGAGATCACTCTCCATTTTCTATGCCCCTAGTTCATAGATTTTGCCTTTTCATGGTGTTCCACTATTCACTTTTTAACATGTTATCATTATCCGTGGCTGAATATTCCTGTTTCTCTATGCTTTTCTCAACCCTCATATGCTGGGCTCTTATAATCCATTCTGTGTGTGAGATTTTCCACTGGACATTTTATTCAGCGCATTAGTCTTCCTCACTCCCAGCATTCCACTTCGGTTTCCCTTCAGCCTTCTATCTCCTCACTGAATTCCACTCTCACACCCTTATCTCACTATGCAGTTGTTTGTGTCTTGTGTTCAGAAACTGATCCATGTTCCGCCTCATTTCTTCATACACATTTATAATCACCTTCCATCTGCTTATTCTTCATGCAGGGGCAAAGCAGGAGAAAATAGGCCCAGAGATCTGAGAGTCTTTATGGTAACAGTCTATGGTTCTTGTACTAATTAGAAATGACAACCCTGGGGCAGAAACGAGCAGGTCTGCAGCTGTCTTCTTGGGCAGCACCTGCTAAAGATGCTGGTCCTGGCTCAGGACAGCCAGACTGTGCAGGATGCTCAGGAAGCTGGGCTACATGGCTGTCTCTAACACTGGACCTCCATAGCCAAAGCCAAATTCCTCAGGGAGTTTCCCTGCATCCTGCTGTGGATGCTGGGGAGTATGGAGGAATGTGTGGAATCTGTGGCTATTCATTACTTACCTTATCACTGCGACAGGATACTGACACTGTTTATTTCTATTTCTCCACTGTGAGGAAGAGGAGGAGAGACTGCATCAGTCCGTCAGTTTCTATGGTAAAGTTTGTGTTGTGGATGGGTTTTCAAGGTCAAAGGTTTTCAAGGTCAAAGCTTGCCCAGCAATTGCTGAACATGACAGAGTCACCCAGCTGCATAGGCAGTCTTAAGACTTGAGGAAAGATCCGGGTTCACACCCTCGGTGGTGTGAATATTATAAAACAGACAAACAAACAAAAAAAAAATAGAGTTTTATTTCGGTTTGTGAATGGGTCCAGTCTATCCCAGTGGGGAAGACATGACAGCTGCCTCTGGTATGACATGGTGGCCAATTAAACACCAGAGCTTAGAAGACCCACAACCCTTAAGACCCAACTTATGCCCCAAATGTTCTACAACCTACAGAGTGATCTCACCTGAGGAGAAGCTTTGATCCCTAATAACCCAAGAGTTGCACAAAGGAATTATAGGCAAGCCTGGGTCACCCTCTAGGCCTCACCTAGTGTTCAAAAGCCTTCTGATGACAATAGTGCCACCCAGTCATGGGCAAGACTGAGAACTGGTAAGTTAAAAGTCAGTAGAGGCAGGCAGAATAGACAGCCTCACATCAGAACACTAGGTAGCTCTCTCAATAAAGACACCTTCCCTCATTGTGAGACTACACAGCCCTCACCTAGCATAACCAGGCACTGAGGTGAGCCACTAAAAGCCCTTCTTGGAACCTCACAGTCTCAACAGATAGGGCTGTTTGGGCCACCTCTGTTCACTACTGGCCCTGAGGAAAGTCCCCTCTCATGATGATCTACCACGGTCAGCATTGCAGGAGTGCATTGCAAATAAAATTCAATTAAAAACTGGGAAACGGGGAAGGCTGAAACCACCCTCCTACCCCATGATGTCACATAGTACCTTAACATAGGTCTCTTTGTCTTCAGGTCAAGCAATGTGGGCGAAAACTGGATCAACATTTATTCATTTACGGAGAATTTGGTGAAGAAGTTCCAGAAGTATGGCTTCTCCTGACTGTAGTCTCCTCTGTGCTTCAAGGCAATAGCCCTCTGACAGAAAAAGAGCACATCTCTTAAATTTGACGGGCTTGAGATTTCCTCATAGAGGGTGCATAGACCCAAGCTAGTGTGCTAACAGTGGGGACAGAGTCTCGTGGGAGTGTCTGCAACACTGGTTGATACTGCTTGGGGTTAGGTGTAGAACAGGGACAGATTCCACCCTCTTGGACCCCTAAGAGTGGAAAGGACGTCATGGTATATGTTAACATACACTTGGGATGTTCAGAGCCAGGGGAGTGCATTGGGGAGCTGGTCATAGAAAGACAAAGGAAAAGGCAGGAGCCCTCAGAGAGACCTCAGGGTCCTAGAGAAACTGGAAATGTGAACTGAGTCCTCAAAGCCAGAGGATAAACAGGATCAGAGAGTGACATTAGACACAACTTAAGAGAGGTGTCTATGGCTCACGGGGTCAGAGAGTTTCAGTCCACGCTTCACAGGTGTGGTAAGAGGAGCATGTGGCCAAGCATTCACACCAAGAATGGAACTAATGGCAGGGACGGGGACCAGGCCATAGCTGTTAATGGTCTGCATTTGATCTTCTGAAGATTGACCATCTGAAGATTCTTATCCAAGTTAGTTTCTCCAGGTAGAGAACAAATGTTCAAAACATGGAACTGTGAGGGATGTATCCAACTCAAACTATAGCATTTACCCCTATTAGGAGTGGTCCCTTAGACTAGGGAGTCCAGGTAACTTGGAAAAGACTGGTAGAAGAGGACCTCCGGTAGCTTGGGGACAAAGCCTTAGTAGACCTCATGCTAAGCCAAGGGGATCTGATTTCCTACTGTGAGCCACAGAGAGGGAGAGGAAGGAAGCTTGCCTGTGAAGGGCTTCCCAGATAGGGAGTTGGAGGCAGGGAAGGTGAAGAAAGGTATCTGGAGATGCAAAGAATGTGATATCTGGGACCGGGGATGATGATGCCCCTATGGGGGAGTGTGGGAGCCTCTGCCTAATGGGTGATTGAGTGTGTGTGTGCGTATGAAAGAGGAAATGAAGAGGTAAAGGGGAAAGAGAAGAGGGGGTGGGGGAAGAGAGTGGAGAGAGAGAGACTGAGGGAAAAATAAGAAAAGGATTGAAGCATGGGATGAAAGCGAGGATTGCCCAACAATTTCTCTCTCTTCCCTGGAGCTATATGTCTCCACAGCTTTAAAAATCCTTCGCGAATTTTATCTTATGCCTCACCTCTCAATGTCCCCAGTGCAAAAGAAATGGGGTGGGAGCAGGGAATGCATGCATGCCTGCTCCCTGACAGGTTGATGGTCTAGTGTACTGGCTTCTCAGGAGTTATGCTTTGTTCCCAGCCCTAAACTACGGATATCCTTCATCACCTACTCAACAGACGCTAACATCCTCATGCCACTCACCTCAGACAGGTAGGTGTTGCTCTGAGTTCCAAGGCTAGCCCAGTAGCCAGGACACTGGAGACTGGAGAAAGTGAGGTCTTGTAGAGACCTCTGGGGTCTCCCAGCATTGCCATCTTTAGGGAATCTATGTACCCAAATTGGCCCCCAATACTAGTTTACAAGCACCTTTGGGCCTGTACTTAAGTAGTATCATGGGCCTGAATCTTCTAGAAGTTCCCCATTCTGAATCTTACCTAGGCCCTGTCTATAATTACATGAGATCTGGGGAGGTACATATGTCGGTAACTTTAATACTCATCCTAACAGAGAGCTGGTGAGATCTAGGTGTTGGTACCTGTGTGTGGCCTGCTGTGAACAAGTCATTCTGCAAGAGGAGTAGGGAGAGAGCTATGAAATACTGAGAAAAAAACTGGGGTACGGGAGAGCAATGAGGTCCTCTATGATCATAAATATGGAAGCCTCAAAATGCGGTCATGAGTCACTTGTTCTGAGAGCCACAGGAAGGTCTGGAGAACAGTTAGCTGAAAAGTGAGGTGGCCCAACTGTGCCCAGCATCCCAGAGGTATGAAGTTGGGGTTTTCTGACTGATGAGGAGGGAAGGTCAACTTTACATGCCGTTCCAGAGACTCCATACAAAGTGAAAAAGCGTGATATTTAGATATGTAGAGATATTTAGGATTGGAGTGTCTGGGGGTATGGAAGTCTCTGTCCTGGGTACTAAAGAAAAGGCAGGGGCAGGAAGTGAGGGAAACCAGCCAGCCTTGGGAAAGGGTCAAGAGTCTCTGAGTCTGTGTACATGGCACCCAAGGTCCATCTTGGAGGCAGGCAGGAAGAGGATGGCTCTCAGGGCTCCAGAAAAAGCCTGGTGCAGCATACCCTAGAGGTTTGGGGAAAACCTGGTTAAATTTGAGTTGCAGAGAGAATTCCTGAGGGGTTTTCAGGCAAGGAGTCCAGAGAAGCATCGGGGTTAAGGGAGGCAGAGAAGGAGAGGTTAGGTGGGGAAAGGGCTATCCTGGGCTGAGTGTGTCCACTTGTCAGTTGAGTCTGGGCTAAGTGGAGGATAAAAACAGGAAGAGAATAGCAGGCGAGGCCAGGAAGAAGGGTAGATTCTAAGGCCAGATAGAGAGGTGGGTGGTAGGATGGGAGAAAGCTGGGGGGTGGGCAGAGAGTAGAGCTGGGCTGGCCAAAGGAGAGAGAACTGGATCAGACTGAGCTGGCAAAGGGGTGAGCACAGGACTGGGGTTGGAAATCCCTTGTCTGGTCCCTATTAGGCATGCTGAGCATGATCTCATCTTCTAGTAGGATATATCTGGACCAGGATGGGGCTCTCAGAGCTCAGTCCCTGCTAAGGCCTCTCTGTTCCACAATAGGAAGCCGCCTTAACGTCTACTGTGATTTACCTTGCTGTGCATACTTAGCCTTGTCACATTTGATTATCCTGAACCTCATGCTCCTTTTCTTGTCCTAGAATGACCTTCAGACCCAGGCCTGTCTGCCTCAGTGTGCTCTGTTTTAATAGCACTTGACAGGCCTTGTTACTTCTAGCCTAAGAAACAACACAGCTGCCTCAAGGACAGCCCTCAGGACCTGACTCCGAGGCTCAGGACTTCTCAGTCAGGAGCTTGTGGAGTCCACAGTTGGGCTCATATCTAAGTAGACTGGCTGGTGCCTTTAGCAGACTAGAGGGAGGGGAGTCAGCCATGGCTCTGTGACAGTGGAGACCATGGAAAGTGGCTCAGCTGGTGACATGGCCCCCTTCAGCCCTACACGGTGACTGTTTGAAAGGAGGGGACTATGGCATTAGGTTGCCCATTCAGAATGCAGATGCCCCCTATGAGTCCCTAGTTTAAATCCCAGAATGTTCTCCAAAGAGTTAATGGGCAAGGTTTCTGTCCAAATCTCCAGTGCCTGAGTTCCCCAAAATGTAGTTGAATTCGAAGAAAACCAGACCTTTCTGTAGGTACCACTGAATTCCTGTACCCTTCTGCCTCAGTGCTCACAGAATCAGAAAAAGGCCCAGTTCAGAAGAGAGAGACAGTGCCTCTTGATTGGTGCCCTCTTTCAACGAGGTGGGCTGCTCAGTGGACAAGACCGTAGGACAGCATGGAGGTGTTTTGTCCCTGGCAATATCCTTCATGCCACTTTTTTATTCTTTTCAGGGAAGCAATTCGTAATGGCCTTCTCAAACTCCAGAATGTGATGCCTGAAGGACATACATCCATGGAGAAAGGATTTATAAAGGTATACACAGCCACAGCTACCTCTGAGCTCTGGCTGTGTGTAGAGAACCACTAGGCCACCTCACCATCACTTTTTCTTCACTTCCTGGCAGGCGAATGAACAAATCAGAAAGGCCACTGTGGGAGGTGAGCTGCCTGCACCTTCAGTGGGGCAGGACCCACAGAGCTGGGCTCCCTAGAATCTGTGTGCAGATCGTGGATCCCGTCAAGTCTGACTCTTGAAGCTATTGCTCTCTATCTGTGCAGCTGGGCCCTCTGAGCACAGCACCACTCAGGAGGCTTCTGAGAGAACCCAGAAGCTGTGTGTGGTCATGTGTAGGCTTTGTTCTCACTGGTCCAAGGCCTACAGAGGCGCTGGGAAACCAAAAGAAGAAAACACACGGCCTCAGAAGACTGAGGGCCCTGTGCTGGAAGCCAAGGCTTGGCCTCCCTCTGGCTGCTAAGTATTTTCTCCTACCTCTTGCTCTGTTTGCCCATTCCCCTAAGCTGGCCTTGCAGAATACAAGAGGGGCCATTCAGTCCCCTGCCTAAGACTTTCTGACTTGAATCTTGTAGCCAGCAAGAAGGTAGTTATATCTTAGTATGCTGAGGGTCATCATACAAGTCTCACACACTAAATTCCTCATGACAGTCCTAAGCCTATCTCCCCAAGATTGCTGGTCTGTGTGATGTATCTTAGCTGAAGGTCAGGTGCAGTCTGTAACAGAAGTCCCTGATTCAAGGGTGAGGATCCTGGGGGAGACCCTTCAGCCTCAGGGCAGATCAAGGTGACATCTCTCCAGATGTGCAGAGCAGAGTGTTGCTCTTGGGCATCATAGGGTCTAGTCACATGCCTGGTTACCGTGAGTGAGTGATGTCATTGGGTTCTGGCAAACAGGTGCAGCCTTGGGTGTAGTGGGGTTCCTGACTAAGCTATTACTACATATCTAAAAGACATTTTTAACCATGCTCATTGCAGGTTTTGATTCGCTGGGCCTACTGTTCCCAGTAAGATGTCCCTAAAATTGTGCCTGAAGATGGCCCAAGACTCCACCTGACTCATAAGGCGTCCTCATCAGTGAAGGCCCTCTTGCTTCCCTACCAGCCCAGGGAGAGGCTGGGCTTGTGGCCCAGTAACTAGACCGCCCTTAGAGTAGAGGTTCCATAGGGAGGGAACAAGAAGCCAGGCCTGCTGGTAGTGTTGAAAACCTCTCTGGTTCCTAATCGATAGAACAGGTAGTGAATGAATCTTTTTGTCACTCTATGAAACCAGTGAGTGAGGACCATGCAACTTTACTGCAGCAGACAGCGCTGGATCTGCAGCCTCACCCACTAGGCCATTCTTAGAGTCTTTCCCATCAAGCCCACCCACTTTTTGCTTCTTCTGCAGGCAACAATGTCAACAGTGTGATTGTTGCTCTGACTAATGGCGTCTTGACAACACAGTCATTTAAGGAGACCCTGGAAGAGGTGAGTCCCAGCCACAAGGGTCGGCCCTTTGACTCTGCTATTTGGGGCTCTGTTATCAGCATCTTCTTTCTTTCAGGCCAACAAAGCTCGGAAAATGGGAGCAATCGTTTACACTGTGGGTGTGCATCAGTATAACA
This sequence comes from Phyllotis vaccarum, assembly GCA_033318265.1. Lineage (NCBI taxonomy): Eukaryota > Metazoa > Chordata > Mammalia > Rodentia > Cricetidae > Phyllotis > Phyllotis vaccarum. Next base: position 93,891,551 of record JARWLC010000009.1, read on the forward strand.
AGTGGCAGGTACTTCAGACCAGGTGACCAGGTGCCCATGGATCAGAGCAAGATGGTAAAGGCATCTTTACAATGCCAAGAGGGTGGTATTCTAACCTTTCCGAGGTGCTGTGAGCTGGAGTTAGTCCCTGCAAAAGGGTATCTCACATGGTTGAATAAGCTGAACCCCTGTGTAGAGTAGGCAGGAGAGCTTCCCACTCCTTAAGTTTGGGCTTTGAATGAAAGCCAGTGAGTGCTTGACACCTTCCCATCACCACCATGGCCTGAGGGCAACAGTTACTGCTCTCAGTCTGGGAACCTGTTGCACCATGCTTCTGGTTCCTGGCTCTGTGGTTCAAACCAGTTACTCACTTTTATCCTATGACAGATCATCGATATTGCAGACAGCCCAAATCACAGTTTTGAGGTCAACAATGGGTTCACTGCTCTGAAGGACATCATTGAACCGGTGAGTAAGTGGGATGTGGAAGACCAGGGGAGCCTGTCTGAATTTTCCGAGGATTACTATCCTGCCCATTCCCATTTCTCTCTCTCTCAGCTTGCTTCCAAGTCCTGTACTGAAGTACTATCTGTACAGCCTTCCTATGTGTGTATAAAAGGTAAGAGCTGAAGGGTCACAGACATGGTAAATGGTATAACTCAAGAGTATGTACGTTTGTGTGAGTATGTGTGGTTGTGATATGGTTTCTGAATGTGGTTTTATGGATGCACTGTGTGTGTGGTGCTTCCATGATGTGTGCGGTACATGTGATACATGCATTCTGATAATATGAATCATCAACTGGACACGATCCTGAATTACCTAGAACACAAACCTCAGCATGACTGAGGATCCTTCTTGACTGGGTTAATAGAGATGGGAAGACCACTCTAAATATAGACAGCACCATTCAATGGCCTGGGTCCCAAGCTGAATAATAAAAAGAAGAAAAAATCTGAGCACTAGCATCATCTCTCTATCCCTTAGGACTGTGGATGCAATGTGACCAAATGCCTCCCTTTCCAACCACCATGAGCTTCCTCCCCTACATGACAGAGTGTACTCTTAAGCTGTGAACTGAAATAAACCTTTTACGTTTATTTTGTCACACCAAGAAAGGTAACTAATATGGAAAACTGGTATCAGGACTGATATTGTTGCTTAATTCTAACTGTGTAGTTCTTAAGCCTTTGAAAATAGTTCACAGGAAAAAAAAATGTCCAAAAGTTTGGAATATTGACACAGAAAAGACCAAGAATACTCTAAGCAAAGCTTAGTGGGTCATTATAGTGAAAGTTTGGAGGACAAGTATGCCAAGAGAAAGACAGTGGAGGCCTTGGAGACTCCATCAGAGCCTAGGTAGAGGCCATTCCTGTCATATTCTGCCTAGTAATTTGTATTGTGTTTGTGTCCTGAGACTTGAGTGAGGCTGAATTCAAACTTGAAGGGCTCTTTACTTGACAGAAGAAATCTCAAAACACAATGACATTGGGGTGTGTCATGGTTATTGCTCACTGCTAACCAGACCTTCAGCAAAAGAGAGCCAGGGGAGCACAGGGCTATGAAAATGTGTGCTATTTGACCGAAGAAACGAAGTGGATTTTAAGTTTGTAAACAAGGCTGGTATGGAGAAAGCACCTGTAATTATTTAAATTCCTTAGCATCATTAAAGAGAACTCTCTTATTCAGAATAAAGACACTAGGAAAGGTTCCCTGAGAGCACGACCCTTCCTTGCCTGTAAACTGGTCCATCTGGTGAAAATGTAAATTTATTTGAAAATAAAGAGTCTGAACTCAAAGGAATTTCCAGTTCAAAATAACATTCTAAGGAAGTGTTTTCTCAGATTCAGAAACTGAGACATAAATGCCACTACAGCTTTGTTACATAGGGTCCCAGCTCCATCCCATGCTGACAGCAGGGCTTGGCAGAGCCATCCATCTGGTGCTGGTTCTGTATACACAGATGCAAGATGGAGTGGGTTAATGGAGTCTTGTGAGAGCTCTCTGGGCCAGAGCACTAGAGAGGAGACCCTAAGAGAGCTTTGCTTAATCTGTAAAGGTGAAGTCTGGTTGCAGTGGCAACCCCAGCATGCTGGAGATACAGAACCATGGAGTCTCCATTGAAGGAAGCTCCAGGCATATTGTGTACGTGGCCAAATAGAGGCCATGTGTGCTGAAGGATTCAGAGCCAGAAAAGCAGAGCTACACAAGCCCTTTGGACCCAGGGTTCATCATGCTGAACTTTCATGAAGGCATGTACCCTTGAACTGAGACTCAAAATAAGCCCTCTTTCTTAAGTTGCTTTAATGAGATAGTTTCTTGCAATAATGGGAAAGGTGATTATGTATACACTTGTGTGAGAGTGATGTAGGGTCTGAGCATGTGTTTCTATGTATAAATATGTGGGGATAGAAAATTTGGATTGTGTGTGTGTGTGTGAAATGTTTATGACATATGTGGTATGCATGTGGTTGTATATGATGGATGAATTGTAGGTATGATATTTTGTGAAGTAGAAGTATGGGAAACTGAACTGGAGTAGTTTGTATAAAGCAAATGTTCTGTGTGTGTTGTATATGCTTTGAAGGTAGATCATCTTCTTGTAATACTTCTGTAGTAAGGTTTATATGTATGTATGCAGTATGTCTTATCTCTGCTACATGGGAGGGTTGGGGAGAATTGTTGTAGTTAGTTCTCTCGGGTCCCGTACGCCAGAGGTCCCGTACCCACAGACCTGCCCGGCGCCGCTTATCCGCCTGCCGCCCGGGTCCCCAGAAACGACTCAGACGCTTCTATTTACTTCATGCTGTTTGGCCCATGGCTCAGGCACATTGCTAGCTAGCTCTTATATCTTAAATCAACCCATTTCTATTAATCCGCGGACCACGTGGCCCGTGGCTCACCCGTGCTCTTTACATGTCGTTCCTTCGGCAGCTTCAGCTCGGTCTGCCTGTGACTCCGCCCCGCTTCCCCTACCCATGCTCTGATTCTCCTCCCACTTTCTCTATGGTGCCCGCCATGACCCATAACAGCTATTTTATTTAAAGATACAGCACACACAAATGCATTTCCACATCAGAGAATTATTATGGGAAGGAAGGTGCACATGTTATTTAATATGTGGGGAAGTGAATATGTATGGTATCTGTGTGGTATAGTGTTTGTGATCTATCTTGTGTGGCAAATGATGTGGGAATGTCTTTCTGTGTGCTGTGAATATCAATCTTTAAATAAAGGAGCTGTTTTGGCCCATGACAGGCACCATAGAAAAAGTAGGAGGGGAAATCACAGCATAGGTAGGAGAAGCAGGGCAGAGTCAGACAGACCAAGCCAGCTGCCCAAAGAAGAAACATGTAAGGAACACAGCTGAGCCACAGGCCATGTGGCAGACAGATTAATGAGAATGGGTTGAGTTAAGATGTAAGAGCTAGCTAACAATGTACCTGAGCCATAGGCCAAACAGCATGAACTTAATATAAGCGTCTGAGTCATTTCTGGGGGCCTGATAAGCTACAGGTGGCTAAGGGGCCTGGGGCAGCAGGTTTGTGGGTCTGGACCTCTGGCCACCCAGAAACCACATTGTAACAGATGGCACCCAATGTGGGGCACAAATTCCTCCCCTCCTATTGCATTTCCTGGTTATTTGGGTAAATATTATTTCTTTCTTGGGTCTCTGAGGTAATTGAAGATGAGATAGTTATAGTTATAGTTTTCTAATGACAGTTTTAGAAAAAAAACTTTGAAGTTAAAGTTTATAAGTTTAAGAGACATCAAGGTAATAGCTTTTAGTTAGAAAGGAAGTGAATTAGGTATAATCCTTTGGACTCATCAAAATAGGATAATTAATGAAATATTTTCTTTGAATTGTCAATTGTTAATGGAATGGACATTACTCATTGTTTGTATATATTGTATATAATTATTGTACCTATTGTATATAATTTTTCTTATGTTAGCTATCACCTTTTTTAAAAATTTGACACAAAAGGGGATATGTGGGGATTTAATAAAAGCTCCAAAAGTGTCAGAGATATCAGAGGGAAACTACCCACAGTCTATGTGGGGATTTAATAAAAGCTCCAGAAATTTCGGAGCTCTAACCACAGTCAGTCTAGGAGAATCAGAGAGTGGCTATTCACAGCACAGGGAGTATCCTGGGAGTGGTGACCTACGCCCTTAATCCCAACTGAGTTTGAGGTCATTTTAGATTACAGAAGGAATTCCAGGTTCCCAAGCAGGCAGTGGTGGGGCTACATCTTAATTTACCATAAGAGTATTTAAGGCAGGGATAGAAAGACAGGAGAGGAAGCCAAGGGAAGTGAGGCTGAGGAAGCTGGAAGACAGCTGGGTAAGATCTGACTGTGGTGTTTATTCTCTCTAATATCTCTGACTTTCTCAGAGATCTATTCCTGAGTATCATTTATTTGTGCAACAGGCAAGTGTGCTTCTGATGGATTGTATGAGCAGTGGGCATATTATGGTACATGTAATACAGGTTGTGTAAGGGCTATGAAGTGAGTGGCTCAAATAGGCCTGTGAGAAGCAAGTCTGATGTATGACTGTGCTATGTATGTTGAGTATTCTGTGCTGTGATGTATTGTGGTGTAGAAGGGTATATAATGTATATGTACCACATGATGTGTTTTTATAATATGTGCTACATGTCTGTGTTTTAATGTGGTATGGGTATATCTAGTATATATATTTATGGGATTTATGCCATGTGTTTATGTTGTCTGCTACATAGGAATACTATATGTTTACAACTATGGGTATGGAATAAATCATGTGTAGTATTTTGTGTAGGGCAGGGAGTATGTCCATTTGTAAGTATTTATGTAGTATGAAAGAACTTGAAGTGTGTGTGTGTGTGTGTGTGTGTGTGTGTGCATGCGAGTGTGCATGTATGTATTGTGTGGTATGGATGATTGAGTTTGAGGTATTTCTAAGGGCACATGATGTTTATGCGCTTGGGTTTTATGGTTATATATACCATAGGCAGTATGCCTGTATATGCAGTATGTAATATGTTTTACAGTTTATATGTGTGTAGTACACAATGTATAAAGTATGTGCATATATGTATGCCTCTGAAGGTATTGTGTGTATTGGGGTGTATGCAAGGGATGAGCATGCATGGGATTACTATGCTTTGGGAATAGCATGATGCACATGTGGAAGGTACATGCTGTAATGACATTGTGGTGTATGTTTAGTTACTGCCTATTTATCTAAAAAAATAAAAGGTGTCATTATAAGCTAGGAAACTTGAAGAAAGAAAGAAAAAGGAAGGAAAGAGGGAGGGAAGGAGGGAGGGATGAAGGAAGGATGGAAGGACAGAAGAAAGAAACCAGGAGTATCTGTGGCATTTCCACCTCTGTAAAATGGGGACAGTATCAATGGATAAAGCAAAACACTTGGCCCAGTGGGCATCTACACTGCTCCTGGAAACAAGAGGAAACACCCACGCCTAGCAAAGACGGCCACAAAGACAGCCATGCTTGCTTCACCCCAGCACCATCATGGCCAACACCAGGACTAGAGCTGACAAAGATGACCTCTGTCCATCCCAAGGTCCCTGCTTCAGTGTGCCAAGGACATACGCATGTTTGTTTCTGGAGCATGGTTGCCTTTCTTTGTCGGTACTTTTATGCAGACTTAGTCCCATAGAGCTGGTATTTGTATCCCGCAGAAGAGAGAGTGGCAGGGAACCCTGAGTCTCCTTTTACCACTATGGACAACTCATCTCAGGCAGCTGAGCCTGACCTCCATATTCTTCCACAAGAGCCCAAGGCTCCAGACTTGAGAAGACAGGACCATGCTTGCTTGTGAGCTGTACCAACCTCAGCACCAACCTCTGGCCCTGCCTGATATTTCCATCTCAGTCACTGGCTCAGGCTGCCCCTGCCCCGGCTTCAGCTTGGAGAAGAGGGGTGAGTCGACTCGGCTGAGAGATGAAGGGGCAAAGACCTTTGCAGAGTTTCTTCTGCTTCTGAGAGTTAAAAATAAAAACCCATCAGTGCAGCCTTCCTGGCTGTCTCTGACTGTTCTGGAACACACAGGCCTTGATGTCTAGACAGCTGTGACAAACCCCCAGGGGAAAACGTGACTTGTCAACTCTTTCCTTCCTGCAGCTGAACCAAGGTGACAGATGCCTCCAGACATCTGCTCAGCCACTGAGCTTCTAAACTGTTAGGCATCTTGTAGCTGCCACGTAAGAATGTCTGTCACTTCCAGGGAAACACAAGGCAGGAGCCTGGGCCCCAAAATGAAACAGAATTCGCTATATACTTGAGGTGACACTGAGTCAACCTATGTACTGTAGAATCTGAGGAGGGTCCTTGTGGAAGAGGGTCTTTAATCAATACCCTGAGGCATATGAAGTACATGGGAGACAGGAACAAGCTGGCCTTGGACCCCAAGGTAGCTATGCAGGCAAATGAGGAAAAGCTAGAGAAATCCTGTCTGCAGAATCACCCACCCAGTCATTCTCTCTGTACATTTTTCTATTGTGTTAGTGTTAGAGAGCTGTTCACTGACTTAGGAAGACCTTGCTAAACCCCAGAGTGATGGGTAAGGTTAATGAGGATGCAAAAGAATGTGTTGGCCTTGGGACCTGTATCTGAGACAGACCATGTCCTATGAGGTCAGTGACCAGACCTATTTCTTCTGCCCCAGCCCCCGTTCTTGGGAATCTCTGCTAGCACACCATAAAAGATAGGAAAGAACTGTTATTCTTCATGCTCAGTGATACCACAGGCATTCAAGTAGGGAGCTGGTTCTAACTCTGTGCAAAGAATGTGCCTCTGCCACAGTGCCCATGAGGATGAAGGAGTGTGTGCAGTCTCCAAGCGGGAAGGTTTCAGCTGAGTTGGCCTATCTTGGAACAGGACTTGGATTTTCTCAGGGACTTTGGACTTGTTGGGTCAGAGATCACAGTAAGACTCCTAACTGTACAAGGCCCCTCCCGGCTGCATTAGCATGGATACTCTGTAAAACCAGATGAGAATTTGCCCTACAAGTTCCACAGATGATAGTCCACTGGTGCTTTTTCATAAGGGTCCCTGAAAATTCAATTTTCAAGGTAACCCTTCAAGAAAGGGAAAACAGACACAGAGAGATCATGGCACCCTACTCTTCCACTCCAACATTTAAATGTTCTTCTTCCAGACTCTTATCAAGTAAACATTAGCGGACATGGGTTTGGGACTACAAAAGACATGAGCCAAGTCATCTGCAGATTCACATTCAGTGATTCTAGAGTCGTTGGTAAGTAGTCCCTTGGTACCTCTGAGCTACACACTACCATACATTTCCTTAGTCAGCCATGCCTTCTGCCCCTGTGGACCATGTACAATGGACACTGGGGAACTAAAGGAACATGAACCAATGGAAGGAGGACCAAGAGGCATGCCTAGTCACATCTCCCTTCATGCAAACAAGGGGAAAGAATAAACCCCAAGCTCCAAAAGGCTTCTGGAGGCTGGCATGATACGAGCCTGTCCTCACTGGAGCATCAGTTTGTCCTCTGCTCCCCTTCCTGAGGGCTGAATGCCAGAACTTGGTGTCTATGGCTGGGACAGAGCAGCAGTTCCAGACAGGCCCAGAGGATTCCAAAAAACTCTTTTTTGATGGCCATTCATTACAGCACACAGAGAGGAAACTGTGGGATCCAGCTCCACTCTTGACTTTTTGCCCCCAGCTCAGTGGACCTGGAAAAGAATGTGTGTTAAGGATTAGCAACTTCTGTCACAGTTACAGAATTCTTCTCAGGCTTCCAAAATCTTCTCTCTTCCAAATAAAAAAAAAAAAAAAAGAAAAATCTCTATTCACTTCTGAGCCTTCTCCAGCTCAGTAAACAACACAACTATCCACCACCGGACAGGGTCTAAACCTGGTCATTCTTGAGTCCCTCATCCTGATGCCATACCTGTCCACCAGCACTTCATGTTGCCTTTGTGTGGAGGCTTTCCAGCCCCTGACCAGTACATCACACCAGCAGTAAAGCCCAAACTTCTTCCCAGTGTCCACGCTTCAAGCAACCTAGTCCTCTCACTTAGCCCAGAGCCCCGAACCCTAACATCATTTCCTGGCTGCTCCTAGCTCAGATAGATATCAACAGCTCACACAGAACCAATTTCAGTGGACAAGTTCAGTTATACAGGGTATTGAAGCATCCATGGCCTATATGTAGTAATTCACAACCAACACAGTGTAGCTCCTTGACACTCTCACCACTGAGTATCTTTAAATTCCAGGCGAGGCATCATTTCATGTGTAAATACACATTTCTTTAAATAAGAAATTGTGTCTCTAAGTGAAGGAGCACATCACCAGTAATTGAGTGGAGTGGAGACCTTTCCCTACCCGTCTCTCTGCCCACCCATGTCACAGCACACCGCACTGTCTTTTACAGTGTCCTGTGTGTCTTATTTGGTGTTTTATTATCTTCCCCTCAGTATCCAATCAATGAGCCCTGCGGTGCAGGATACCTTGCTGCCTGGGCCTGCTAGATACCAGAGTGCTGTTCAGTGGTGGGCAGAGTTGGGACTCAGCAGGTGCAAAAAACAGGCGATGGGGAATGGTCCAGCAGTGTCAGCTCTCAGGCAGAGGGAGACAGTGGAGGAAAGGCACCCCTACTGATAACCGTGCATCATTTTCTGTTAGATGAAAGCCCCATTGATAAGAACGAGAACAGTATAACCTGCCCTGGACCCAAGATACTGCATACTAAAGAGTAAGTGTCCCTTGCTGGAGACTTTAGGGGAGATCAGAGTAGTACCCCTTACCAGAGGCCCAGTGAGTAGTTCAGTGGTTGGTGTTTACTAGTTTGCAGGGGATCTGGAGTGTGCCCTTGCTGTAGAGCGCCTGTCTGTATGTGGGTTCCGTTTTCCTTCCAGATGCCCCGTTAGTAACCCCGGTGGCATTCAGGAATACATGGTGCCCAGGTACTGCTGAGGGCAGAATGGAGAAAATGAGTCCAGGAGCTCAAAAATGTGTTTAAATACCTCCCGGATGAAGGCCTCTTAAGGCCCATCACTCCTATGCACTATCTCTGCAGAGGATGACTATGCTTTTGGGGAACAAATTTCTCTACCCACCTATTCACTATCAGGGAGTCCCGGACTAGAATTTCAGCATCCTTACACTAAGGTAACAGTTTTAGCAAACTGAGTCTCTGAGGCTCATCCATCATTTAGTTGTCTCTTTTCTGTGTATTAGGGAAGTGTCTCTTGAGGTCAGCCTGAACAATGGCATCTCCTTCATTGGGAACAAACTCATCATAACCGGTACCAACTGTGACAATTCTATGGTAAGAGCCCCAGGGTGAAGCAGCTCTGCACAGATGTGCCAGGCCCAGGAATCCAGAGTTTCCACCAACAGCAGTCTATGCCAGTGAATCAGATCCCCAGTAGTTAATATGGACCCAAATCTACTGAGGCCTCATCAAAGCCCCCAAACCTGCTTAGTGACTCCTGTTATTTACAGTGTCCCCAATTTCCCCTCTTCTCTACATCCCTGGCTGCCCCTCTGTGGCCTTACTATCACCTGCAGGGCATGCCCTCTTGCTGTGGTGGTGGGGAACTTTCTGGTGCCAGGGCCCCTGAGGAGGAAAGTGTTGCTTCTCATGTGCAGCTTTCAGGCTCCACATCTGTCTTCCAAGCATCTGAGACCAGTGCACTGTGACGGGGGGGGGGGGGATGCCCAGGAGAAGGAGCTTTGTGTCCACTTGTGACAACTCTTGAGTTCCTCTCAAGATTCAGAGGGAGGAGTAGTGAGCTTCTCAGACAGAGCTAAAGGACGCAGAAATCAGCCATGGAAGATAGATCCACATGTCCTGGCCCTATACCGCTTTAGTGGCTCAGTGGCCCCACCCCTCTCCTAGAGATCCAGTCATCCATAGCTTAGTGCGATGTCAGCCAAGGCCACAGTGAGAATTCTCAGTGGTATCCTCAGACCATGGAAGATCCTGAGCCATCTCTTCTAGGTTCAGGGCTGGGAAAGGTTGGCTCCCTTTGAGGACCAGCCTGGGCCACTAAGCCTGCTGTAGCCCTTGTGTCTAGGCAAGCTGAATAAAGAAAGTGTGTATACAAATAGGAAGCAAGGGGTGGGCACAGGGGAAGAAGCCACTGTTGCTATCGGTCACAGGAAGATGCATTCGGCGGCAGGGGCGGCAGTTCTATACCCAGCCAAGCACAGGCAGAAGACCCAGCCAGTGCAACACAACAACTCACCACTACACCCAGTGAACCATCAGAAGGCAGCGCTAACTTCAACTGGAACTGGCTTATCTTCTTGCCAGTCTTACTGGTGGCCCTCCTGTTACCCTGCTGCTGTTGGAAGCTGTGTTGCAGAAAGGTTAAGTTCTCTGCCTCCTCCCTCCCCCTCCCCATGCCCTGGCTCCCACACACATGTCCTCTCCAAGGAACAGTATCATAGGGCAGTGCTATAATCCAGCCTGCTGGCAATTTCTCATAGATTCCAAGATCCTCACATCATCTAGGAGAGATGCAAACTCTTAAGTTTAAATACTGGACCTGAGTTCCAAGAATTTTCTTACTGACACGAGAATTCAGTCTGAGATGCTTGGGCTGTAAACTAAGATTGACCTTGGAGAAAGGCCATCCCAGCACTGTTAGACTGGTGCTACACCTCTACAGACCTCATGTGGTCAAACCTCAGAGGTGCCCTGTATGTCAGGACAAGGTCCCTGTGTAGTCCCAGTGAACCCATATGCAAGGTGATGCCTACCAGGCATAATTAGTAACCATTAGGGCAGAGCTACCCTTAATACCAACTGCTCTTCTGACCCTAGCATGTTGTACAGACCCATAATGGGCTGTAGAGGCACAAGAAAGAAGCAGAGCCACCCTTCCCCACCAGGAACTACAGTTACTATTCAGGCTTTAGAGTGAAATGCACCCACCCAGAGACATAACTAGGGATTTGATAAAGCAGAGCAGGCTCCAAAGATGATCTGGCATTCTGGGACAGAGAGGGAGAAAGCGGAATAGCCTGGAGCTAGGATGGAAGGAACCCTCCAGAGAACTGAAGGAAGAGGAGAAAGTAGTGGCCCTGGAGGGCAGCATGCAGCACGGAGCTGTCAGGGCCCATCTCCAGGGGTGGAGTGAACACAGGGTGAGAGTATGGGGAAGCTGAAGAACAGTGAGCTTCTACCAAGGGAAAGAATGAGTACCGGCTCACTGCTGCAGCTGTGCTGGGACAGGTGTGCAGCGCTCCAGCTGTGGGCCTCTCCAGGGACTGGAATCTTGGTTTAGATGGTCTCCCTCCTGCCAGAGAGGGACGGGGCTGCCTTGAGCCAGGTAGAGCCTACTGGACACAGCACTACAGGCATTCAACATCCACAAAGGCATCCCCAGGCCATGTTGTCTCCCTGCTTCAAGCCAGGGTCCCCTCTGTCTGCAGAGCCAAGGCAGAGCCTACCGTACCCACTCCAGCCCACTTTTGTCTGTTTCATGTTCCAGCCTAAGGAGCCGCCACCACCTCCACCACAGCCAGAGAAGGTGAGTTGGGCAGGGAAAGAGGATGGCACCGTCACACTGACCTTCAGGAGGCATTATGAAGCCTGAGCTCAGAATCCCTTTGGCAGTGAATAGGGGAAATGCAGATCAATGATTATATGGAAAAGCCATGAGACTCAAAACAATGTCACCGTGACACCATTACCAGACTCACAGCATGTCCCAGTCATCGGGGCTTTGGTGATCTGCTCCAGCACATGCAGCTGTCCATTGTTAAGTTGGTGTCTTTTCAGTGGATCCCTTAGGACTCTGTAGAATACCAGAGATGCAAATGGGTTCTTAGTATAGGAGCTGAGTGTAACAGATCCAGGTCTCCATCTCCGAAGACTCAGGCTGAGTCTTCACCATCTGCTGGAAGGGCATTGGGCTTCCCTGAGGTCAGCCTAGAAAGTCCATGGTTGGGGAAGGTAGAGGATATCCTAACTGACCGTGAGCTATGAAGGATGTCCTTAGCTGAGCATAAGGACCAGATGAGGAAACAGCTGTGCTGCATTTGGGGTAAGAACCAGAAGAGGTAATGAAAGTCTGGAGCAGGCAGAACCTGGACCTGGGTCTGTGCTGGGGTGGGACAGTGCTAGGGAACCTGCTCCTGTAAAAGCCAGAGCCTAGTGGAGAATTCCACCTGTCATTTCCCATCCTCTGCACAGCTTCCAGGCAAGGCTTCTGCCAATAGGAGTGGCCTCAAGAGAACCAAGAGGACAGATGTGGGCTGTTGGCATTTTGGGAAGCTCAGTGTCTGCAAACCAAAGGGGCTTTGTTTATTCTTCTCATGGATGACCTCCCCAGGGTGTGGGTTAGAGTTTTTCATTCACTCCACGTTAGCTGACTCACACACACACACAAACACACAGACACACACACACACACACACACACACACACACACACACACACACACACACACACACCCCAGTGCAGGTGTATGCAAGGGACAATGTGCCCCTGTCCAAGAAGCTGCAGGCAAGACACAGACCAACTATTTTCACTTCCAGGAGCCAGAAGAAGAGGACCTGCCCCCTTCTACACCATCACCTGTTCCTCCTCTTCCTCAAGCTTCATCACCTGTCAACCCAAACCCTACTGTGATCGTTGCCTGCTGTGGCTGCGGAAACAGAGGGGTGCAGGTGACCCGAGGGTGGGCAGGCTATGACCCTAAGCTCAGCTCAGGAGAGCAGGCACTACATCATCACTATAGAGGTCTGAGTGTGGCGGGGGGGATACAGGACATGTCACTTTATGTCTAAGGACACCTGGATCCCTGTCTCTCTCCCATGGCTGGAGAAGAATAGCACACATGAGGCTTCTCCAAGCACTTACATGCCTCCTTTGCACTTTACAGTTCCCTGGACAAGGCCACTGTGCCCTTCCTTGCCAGTCTCTGGCTCCCATGTCATTGTCTCAGCTTCAACAATGTCATTGCTGTCATCTTTAGTCTGTGGATAAATGAGCCAAGATGATGTTCTGGGTGTATCTTGCAAGGTCAAGTACAAAAAAAAAAAAAAAAAAAAAAAAAAAAAACCCAGAAAATACCAGTCATGAGCTACTTTCCATCCACTAAGAAGAGTAGTCTAATGCTAGTGACCTTGGCCAGCCAGGACAAAGTCTGTTCATATACAAGTAGAAGAGTTGATCCAGTGGTCCTGATGCCCATTGAGGTGGACAAAGAGTTACAAGATGAAGACAATTGACATGGTCTTAAGGAGCATCACAAGCTTCTTGTGCAGAATTGAGCCCCAAAAGGCAAACAGCCATTCATCTGAAGCCCCTCTTCCCAGGAGGTCCATGTCACCCCAAGAAAACGGGAAGATAAGCGTCATCCCCAGGCCACACCTGCCCCATTCCCTGCCTGTGTGCTAATATATATATATATATATATATATATATATATATATATATATATATATATATATATATATATATATATATCCAGAGAGAAAAATGGGCACTGCCATTGGCCTAGCCTCTGTGGCTTGCCCCCCCCCCCCCCCCCCCCCGCCAACACACACACACACCATAAGGCAAAGGCTCTGAGCTGCAAAGCTGAGACCATGAGGTTCACTACAAATAGGCCCAGGGTTCTTCTGGCCTCCCCTTTTTCCCTTACTATACCAGGGCCCATGGCAACTGACCCTGATGGAGATATGGGCCTCTTGCCTGCTTGACCTATGTGGCCCAAGTTCTGGCTTTTCCCTTCTTCCAGGCCCTCTACCCCAAACCTTCACAAACCCCATAGCTCCCCTGAAGACCTTTGCTTGCTACCATACACCTCTCAAACTTTTGAACTTCTCCAGAGTGCCTGACATCTCTTTCCACTCGAAACACTGTTTTGTCCCAAATTGTTCTAAATTCTATGTTCCAAAGGGATCACTACAGACACCCAAGTCTTTAGACTGGTTCCTCTTTGGAGAGGGTGGGCTTTGTTTTCTTGTGTCTATGTTGACAGAGTTCTAGGTAATGTGAACCTGTGTCTTTGGGGGGGCAGCTCCCATGCCATTCTGTTTGCTCATAGTCACATCTGCTTTTCAGGGAAACATGAGCACATGCTGCAGCTACATTCAGCCAAGCTGCCATCAGGTGCCAGTGATGTGGTGCCATCCCAAAGTCCAGGTGAGCCAGACACAGGGAATCTCTAAGGTGCAGAATGGCCACTGCTTTTACATTTTAAACTGTCAATGTTCTGAGTCTACAGTTTCATGTGAGCCGTGCCCTGAAAAAAAGGTGGGTTTTAGCTGGAACTTCAAGCTCTCTTCAGGGTTTACTATGAAAAGTGTCAAGTGGGACCTGAGGGCCCCTGCAGGGTACAAAGCAAGTGTTAGCTAGCACCTGTAGCTCCCCTCAAGGTACAAAGTAAGATGTCCATTGCTACACCCTCTGCAGGAACAGATGAAGGGATCAGCTGGGACAGTTTAGGGCAGGAAAGCTTCCCACAGGACACTCAGCCTGCAGAACCAGATTAGTATATGTAGAACCAAACACTAGCCCAGCTCAGTTGGCAAGCTCAGACAGGTTCCTGCATGAAGCCACTCTGGAAAGATCCACCAGGCTGGCCGTCTGCCCAAGCAAGGAAGAAATGTCTAAGTGGAAACCCATTTAAGAACATCCCTAGGGGACCTAACCCCAGCCTAGCAGCAGGGAGCAGAGGCAGCGGTCAGAGACCCTCTGCTCAAGCCATCTCCCACTACAGGCCACTTGAGTATTGCACACCACCCTTCCCGAAGGCCCCTTCAGGCAAAGCCTTACCCAGGCCCTCTTTTTAGTAGATAACAAAATTAACAGGATAAGATCCTGGTAGGACTGGGTGTGCCTCTCCTTCTCTCTCTGTACCATCCAGTGGGAAGGTTGTTTCTAAGCTCCTGACCCTGGGTAGGAATGGCGTGCAGGCGGGGGAGGGGGACGACACGGACTTGAAGGGGTCTCAGAAGTTAAGAAACTTCTGAGTTTGAGTACAGAGGGGCCTGATCTTGAACTTGGGAGGGACTGCTTCCTAAAACTTCATTTCGTTGCTCGCTTGTTCCAGTTACTCCATATGTTCTTGTGCCTCAACTAATCACAACTCCAGTTCTTGTGCCTCAACTAATCATAACTCAGGAAATTCTTTGGAAGTTTTGGTTTACTTCTTTAAAAACAAAACCTGGACATTTTTGTAAGTGGTTTTGTTTGCTTTGAACTTTCACAAAATGAGTGTCTGCCCCATGGCCTTCGACTTCCCAAAGGAATGTGTCTAGCTGGCACTGTCCCCTTCATAAATACACACAAAATCCAGTCTAGTTTGTGAATCCTGAGCCAAACCCACTGACATCTGGTTTCTCTTCAGCCCATGCTTTATCTCTGTGCCTGTTAAGCCGATGGAAAACAGGCTCCGTGTGGGAAACCTCACCCCATCCTCCTTAACAGAGTGTCTATAATGATGATAGGATGTCCCAAACCCCAGTAATTTTTCTATACTCACCCCACAAGAGCTGCTCGAATCCTGGGCTTCATTTCATTCTCACAGCTGCCTTAGAGAAACTGTAACTTCCATTTAGACAGACGTGATCTAAAGACTTCCCAGAAGCGAATGATTAACCAAACCAATAATTCTAGTGACCCTACAAAGTCAAGAAACCTTATAGCAGTCATGGTCAGGAGCCAGTCAGAGCAGCACCCTCCAGCCCAACGCCAGACTTTTTATTACATGTGTGTGCTCCTCTGTTCTGCCATCTGCACAGCTGTGGAAACTGAGGCACTACCATTAGTTTAGGGCTAAGCATGGTGAGGTTGTTGAGTGGTACAGCCAGGTTGTGAACTGATCCTTCTGTATCCAGGCTCTTTCTCAGGTATCATGGTGTAGGGTGATCAGTGTGTACGCCTTATAGTATACAGTGTGATCTAAGCAAAGCATTTATGAATGTTCATCTCATGAGCCTTAAAGTGAGTTCTTAATGACCAACATTTCGAATGTTATTTTTGTTCTTGGGGTTCACAAGTAAACAAGAAATGGAAAAGCCCAATTATTTACAGACACATGTAAACAAACCAAAATGGAAATGGGAATTTCCACAGCATCTTAACTAGGCAGAGGAAGCAGAATAATTAGATCTGTAAAGCCAAAAGAGAATTCACCAGAAACAATCATGAAGTCATCTGAGGTCCTTGTAGACACACTTTAAGTCCCCAGAAACCAGAAAGAGACTTGTACTGACACTAGAAATGGTTTGCAGAAAAACTATTCACAGTCCTGAAGCAGATACCAGGTTCTTTAAGGCAACTTATTTGAAACAGCTAAGGTAAAAGGGACTTTTCTGATACCAATCTAATCAACAACCAGAAAGATACTCCAAAAAAATACATGATTTTTTTTTGTGAGTATTGGGGCATTCCGTTGAGGATCTCGCATTCCAGAGAAAGCTTGTGTATATTAAAAGAATAAAAGAAAAACCTTAAAGGTAAAATTAGAAGGTTCACACGAGTTACATTGAAACAATAACCTTTGACCACAAGGAATCATCAAAGGATATTAAAGGATCAAGGACAAAGGTGGCAATGGTACCAGCCCACACCTTTGAATAGATCACTAATGAGTAGATGTCCTTAGAGACGCATTTTTGTGTGTAAGGGATTTAAAAGGCAGTGTATCGTATCATTAGGCATCTGGGCTATGGGTTGCTATGGAGTTACTTTGTATGTACAGCCTTTGATGTGA
The DNA here is from genome assembly GCA_033318265.1 of Phyllotis vaccarum. Taxonomy (NCBI): domain Eukaryota; kingdom Metazoa; phylum Chordata; class Mammalia; order Rodentia; family Cricetidae; genus Phyllotis; species Phyllotis vaccarum. The sequence continues at coordinate 93,908,254 of JARWLC010000009.1, forward strand.
AAACTGTGTGGTAATCTTTGGGCAGTGTGGTCCTAGCAGTGTTTTGTGGTAATTTTCCTATAGAAATTTCCTCCTTCATAAATAATCAGCTTTCCTTATTTTAACTTGGTTTATATTGAGTCTTAACACAAATGACTCTATGTTGATTATAATTTGATTTGACTCAAAGGAGCACCAACAGGATCCTCATATAACCCAGCTCTACCACCTCTGGTTAGGCAACTCCAGCCTTCTGGCCCAACTCCAGTGATATCTCTGTGACCTTCTGTTTTCTCCTTTCTCCAGAGGAGATGCTCCAACTTCACTGTCATGAATCCCAACTGCACACAGATCTCCTGCAGCCCAAGGGTGTGCCTCCGTTCCAACAGGGACTGCTACCATCTCACACAACCACCGTGTACCTCAAGGATTGTCTTTCAACCCAATGGGGAGTGTTTCAACATCTCACAGGCACCCTGCAGCCCAAATATCTGCCTTCAAACCAGCCCAGAATGTGTCCCTGTTGCCCAGACTCTGTGCTCAAAGATGTGCTCAGCAAATCCGAAGTGCTATGCTCTCAACTGTTCACAGGCCCCATGCACAACGAAGTGTACCAAGTCTCCCTCCAGGATGCTCCCTCTGCTCCCTCCCCATACCCGACAATCTGTAGAAAACCTTTGTCACACCTACCCTTGTTGCCCGTCCTCTACAGGACCAAGATTCTAAGTTTAAGAGCCTTTTGTTTATTACATTGGACACATGTACTAGGTCTTAGATTGTAATGAGATAGCTCTGATTGGCTGCTCATCAGCACGCTCCTTGTCGGGGGAGATGCTCACTGTCTGAGGTGAGATCATGCTGTATGTACCATGCAAAGTCCACGGATCCCACTATTACAAGTCTGTCTTCACCTATCAGAAAGGCTAGGATGAATGGGGTCTTCCTTGAAGGTCTCTGTGAAACCCTTCCAGTCTTCAAATACTCTCCAATACTCTTCCTGAGTCCACTCTCCCTAAGTTTTTGCAAAGAAAAGTACTTGAATTTTTTTATCTGGATTGCATGTTCCTGGTTTCCATTTTTCTAGATCCTTGAATGTTGAATGTGAGCCCCTCTGGAAACAAGACTTCTCCTTTTAGATATGCCCACACCCAAGAGAGCCTCCGGCAACCCCCACCAGTGTATCCTTTGAATGAGGCTTCAATAGCGCTAAGTGTGATAGTGTTTGTGTATCATGGCTCTGTAATCCTACAGGGACCAGCATGAGGACCCAACAAGGGGCCCCGGGGTCCTCTGGAAACTCCCCAGGGAGGCCATGACACAGGCTATCCAGTTGTCCCAAATCTTGATAGTTAATTAAATGGCAGCCTTCTAAACTTCGCCATTTCCCTGAAGGTTATTTTCAGGCAGTGTAGTTGAATTTTGCTAATGCAAATTCAGGTGGAAATATGTCAAAGCTTGGTTTGTGACGGATAGCGATTGAGCCAGTGGATAACGATGGTTGTACCATCCTCGTGTTTTTAAAATGAAAGATGTGCTAAAATGTGTTGTGTTGTGTGGGCTTTTCCTTTCTGTTGTGTTACTTTGACTTCCAAAACACACTCAAGGGGTTTCCTTATCTCGGCTGCAGCTTCCCTGTCTTGTACTGCCCTTGACTGTGACAGCTTGGGCTGCATCCCTCAGGCCCAACTTCTGCCTGGATGGGAGGGACCTGAGCCTCTTCTTCCTTCCAGTCCCCTCCATTTCTGGTAGCTGTTTTCTATTGTCCGAGCATCTCCTGTGGGAAGCGTAAGAGCAAACTGGAAGAGGGGTGAGGTGTGACTTGGCGTAGTCCCAAGTTTTGGGCCCAGCGTAGCTCTGATGTCTAGAACCACAGTCCTGTAGTCTCAATCACACAAAGGCTTATATTAACTATACACTATTTTGTCTATGGCTCAGAATTGCTACCAACTAGCTCTTATAACTTAACTCAACCAATTGTCATTAATCTGTGTATTGCTACGTGGCTCTGTGGCTTTACCTGTATCCCATTACATCTTGCTTCCCTGGGAGGCAGCTAGTAGCATCTGACTCTGACTCTGCTTTCCTTTTTTTTTTAATCTGCTTGTATTTCCTTCCTGCCAATAAGCTGCCTTGCCATAAGCCAAAACAGCTTCTTTATTAACAAATGGAAATAAAGCACATTTACAGTGTACAGAAAGATATCTCATCACTCAGGTAGGTATCCCTGAACCTCTCTCATTGCCAAAGACCTGTGCCATTCAGGACTGTGCCAGTAGTACCTTCATGGCCAGGCCTTCTGCCTGTAGCCCTTTCTGTCACTACCCTGTGGGGCTCCACCCTTAGCACTCCAAGGTTGCCACTTCTTATCAAAGAGGTACAGCTAAAACCTCCAGAGTGCAGATGTGACCTTGGTTTATAGGACACCCTTTCTCAATGCTTGACGCTCAGCCTGGAAGCTAGGGGATCTCATAGCAGACCTAGGGGTGTCTGTCCACCTAGCTTTGTCCTTAGTCTGCTTATGTGTCTGAGGCACCACCAGTGAGTCCTAGAGTCCTTGCCAGTGTTTGTGAGATTGCCCATTACCTCCCTCTCAATGGAGGAAATGATCCTCCACTCTAAGTGTTTAGGAGCTTTCCTGAGGTCCTATCATAGTCTTGAAGTGCAAAGGGACACCTGCAAGTGCATCCTGGGAACTTTGCCCTTGTCCCCAAGGGTAGAGACTTCTTCCTGGGCTGTATTGTGAAGGGCCTCCTCTTCCTGAACCCCTGTTTGGGCTCCTGGAAGCCAGGATTGATTGTCCCTCACACCCCTAGCAGTGACGTGATAGTGTCCCTCCAGGAGCACACTGAACGAACACACACTCCACAGGAGCTCATGTCCACACAGGGCTGAGGTCCAGGGGCTGTCACTCCATTCCCTTGTCTCTGGGCCACGACTGACCCAGAAGGTAGAAGTCTGAATAGCGGAAGGCAACAATAAGGAATCTGTTAAAAGCTCCTTCCTCCTCCCCTCCCTCTCTCCCCTCCCCTCCTCCCCTCCCTCTCTCCCCTCCTCCCCTCCCTCTCTCCCCTCCTCCCCTCCCTCTCCCCCCTCCTCCCCTCCCTCTCCCCCCTCCTCCCCTCCCTCTCCCCCCTCCTCCCCTCCCTCTCCCTCCTCCTCCCCTCCCTCTCCCCCCTGCCCCTCCCTCTCCCCCCTCCTCCCCTCCCTCTCCCTTTCTCCCTCCTCCCTGGCCACTTTTCCTCCCCTTTCCCCCCTTCCCTTCATTCCAATCCCTTTTTCTTTGCTCCACCCCTTCATTCTGTTCTCTACTTCACATTCCAAGCAGGTAGGGAGGCTGCTTGTCATGTTTGTCATGTTCATTGGCTGTGATTGTCCTGAGAAGCAAGAGTAACAGCTCATCATGGGGCAGGTAGAGAATAGAGCTCTAACACTGACAGGGCTAACTCATAAGGTAACCGGGAGGGAGAAGTCCTGTGTTTGCCCTGGGAAGAAGAGGGGACAGTAAGTTCAGCCAGCGTACAATGAGGTTTGAATGTGTCCTATCCCCCTAAAATACAGCGTGTTATGAGCCATAGAGGGTGACTAGGTCCCAAGAGCAGAGCCCCATCAGTGGGATTCAGGGTTTAAGTGTCCATCTGTCATATGAGAACACAGCCAAAGGCATTACAAAGAGCTACAGAACTTACAGCCTTAGACTTCACCCCCAGCTCAAGCAGTAAATCCCTGTGTGTAAGCCACACACTTTATGGTAGTTTATTATAGCCTGCAGAATGATCATACCCTTTGGAAACCAATGGGCCTGGTGTGACCTCCGTCCATCTTTCAGGACTGATGCTTCTAAAAGGTGGCCGTGTCTCTGAATGGTACAGTGGTACAGGAAGAGAAAGGAAGCAGAAGTCAGGGATATAGAGAGGTCCTCTATATTTTAACAATACCATACAGTAGCTAAGTAGTGACTACGCCCAGAGAAACAGCCTCATCTGGCTGAAACTGAACTGAAATATCTATGCAGGCTGGACTCTGGGTGACATGAGGGCAGCCATGACAGCTGGCTGGTGCCTTCTGGCCATAAGACTTTTGCCCAACACTGGAGGAAGAGGGTCCCCAGATGAAAAGTATCTTCAATTATGAAGAACTCTGTCTTGATTCTTCTAGGTAAAACAGAAACTTTGCTACAACTCCAAAGGTCACTTCAGAATGTGCTCTCAGATCACAGGTATATATCTCCTGTGTTAAGCTGGAGAATGTCCATGAGAATAGGGATAGTTTTTAAGGATGTGGCCACAGACTGAGCTGGTGCCCCAAAGCAGTCTTCAAGGTGGTAAGGAACGTGACACACAGCCCTCCCATGAGTGAGCCCTGATGCCCCACGCAACTCGCTCCTGTCCTTTCCCACCCACCCTTCCTGAGATCCCCAGGAAGCTGAGAGCTGTGTGGGCAGGAAGGAGCCCATCAGCATGTATCTGCTCAAACACATCCTCTCCTGTCAAAGGTCCACACCTGCCTGCTGCTTCCATCCTACAAACTGGGCAACATGATCAGGGCTTGATGCTACAGACAGTCCCATCCATTATGTTCAAGAACTGGGCTTATATATGAGCTCACCTCACAGAGGCTGCAGCAGCATGAACAGAGCTTGCTGAAGTTCAAGCAGACAGCATTGGAAGGGGAGTGGACACAGACTCCCATCTCTGAGAGATCCGTTATTGGTATCCACTGGCAAAGGAAAAACCACTCCTCTCCAACAGAATCTCACTATTGTATTAGCACACTTTGGGGATGGCCACATGCCCAGGAATATTTGACAGACACAAGACATATTCAATAATATTTTTGTACTTGGTATGTGTATGGTATCATTTAGCTTTAGCTTTGTTTGGCATTCTTTTAAACCTTATTGGTCTTTTGCTTATTTTTATTTCTGGGGTGTGTGTGTGTGTGTGTGTGTGTGTGTGTGTGTGTGTGTGTGTGTGTGTTTGTGTGGGTATGTGTGTGTTTGTGTGTGTGTGCATGTGCCTGTATGTGTGTGAATATGTGTGTATGTGTGTTTGTGTGTATATGTATGTATGTATGTGTGTGCATGTGTGTGTGTTTGTGTGGGTATATGTGTGTGGGTATATGTGTTTGTGTGTGTGAATATGTGTGTGTATGTGTATGTGTGTATGTGTGTTTGTGTGTGTGTATGTATTTGTGTGTGTGTTTGTGTGTGTGATTGTGTGTGTGATTGTGTGTGTGCATGTGTGTGTTTGTGTGTGTATGTGTATATGTATATGTGTTTGTGTGTGTATGTGTGTGTGTATGTTTCTTGGGTTTTTATTTTGTTTATGTAGGGGAAGAGAGAGGAATATAAGAACCATGATGTTGAGGGTAAGGAATTGAGGAGGATCTGGTAAGATTTGGGGGAGAGAAAAACATGATAAAAATACATTGTATGAAAAATTTCAATTAAAAAAAAGAAAAGGAAACACGGTTCTGTGATATCGACAGTATTCTTGCTGGACTGGTTTTCTTGAGCTATCTTGACTAAGGTACCTCAGAGAAGGACCATGACAACAGAGCTCTCTCTGGAATCCACACATCTCAGACCAAGGCTTTCTGTCACGTGATAAACATGTGACGTCATAGTGGCTTGGGGCCCAGCAGCTCAGGCCAGGCTGCAAGGTAATAAAGAGAGGCATATAGTCCCTTGGATAGATAAGGGAATAGCGACCCTGGGACTAATGATCCGGAGACAGTTTGGGATGACAAGGACACCAAGCATAGCAGGTCCAGATTCAGCTCAGGAGCCTGTAGTTAACTCAGGAGTCTCCAACTTGGAGATGTAATTTTTTGTGACTAAACTTCATGAAACTTTCTTCCCTGTTTTGTCTGTGGGAAGTTGAACACTTGCCAGGCAAGAAGGAAGCCAGAGTTCAGTTTATGAGGTGGAACAGGCCAAATCTGTGGAAGCTATACCTTAGGATAGAGGGGGCTGAGAATGAACTGTGTACCCCACATCCCTGCCTAGGGCCATCCTGCCTTGGCAACCTCACACTTTCTTCATTCTGTGCCCAGGCATCATTTTGAGAGCATGAGGGTAAAGGAGACGTTGTTAATGCTACAGTATTCCATAAGGTGGCGCTCAGAGCTTACATTTGTCCACTAAGCCGCTCTCCAAATTCCAAGGACCAACTACAATGCAGATTCTAGTTCCATCTTTTAGCTGGACTTGTACTACATTTTTAATATTTGGAACTACTTTCCCCTTTTTAGAGATGGTTCCTTAAGGAGTCTGGAGATTCCTGGAGCGGCAGCACCCTGCACCACCCTAAGTCCACGGTGCATTTCCAAGCCACACAGCCCCCCAATCAAACATGCACTTCCTGCTCTGATGAATGGCGTCACAGCTGGAAACCACCAGCCCTGAGCCAGCCAGTCAGCTCCATCCTCTCTATGGGCTGACAAACTGGAGCTCTGGACCCTACATGACCCAGTGTCCACCAAAGAGGCCCTCCCCTCCCTTCCTCCTCCCTAGGTCATCTCTTTCTGTTCCAGGAGACTTGGGTACTTGGCTCAAACACCCTGTATCCCAAAGCCAGCTGCTGTATTCAAGGTACCTCAACACCTGTGATAACCCATTCGGTGTGGTGGTCTTGAACTATTCCTCCTGCCACCCTCAGCATCTGCTAAACACACAGTTTAGACATACTCTTAGCTCCATGGAAGCTTCCAGTTTGTACAATCTTTAGCTATATAATACCATCCCATAATTTTTTTTAACCCTCAATCACACCTGCCTTTTCTCTCCAGTGTCACCCTGAGCCAGGCTCATGGCCCACTCTTATTCCAACATGCTACATTTCTCTGCATTTTCCCCAAGCAACCCTTCCTTGTTTAATTTTAAAGCAGTCTCTTCTGTAGCCTAGGGTGACTTGGAACTCACTATATAGCCCAATCACCTCCTTTCTGTGATAACCCTCTCGTCTCAGCTTCCCAAGAGTTGAGCTCCCAGATCTGAGCCACCATAACTGTCTCTGGCCCCTTTTCTTGTGTCCATGTTCAGGTTAAAACTCCAGATCCTGGTAGATGGAAGCAATTGTTTACCTTTTCTGTGTCTATCCTGGGGAACTGAAGACTGAATGTCAGAAAACAAATATCAGATATTTGTCTACCAACCACTCACATGGGCTCATACTTACCAACTTAGCCAAAGCTAGATAGTGGGCACAACTCATCAATGCAAATTTAGCAAAAAGGAAGAGATCAGTTTTCAAAGTATCAGAAAATGTGTAAGAAATATTATAATGAAAAAAACATGAAGCCAAAATATTGAATGATTGTTTAAAGAATTAAGGAGTAGGCAGGTGTGATGGTGCACACCTTTAATCCCAGCACTCAGGAGGCAGAGGCAGGCAAATCTCTGTAAGTTCCATGCCAGCCTGGTCTACAGAGTGAGTTACAAGACAGCCAGGGCTATGTAGAGAGATCAGTCTCAAAAAAATAAAAATAAAAAAGACAGAGCTTCTCGCTACTAAAGAGATAAAATGTTTCCTGCCAAACTTTAGAGTTGGAATCTGCACCCCTACAAGCTGAAGCTAGGGAGGATTAATGCTATCCCAATCTCAGCTTTCTAAAACAGAACCAGAAGCCTCATCTCCTTCCCAGGACATAGCTCAGAGGGCCTCCTGCTGTGGACTCTGTGGGAAATCAGTGCAGTGAAAAATGAACATTACAGCCCATTGCAACTGATAGGGCTTGACAGGTTGAGCAAAACACCCTCTGGAGACGTCTTGCCTGCTCAGAGTACTAGAACTCTCTGGGGAAATCTTCCTGTAGAAAAAGAATCCAGGAGGGAAAATCCTCTGCATCTAAACAAGGCGAGTCAAGAAACAAAATACAAAAATCTAGGCAATCAAACTCTGATGTCAGTGATACACTAATACAGAGTTCCGATGTTTTCCTGCTTGTTGATTACAGAATCATGTTTGCTCCAATAAACACAATTAAAAATGTTTAGAGAAGTGAGATGGGATGAGAAGGTAAGGAAAGACAGCTTGGAAAGCATGAAAGCCATGTTTTGAAAGCAAACTGACTTAGAAGCTTACCACGGCTAAATGATGCTGAAAAGAGCGATAATGGCCGTGAGGCAACCCTGGAAACTGACTGACTGTGGAGGAAGGTGGCATCTGAGGAGCGGATGAGAGACTTCAGTGTGTGGCAGTGTTCCACACTCCGTGGAGGAAGATGCCCAAGCATAACACACAAACCCACAGCTGAGTGTACCGCTTTGCTGGGCAGAGCAAACAGTCGGAAAATCCATAGTGGAGCCTGCTATGATGAGGAGATCCGGGGGGTTAGAAGACCTGGGTTAGGTGGATGCTAAGAAAAAAGCTGAACAGAGGCAGAAAAGTGCCCAGCTCATGAGTCAGATAATGTTGCTGGGCCTCTGTATGGGTCTATGTTCAGAGACCATGTAGGTGTCCTCTCCAATGAGAGATGCTGGGTAGAGTGAGCATATCTAACGAGCACTAGGGCTGGGTGGCTTTGTTAACCTCTGCCCTAACCCTCTTCCCCCGATCTTCCTCCTGATCTTGTATAAACAACAGTCATATCACAAACTACATTCACACTGGATTTAGCAGACCATCTAAGCACCCAGAGCCAGGCCCTCACGGGAGAATACATTGTACCCTCCATTTCCCACCAGTCGGGTAGGACCTGGGAGTACACTGGGTACTCATCACCTCAGATACCCTTTGTTAGTCTGCAAACCTCACCCGGTCCCAGACTCCACCTGTTTCTTTCCCCACCCCCCACTCCTGGGCCATTTTCAACTACTCCAGACCACTCCCTTCTAAACTACAAGCTTGTACATGCCTCCCCCTCTGTTTGACATTATGTGAATACTATCTCTGAGACTCAAGCTCCATCTCTACACACACACATGCTTCATCCATACACATATGCCAAGGCTTCCGTGGGCCCCCTCCTCATGGCTAGCTCCCATGACAATGCCTGACCCAATGAAAGTCCCCTTTCCTGAACAGCCTTTCCCAGCACTTCAGGTCCCAGGCTAAACTGACTTCCTACCCTTCACTCAAACTAAATCCTGTCTTTCCTCTATGCCAGCGGCTCTCAACCTGTGGGTCATGGTCCCTATAGCAAACCTCTACCTCTAGAAATATTTACATTATGGTTCATAATAGCATCAAACTTATAGTTATGAAGTAGCAACAAAAATGATTCTATGGTGGGCATCACCACACTATGAAAAAATATGTTAAGGCATTTAGAAGATTAAGAAGCACTGCTCTATGGTTTGACTTCTAATATGCAGGGCTGTTTATGCCCCTTCCAGGGCAGAGGAGCCCAAGACTGTACCATGTACTCCCTTCAGTGTCTAGAACATAGCCAAAAACATCACTCTGAATTTTGAGACATGGATGGCACATAGAATAGGATCTGGGGACCTACATCACTTAGCTGGATTAGGGTCGGGTGCTCAAGTTTCTGCCACTGTTTTTTTCCCAGGGTCTTCTCAAGTGGTGGAAAACACAGGGTCCAGTGAATTTCTCTGAGGACTCGAGTGCACCTAATCTCTCAGCTTCTGTGTGACTCCAATGCTCAGTGAAGGGAGAATGTGGGTAATAAAGGGGTTCTGTATCATACCAGAGGCACATGGTGACATGAACCTTAGTAGATGAAACATAGATGGGATGGTTGGTCCCAGAAGCCCTGAAAGAGGCTAGCATTTAATTCAAGGACCCTCTACCCATCTCAGTCACCTATACTGCCAGACTTTGGCCAGGCCCCTCTGGTTCCAGAATCACTGGCTCCAGCAACAATGTATGTCCCAAGCACCTCAATGCACACAAGTATAAGTATACACCAACCCGAAAAATGCTCCCGCCGGCCTGGAATGGGTCCTCCATCCAGATGGAAACTTCTTCCTTTGATGGAATTCCACAATGCTATTGGTAGATGTTTCTCCAGCTTTCCCAATAACTGCCTTCCCAGGACAGAGTCTCCCACGCCCCTTGCTTGCCAGCCCAGGTTCATCCCTACCACCTCAGCCCATACCACAAGAAGGAGCAGGCAGAAAACTGCATGTACAGCAAATAGCACTAGAGTCAGAGGTGGGAAACTTGACCATTTCATAACATGGTCTGCAAGGTTTCCTTGGATTTGAAAAGTCACCATGGAACTGTCGTGAGGAATGAGAGCTATATAGGAGCCTTCCTGGAACTGAGTGAGGCTCCCAGAGGCAGCAACTTCACACTGGAAGGTAGGAGATAGCTAAGTTAAGGGGTGGTACAGGGAGCTCTGTGCTGAGGAACATTCTTAGAAGAGTAGACAAATTTCAGAATGAGCCTCTTGCTGGGAACAGTCATCCTTTCCCTTGGCACTAGGCACATCCCAGGCTGCAGTGGGAGGCAGCAGCCTCCTAGCCTATGAGAGCTGGCAGACAGTGACTCTGTCTCACAGGACCTGTCATTTGAGCAAACAACCTGGGGGCTCAGGAATGTTCCCTCTCTAGCACATGAAACTTACACTTGCTTCCTAGGGCCGATAATGATTCAAGGAGATAGTATTAGAGGGTGGTCGAAGGGGGATTTAGACACAGTGACCCCAGTGAATGGGGGGTTACTGTCTTGTCCTTTGCTGACCTCACTGGAGTTAATTATGTAGAGGTGGCAATAAATAGGAGGGCTGCACATGGGATTCCTTTTTCCTGTGACTGAGGTCTAGCCAACCTGTAAGAAGCAACAGCCATATTTGCCAAGTTGTCTTTCAAAGGCTACTTCATACTTTCCAATCTGTGTGACAGCCACAGCCCAAACATTTGTAGCAAGTGATGTGATCTTCAGGGCAGGCCTGGGCAGTGCCTGGGTGGGGCCTGGAAGCCAAGCCCAGCCTGAGGTAGCCAGAAGGGAGTGCTGGGTTGGGCCTGGGCCTGTGTACACAACCACACCTCATAGCTGGGAGTATAGCAGATGCGTCTAGTCACTGAGTAGAGCCCAACAAGCAAATCTTCATCTCCCTGGAAAAAGTGGCTGTGAGGCAAACAGGATGGCCTGGTGGAAAGCCTGGGTATGTGGGGTACATGGGAATAACCTGGGGAGGTGGGTCCTGCACCATGTTGGGTAATGAAAATGATGGGGGCAGCAAAAGTAAAGGCTGAACCTGGTAGGCCAAGTCCTGGTGAGGAAGCTGGGAAATGAAAAAATTAAAAATAAAAATAAAATTAAAAAAACCTGCTCATGCTTAGAAAAGTTACTTCAGGGACATAAAAAAGAAATACAGTTTAAAGAAGAAGAGTCCAGAGAGAGGCTTCTGCAGGAAAAAGGCCATTTAAGAGAAGGGTGTCTGTGGATGTGTGCAATGTGTGAGTCTGTGCTTGAGGAGACTCCAGCTGCTGCCCTAGCAGAGGTAGTGGTGTGTGACACTTTGAGAAAAATTGCTGTGTGGTTTGAAAGTCCTGACTAGGGTGGAGCACCACGGGCCTTGAGTAAAAGACTGAGGGATTGAAGCTTAACTTTTGAACAATGGCGACTTTAAGCTGGAGAATACTCTGGATGAACACAGTGCCTTTGAAGGAAACCATAGATATCCACAGCTCAAGGGCTGAAAGTGAGTAGATGCACCGGGGAGTATGGGTGCTTATGTGTCAAAGTCGGGAGAAGGGGAAGTTGGCAACGGAACCTAGCTCACGGGAGCAATGTATAGCTGGAACACTGAATAATGGTCAGGCACAAAGCTATATTGCTACACATCATCCTTATCTCAGCTGGGGCACTTTCAGAGAGAAAGCAGAGGCTCTGGGACACCAGGCAGCTTGCTCAGGTCCCTTGGACAGCAAACTTAGACCGAAGAAATCCCAAGTCTCTGCAGCAGCCACCAGCTCTTTTATAGGCAGAAGACCCAAGCTTGTCCAGCTTCACCGAAATCTTGGTCACTGTGTCACCCAGAGAAAGCTATAGGTATAGATGCTCTGGGCTCTGGACAGAGGGCACAGATTAGAAGACAGAATGAAAAGAGCTGTCATCCTGTCCCTCAGGGGAAGCAGCCTGTAGCTGGGACAGTGGCTGTCTCCGGTGTCACAACAGCCACTGGTGTAGGTGTGTACTGCAGGGAGATCTCAATGTTGAACAATTGCTAAACTCAGGTGCTGGCCCCGATGGTCTGATGCTGGGTCCTTCACTCCTTAAGGAGAAGTAAGGGCCAACCTCTTGAGGACCCGATCAGAGTGATGGTAATGCTCATACTCTCAGAACCTTCTGTATGGGGATACTTACTCGGGCATCTCTCATTCAGTGTCATCAGAGCCTCACAGCAAGTTTGTAAGGCAGGTATTGTTGGCTCTACACACCAGTGAGGGAACTGAGATTCAGGTACACTAGACAGGCACTGAGATAGCCACACTAGTGTTTAGGTCTGGGCAGTCTGAGTACAGATAGACTGAGTCATTGACCCTGGGGAGGGCTGACTCGGGACAACAAGGCCTCTGTGTCTGGCCAGGCAGCCAGTGAAAACCAAATGTTCTCTGAGCACAAAACAGGGTTGAAGAGAGTGGAAAATGGCTAGAGTAGACCTGTCCCCCTACAGGTCCCCCTTTTGGCTCTCTTGAGGAGGCAGCCTGTGAAGAAATGAGGCAAAAGTGTGGTAACTCCTGCATGCCTGTGACTGAAAGTGTCTTAAACATAGCATCCAGGACAACCTGAATTAGCTTTTGCCTGGGATGTATCTGCCGGGACTCACTGGCCTCAGGGTAGCGCCATTAGGAGCCTGAGACTGACCTACAAGGGCTGGCATTGATGCCTTCTATCTCCACTCCAGACAGTTTCTGATTGTTGGCTCCCAGAATGTTGCCCTCTTTCTTAGCAAAGGAAGTGAGACAGATTTCTCAATGAGGTCTCTCAGCCAGCCCTGGAGTTGCTGACAAATACTTGTCCCTGGATGGTATGGGGACACTCCCCCGTCAATAGGTCTCTGATGCAGTTTGGAGCAGGGAGAAAAACTAAGAAGTGAGAACTTAAATATTCCCACCTCCACACTCCCAGGAGACAGGCACACCCATGGCTGAGGCTCTCCACAGTAAAACATTCCAAGAAAACCCAGTGTCGGGGAAGAATGAATCATCCGTAGAGTGGGAGAGGTAGACAGAGCTTGAATTCTGAGTCAGGCTGTGAGTGAAAAGCCAGAGACCTTGTTCACTACCAAACCCAGCCTTCTGGCCTGTAACATGGAGCATTAACCTGTTAATATGACTGCTGGGGAAGCTGACAGAGGGAATGCGCCAATGGCCTTCTAGTGACAGCAGCAGGTGACCTGGCAAAACGGGCTGTGTGTGCTGGTGGAGAGGGGGACAGCATCTGAGATGACCCTGGCTCACTCCAGGAATTATTTCTAACAGTTCCCATTATAAAACATGGTACAATAGATGGGGTGTGAAGATCGCTTTCTGGACATGGGAAAAATCAAGCAAAAGATACAGAAGGATGTTTGCTTCTTACTCAAAAGAAGGACACTTAAGAATATACCATCCATGAGGACATGTTCTATATTTTCAGGATCTAACCCCGAGGCTTGGGTGGAAGGATGGATAGATGATCAACGTAGAAAAAAAGGAGAGATGGGTGGAAAGGAAATGAAAACCAAAAGGAAATGGAGGAAATGAGAGGGCGTGGAAGGAAGTGGAGAGGAAGGGGGCAGGCAAGTGGTATATACTTGGGTAGAGAATTAGTGAAGAGGTGGGTGACTGAGTGAGTAGGAAGCAGATGGGCAGATGGAGAACAATGGAAGAGCTGATGAATAGGTACGTGAATGACCAGGATAAACTGACTAAACTCTCCATTTGAGGGACTTGGAGTCTCCCTCATTCAACTCCTATCCTCGCACACCTTGCCACTTCCCCCCCTAAAATACATTTTATAAGGGCCATCCATCATAAACACCTGATAAATTATGAAGAACACACATACAAGCGGCCCTTGGACGTGCCCTGATTTGGAGGTTTGTAAGACAAGGTTCTGCATACTTTAGTTACCATGTTTCTTCCTACAATCCACAGAACACCCTACAGTTCTTTCTAAACATAACCCTGTGCCTGATATGATCTCATGGCCTTGCAAACCACCTGAGTCTGGAAAAGAGATGCTCAGCTTGTCCCCGGCCCTCTGAACAGGAAAGGACAGGACAGGATTAGACCCTTCCTTGAGAAAACCGTGTCCATCTCACCATTCCCTAGGGACTTAGCTTTTAGAAGTCACTCGTTCACTTCCATTCACCCATCCTGTTGTACACAGGCCTGAGAAAGGTGCAGTGACCAGTCTGCTACCTGATCTCAGTTGACAGGTGTTTTTGTTTGTTTGGTTGGTTGGTTGGTTTGGTGTGTGTGTGTTGTGTGTGTGTGTGCGTGTATGTGTTATATATTGGTTTTGTGTGTGTGTAGATAGATATAAATTATTTTTATTTTATGTTCACTAGTGTTTTGCTTACACATATCTCTCGTGAGTGCGTCAGAAGTCCTGAAACTAGAGTTAGAGGCAGTTGTGAGTTGCTATGTGGGTGCTGGGAATCAAACCAGGGTCCTCTGGAACAACAGCCAATGCTCTTAACTGCTGAGCCCCTCTCAGCCCCAAGGTGCTTTCTTTTTACAAGCTCTGGGCCCAGCCACACCTGCCTATTAGCTAAAGGGCTGTAGAGCTCAGCCACTGTGCTGCCAGACTCCATCAGTCTCAGTGCCCAGGGCATGTCCTCAGCCTAACAGGGTGGCCTATGAGGCTCCTATGCCATTCCTGTACTTCCTAGGATGAGCGGGCCTGGTTGTCTTACAGGTTGAACAGGAGGGTGTCACTGTTAAGGGAAGTTCGCACTTCAATCCAGACCCTGATGCGGAGACCCTCTACAAAGCCATGAAGGGGATTGGTAAGTAACAATCCTTGGCCTGGCCACTGGAGCCCCACATGCTCACATCCTTAAAAAGGAGATGCGAGGGACAGTCTGTAATAAATTGTGTCCCCATTTTATTTTGAATGACTCCATTACCTAGAGAATCACACTAGCTCTGAGGTGGGTAACGTTCATTCTCAAGAGACAATGATGATGAGGCTGTCAGTCTAAGATTTCTCACTTGTAAAACTTACTACAAGAAGTCTGGACCCGCAGTGTCACTGTGAATTCAGAAGAAGGTGGATTGGCACAGGGCCTGATGTGGGCATGAGGATGGGAGCTTAGATGCTGCACCAGGGGTACCAGCCATATGGGTTATGCAGCTTGTCCCCTGCCATGTTGGCTTCTAGCATCACCCTCGCATGAGGGGGAGTGACAAAGGCCTGATTATGCTAGGACTTAATCTCACTCCAGGTCAGAGTCACTCCTTGGCTGGCTCTGCCTAGTGAGCTAAGGCACTAAAGAGAACTATCATTCCCAGAGGTGCCTATGATCAATTCTCACACCTGCCTATGAGATTTTTACTATTATCCCCACTTCCCAATGAGCAAATGGAGGCTCCAGGAGATAAGCCAACTTGTCTGTGACCTACAGGACTTTTAGTCATGACTTTCCTTTGCTGTGACCAACACAAGAGAAAAGATTGAGATTGAAGATATCTCACTTGGTCACACTTCAAAGGCCCTTAGCTGGTGTCCAAAGACCCCTGTCATTGATTTATATACTTTGAAGTCAAGCCTGAGATACACTCCAACATTATGTAAACTGGAGGTAGGGAACCAAGAGGTAAGCTACCTGAGTGTCTAGTTTACACCATGAAAATTGGGCTTTTGGGGGATGTTCAGGTAGTATGGCCCAATTTTCCAGCCAGCATCTCCTCTCTCCAGTACCCAACCTTCTCTGATGCCCCCAGAGGTAGAGGGGCTTCTCATACTGTACACCCCTGCAGGAACCAATGAACAGGCCATAATAGATGTGCTCACCAAGAGAAGCAATGTGCAGAGACAGCAGATTGCCAAGTCCTTCAAGGCTCAATTTGGCAAGGTAAGCAGGGTGGGTGCTGAAGACTGGGCAGCTCCTCCAGGGATGAACACATATGCATGGGAGACATCGCCTTAAAATGTCCAGGGAGAGCGGTGGTGCACACCTTTAATTTTAGCTCTCGGAAGGCAGAGGCAAGTGGATCTCAGTGACTTTAAGGCCAGTCTGGTCTACAAACGGAGTTTCTGGACAGTTAGGACTGTTACACAAGGAAACTCTGTCTGGAGTGGAGGGGGACAAACACACAAACAAAACCCCTCCATTCATCTATAGGTGTTCCTCTGGCTGTTGTGTTTCTCTGGTAGACCCATTTACAACTCCTGAGCCATGACCTGGCATTGGCCTTGCATGGTCGGGCCCCATTTCCTCCATGCTTTTCACCGCTATCCTCAGTTGTCCCTCAGGATCCAGCCTCAACTCTCTTCAGCTCTGTCTGTCCCCGCTACCTGACCCGACCACCCTCTTACCTGCCCCTGGCAGCAGTGCAAGCCTGGCTCCCTTCTGTTCCACAGCCAGACACATGCTTCCCGTGGGTTCCCTTGCACGTTCCCCCATCTGTCCTGATGCTAGGCACTCTAGGAGCACTCTAGCTGCTCTTAGTACAGAGCCAGGAATTTAGAGGTTCACCCTGAATGCCAGAAGTCTGGGCCTAGACATGGGTGCCTGGAGTATCTCTCTCTGCTCAGATTCAACACAGAACCATCAGTGAGGAAGTGCAAATATCCCCCAGTGAAACCATACATTTGCATTTCCGTTCCCTTACCCCACCCCAAGCTACACATTATCCTCTGAGTTCGACATCAGAGAGGTTGAGTAACTTCCTAAGGTTAGAGCCTGTAAGCGATGGGTCTGCAGAGCCCTGTGCAGATCAGCTGGGTGTGGCAGTGGCTTCTTAGGAAGACACAGGTGTGAGATGGAATCTTGGAGTCTCCTTCCTTCTTTCCCTCCCCTGTGTTTCCTTCCCCTCATTGAATTGTTTAATGATGCTAAGCATGATGCTGCCACCCCCAGAGCATCTTGAAAGCAATGGCAAGTCTGTTTTCTTGAGTTTAGAATGTGCCCATAATTGACTCTTCACAGAGTTGACATACATCCCTGTCACCGCATAAGCAATGGTGTGAAGCAGAAGTTCTGTTATCCCTACTTAACAGGTACAGACACGACGCCTAGAGAGGCTAAGGCCCTGGTGCAAGAGACCACACCAGCATGACAACTCTGTCATGTGGAAAGAAAGAAGGAATCTCCAGGCAGGCCAGGATACCTGCTGCCTACACTCCAGTGGTTTGGGAGGACAAGTAATTTCTCCTTCCCTTTTGTCTGTCTTAGGACCTCACCGAGACCTTAAAGTCAGAGCTGAGTGGCAAATTTGAGAGACTCATCGTGGCCCTCATGTACCCACCATACAGATATGAGGCCAAGGAGTTGCATGACGCCATGAAGGTACTCCACTTTGCCATAAATGACAATGGCCACCTGGGTCCCAACTGACCTAATGAGATTGTGACTTGCTAAAACAGCTGACCAGTCACAGTGAAGGCCCAGATTAGCGCTTCTTAGACTAGGGTTGGACCAGGAACTCAGGGGAATCAGAAGCCCATCTTTATAGCCCAAGCACCACCTCTTGGTCACCCCTTACTTCTCACCTCCTTTCATGGAGTAGGTGGCATTGCAGACCCAGAAACCACAATCATTCCCACTGAAAGGATATTTTTCTGATCCATACCAGACATTTTACAGTTGTGATCTCTCATCCTACCTTCAGGGTAGGGTTGGTTCATTATCCCACTGACAGATGGTGGGGCCACCTGAGTGAGGGCACCCAGCTAAAGAGGGAGAGCTATTGCAAGGTGGGGATTCACTATCACCCTCCAACATAAGCCCCATCAGAGGAGGGCAGAGCAGTGACCACAGCTTCTCAGAAGACAGTGCAGGCAGAGAAGGAGGCCAAGGGCAGAACACTTTTGAACATACAGGCTTCTGTCCCCAGGGCTTAGGAACCAAAGAAGGGGTCATCATTGAAATCCTGGCTTCTCGGACCAAGAACCAGCTGAGAGAGATAATGAAAGCATATGAGGAAGGTAAGAGGGTTACAAAGATTGTGGGGAGGAAACCTAGGAATGGCCTAAGTTCTGGCAGCCAGCCAGAGTCAGACAGTTCCTAAGGGATCTAGGCCATATTGGAAAGAATCCTTTGGAAGGTCTTTTTATACAGGTCCACCAAGTACCTATGTGTGCCAAATCCTGTGCCCAACAGTGACTGAGCATGGCTCAAACATGGGGAGAGATGTGTGCCCAACTAAGCTCATGCCCCTTAAGGCTGTGGCACAGTTCAGCAGAACAGAGGCAGCAGTGGACATGGGAGTACTGGCTCCACATGGGCTAAGCCGGAACACTGGAGAGGGTCATCTGCTAAGGTCACATTGTGCTAGGAAAGCCCCATTAGCCAACTCTCCCACGCAAAGACCAGTCAGTTCTCCATATTGTGCACCTGCGCAGGGTAGTCTGAAGGCTTCAGCTTTGCTAAACCTGGCAATATAATGGTCTCAATGTGAAGACCTTGGTCTGGTCTTCTGGCCTAAGCTGTCACTCCTTTTGTGCAATTATATCACTTTGAGGTTAGAATGATTACCTAGTAGGTCTCTGCCACTAGAAAATCTAATTTCTGTGCCAATAACGTGTCCTCCCATGGGGAGAAGACGGAAGTAAGTATGAGGAAGGAGAGTGGGCGTGGCAGGCCCTGGGTCCGTTGCTCACTGCCCATGCCTTCTGGTTCTGTTTTCCTGCAGACTACGGGTCTAGCCTTGAAGAAGACATCCAAGCAGACACGAGTGGCTATCTGGAGCGGATCCTGGTGTGCCTTCTACAGGTATCACAGCCCAGAATCTAGGACCGTGGCTTGGAGATCCAAAAGCTCCACCCCAGCAGTGGCTGTTGAGCAATGCCTTTGAGTGAGGGCTGGGCTGTGGGGAAACCCAGTGGTCTGGGGGCACCATCTGTGCCTTGGCACAATAGGATCCTGACTACAGAGCCCATGCCTCTCCTCCCTCAGCCTTTGTGTGGCCCCATGCCAGGCTCTGTCTAGCTTAGCTCACCAAATCCACCATTCCAACGAAGTAGCTTATCTACTCCCATCCAACAAATGCCAAAATGTGACAGCTGGCTAGCAAGCCTCAAGGCCAAGAAGCAACAGTCCTTCCCTACCTCTGAACCCCACAGCCACTGTCCCCCCTCAGCCCATATGCTCTGACTGGTGACCTCCCTTACCGAGTGATATCCTCTGATCCTAGGGCAGCAGAGATGATGTGAGCAGCTTTGTGGACCCAGCACTGGCCCTCCAAGATGCGCAGGTGATACTATATTCTCGCCTTAACATCTGAACTCTGAGCGTTAATGGTTCCCTTTGCCAAGGGGAGTTTTCTTTAATGCAGGCCCCACCCTACAGCCTCCACTTGTGGTGACTAAAGAGGAAAATGAGGGATCTGAGAAGCTCAAAAGAAGGAAAAAATGGAGAAGTTAAGGCTCTCCTGGCAGAGCTAGCCTCTCTGATCCCAGAGCTCATTCATGTGCAGACCTGTGTATCTGTCTATGTTGGTAACTCAGTGTTCCAAGAGCAACAGGCGATAGGAGCATTTCCCTAGAGTAGTTTCTGGCCCCGACAGAGAAGAGCCTTGAGCCAATGCTACTGGTTGAAAAGTAGCTCAGGACAGTGAGCTACTGTGTTGGGCTGTCCAAGTGAATGGAGGCTGACATACAGCCCTGGCTCTGGGGCTCTGGAGCTCTCCCTCACCTCCTGTGTCCCAATACTAGGATCTGTATGCAGCGGGTGAGAAGATCCATGGGACTGATGAGATGAAATTCATCACCATCCTGTGCACGCGCAGTGCCACTCACCTGATGAGAGGTACGGGCAACGGGGAGACACGGGGGTGCATGGTGCCCTAAACATGTGACCTCTTCCTTTGTGTGGAAGGTCTGATGTATAGTCTTATGTGGCTTAGACTTGGGAAGAGAGCCATGGAGACCTGATCTCTTCCCTCCCACCCCGTGCCAAGAGGGAGACAACGATTGGCACACTGAGGTGTGGAATCTATGAGTCCCCTAAGTAACTCCTTCTCTCCATAGTGTTTGAAGAATATGAAAAAATCGCTAATAAGAGCATTGAGGATAGCATCCAGAGTGAGACCCATGGTTCACTGGAGGAGGCTATGCTCACTGTGGGTAAGAAGGGGGCTTGGCTCTTGCCACATGTGCATCCACAGCCCAGGAGGATGATAACAAGTGGCTAGACACCTCCCCACCCCTAATGCTCTCAACCTGTACCCTTTAGCCCAGGTCCCTGGAACCACAGCATTCAAGAGTCTCATTGTGGCCTTTTGGGAACTGTTCTTTGTACTGTCTATACAGCTCCCCCTGCCATGTTGAGTGAGTGTGTGTTTGTGTGTGGATATGTGAGTGTTACCACAACTAACTCCAGGAATAGGACCCAGGCCTACTGATAAATACTACTTCCTGAGTATTCCCTTCTCTTCCAAAGCCACCTTTCTGGACCTAATCTAAGTACCAATCCACCAGCTTAGTTGCTGACTGAAGAAATGAGGGAGTGTGATTTGAGTCCCAACCAAGAGAAACATGGAAAACTTTGCCTGCAACAGAAGATGAGTTAGCTTACCACAACCTGGTCATAGCCCATCTTGGGCCTAAAGCTGAAAACATATGGGGAGAGTCACAGTAGAGCAGAGATGTGAGCCAGGTAGAAAACACCCTATATTATCCTACATTGTGAGGCTGAGATGAGGGATCCTAGACCAGGCACTAACTTCCACCTCAGGCTTCCCTCTGTGGAGGCCAGTAGCCCAGGTCTCCCCTCTACCCTATGTCTCCAGTCACAATTAACACCTGAGGTTTCCAGGCCAGCCTTGATGACTGTGGTAAAGTTTACTTTGTTTATTCTATGTTGAAAGAGCTAGACACGCCCTCTGAGGTCACCCAGAATTCTACCTATAGACCCTAAAAGATAATACCTCCTAAACAGCAAAGGCGTGCAGGACCAACTGTGATGGGCAATCCCTGTGCATTTTTCCTTAAAGTCTTAGTCTGCTCATGTCACAGATATTTTAAAAGGTTGAGTAACAAAGTCATTAAGAGTCAGGACAGAGTTATACACATTCCTGCTTCCCACACAACCCACACTCTCAAAGCCTTGGATTAAAACACCATCTCCCAATATAGATGTCACAGTTAATGAAAGATATTTCTATGGAAAAGAAAAATTGAGGTCCATGTTGCAGGCCAAAAACTCCTAATACATTAGTCCTTAAATCCCAACATTAAAATTCAAATTGTGGGGTTCCCACTCACAGGGAACTCTGGGACTTGTAACTACCATCCTTTGGCAACCTATGTGGAGCCAAGTCATCAGATTCTTAATGGAGATGCTTCTTGAATGTGACAGAGTAGAGGTGACCCCAAGAAAACCTGAGTTGGTGACTCCAGATGAGCCCCAGTGCCCAGTACATTTCACATCTCACCCTTTGGCCTGGCTGCTCTGGGCTTTTGGAGCTATGCCCACTGCCCAAGGCTCTGCTCCTTGTCCCACTCTCTCTACTGCACACAAAGGCTTCATTTCGAAGCTGAGTGGCACACAAACATGTCAGCCTTTACACAATACTAACCCTTAACACCTAAAGGAACACATAAACACTGCCTACACCCTCCTGCTATTATTAACTGACTTTTCCTGTTTGCCAGTGAAATGCACTCGGAACCTCCACAGCTACTTTGCTGAGAGACTCCACTACGCTATGAAGGTAACTGTCTTGGCTGCTCCTCCTTTATAGTAAACCCTATATGCCAGATGCACTTCCAGGGTGCTCAGAGTCACTGCTTTCTGAACTCTGGGTCCCTTGGTTCTAATCTCTCATGCATCAGAAGGGTTTGTATTCTCAGAGGGCATGCTAGGCCAAGGGAAGGGAAGCTACAAAGGTTCACTTGAGCAGCTGCATTGACGGTTGGTCATTGAAGGCTCACAAAACCTTGACACCTCCGGATTACAACGGTCATCTGAGGCTTTTTCAAGGTTACATGGCTGCTCAGTGGTAGAGCCAAGCATCAGTCTTGAGCCCACCGGGTTGTGCTTAGCATTACACTATACCTCCTCCTTAAGAACAAATTAGTTGTTGCAGGCAAGCACAGCTAGAACCCCCAACAGCTTTGACATGGCCAGAACTCTAGGGACATGGCCACGTCTGGCATTCCAGTTTTCCTACCCATGAAAGTGCTAGCTCTCAGAGTGCCTGCTGTTTGCAGATCTTTACAAGTAAAGTTGTTGGGATCTGGAACTAAGCTAGAAGAGACATTTAAAGTGACTAATGTCAGTGCCCAGCTTCTCTAGTACACGACTCCAGTACCACCTAAAGTGAGAGTTGTACTGTTACCAGCCTTCTAGACATATTGTCCCATGAAGGAGAGTGTGCTATTCTTTGGTCATAAAGCTCCATCTGATTGAAGACTAGTCAGGGATGAGAGAGAGCCAGAAGGTCTTCTTGTGAAATGGCCAGTTGACTAACATTGGCTGTGATACTGCTCAGGTAAATTGCACACAGCAACTTGAGGCATTGGGCTTCTAATAGGAAACGATAGAGCTGGTGATGAGGAGATTGAGAAAGGGAAGCCCTTTGTCGTGGGCGGTAGATGTACCTTAGTGCTAGAGCACTTGCCTAACATGTACAAGTCCTTAGGTTCAAGCCCTAGCACCACCAAAGAAATGAATTTTAAAAAGAAAAAAAAACTGTCACCAAAGCCGGCGCCCCCTTGGTGTTCTCCCTACTGAAACAGAAGTCCATTCCTGAACTTCTAGCCATTTATAAATCCCCACACAGGTTTGCTCATCATTACATGGATAGATAGGAAGTGTGAGACATGGTGGTTGATTGTCACTGTCTTATTCAGGGAGCTGGGACACGTGATGGAACGCTGATAAGGAACATCGTTTCAAGGAGTGAGATTGATTTAAACCTTATCAAGGGTCAGTTCTGCAAGATGTATGGCAAGACTCTCAGCAGCATGATCATGGTAAGACACCAGTCCCCGACTTTACTACCAACTTGTGACACATATATTCCTGGGACATGGGGTGTTATGACTGATGACGCAGGTGACCATCCATTCTCAGTGGGAATCCCACACTTGTACTGGTTACCATGTGGTACAAGCAGGGACCAGGAAGGAGGGAGCAGGGGAGTATAAGGAGATCAGAGGGCTGCTCTGATCCCAGAAAGAGGCACCGCATTTGAGCTGTGCAATATACAAAAGCCTTGCAAAAAGGACTCATTTCATGAGAGAGGATAAGTAGTTTTATAGAAATCAGGATTCCCTCTCAATCCAGACCTAAGGAGTCCTAGTAAGGAACTCGTAGGCTCCAGTGATTACTCACCTGCTTTCCAATTAGTGAAAGTCTCTGAGTACTAAGTGTAGAGGGAGGGTACCCCACTTTGACTGAAACCAAAAGCCTGTCTGGAAACTAACACAAATTCAGAACTTAACAATTTCATTACCAGAAGTCAAATCATGGCAAACATATCCCCAAGTCTCTCTCAGGTACTCAGTCAAGTGGCTAGTTCTTCTACCATGGTGGATTGTTGACTATATGTGAGAAGCAACCCTTAGTTTACAAGATAGCTGGCCCTGTGCATTTGCCGGTTCAGACATTCAAAGACCAAAAACATCCAGGAAAAGATGCATCTGCACTGAACATGTACATACTTTTTCTTGTCATTGTTTCCTGAGCAATATGGTATGACTATTTACACAGTATTTCTGTTGCATTCAATATTATAAATAATCTAGAGATTCTTTAAAGTATAGGAGGATGTGCATAATTTACATCCAAGGCCAGTGACTTGGGCATATGCACTTTGGTATCCATGGGGTCCTGGAACCATTATCTCATGGATACTGAAGGACAACTGTATATTTAAAAAAGAAAAAACCCACTGCTTTAAGTGAGGCACAATGGCATCAGAGAGGCAGGATGGCATCAGAGGGTCAGGGTGGTATCAGAGAGGCAGGATGGCATCAGAGAGGCAGGCAGTAAGACAGGGGAGTTGGGATCCTTACTTGCTGTGTTCACAGAAGACTAAGCACAGGCTGGTCTGTACTGCTGCAAGGTCACCCATCCCCATAGCATTATATAGAAGGGAGAGCAGGCCTCACAGAGGTGGAAGGAGGCTCTGTGTATGTTAAGAAAGCCATGATCCAAAACCCAAGCATTCTCTGTCCTGTGCTCTATGTCTGGATTTGACTCTGGGTTCCTTGCTTTCAGCTGTGGCTCTCTAAGTGTACAAGCAGGTGTTAAACCCATATGGATCATGTTGAATAAGTGAATGGCTCTGTACTCCTGGGTCCCAAGAGAAGCATTAGGGAGAACCCTTGGGCAGATGACTGTATAAGAAAGCAGCCCTCAAGCTTCCCTAAGAGCTTAGGCATGGCTGTCTCTGTGATTCATTTCCCACAAGCTTCTCCTATCCAGCTGGACAGAGAATTAAAAGGAGAATGAAGGGCATAGTCTGAGATGAGGAGGACAGAGGGATGGCATGTCAAGGGTGTGGCATAGACACCCTTGAAAGGACAGGCCCCACCCAAGGAGCAAGTCATGGTAACAGAAGAGCCAGGCCAGAATCACAAACACCCCATTCTAACCCACATGTGCCTCCTTCCTCCAGGCCGACACCAGTGGTGACTACAAGAATGCCCTGCTGAACCTCGTGGGCAGTGAGCCCTGAAGAACAGGGCAGGAAGTGTGAGCCCTGCTGCTTTAGCCCTGACCGTTGGGGGGGGGGGGGGCACCTCATCTAGCTTTAGTCTCTGTCTCCCAGTTTCCAGTGCTTTTCACCCAGTGCTTCTGACTCAGAAGGTGAAACCAGCCTAGGTTCCTCTTTCAACTCTCCCCTGAGTCATTCCTAGGTATTACACAACACCCACCTTAGCTTTACTTCTGACCAAACAGAAATGTCGTCAGGAGCTTGTGAGTCATTCCTCTTTCCCACAAAAGCTCCTGGGCACAGGTTACACAGATGCCTTGACTCTGACCTATCAACCGAATCAGGGTCTTTGGAGAAAAAGCCAACGGACACAGATTTCTAGCAGATGTATTCCCTGACGCACTTCATCAACAGGCAGCCAATGGGAGTGTCAGAGGACATTGCTATTTTAGAAAACACAACCATAGGAACTGAGAAAGAGCCATATCTCTGCCTTTTGGGATGTTTGTAACATTCATTTACCAGAAATTGTTGGGCTAAAGGTGGACAAAAATTCTTACACCATCCTACTAATAACAATAATTAGATTAAACTATAAAGTAGTTCTGACCTTAGACCACTGTGGCCTGAGAGACTCAGGATTGTCCAGGTATTGGCCAAATCAGCTGCCCGTTTCCTTCATGGTGAAGCATACAGGGTAGGATGACATCTAACCCTGAGCATGAATCCTTGCCTCCTCCTGTGCTGTCCAAGCCTGAAGAAGCCGAGAGAACTCTTCCTAATATTCATTGAGTTTTCAGAATCATAAATATTTGTACTTTCAAAGAGTCTGTGTATTTGTAGGGGTATGTCTGCGTGCACTGGGGTGGGGGTATGACAGTCTGTTGGGGAGGCCAGACGTCAACATCAGATTATCTTCTTCAATTTCTTCTCTACCTTAATTTTTTTGTTGTTTTGTTTCTGAAGACAGGGTTTCTCTGTGTAGCCCTGGCTGTCCTGAAACTAGCTGTGCAGAGCAGGCTGCCCTCAAACTCAAGAGATTTACCTGGTGGGATTAAAGGTGTGGGACACCCTGCCTGGCTCTCTGCCTCATTTTTGAGACGGGGTCTTTCAGTGAACCTGGAGTTCACTATGTCCACTAAGCTTACTGACAGGTGGGCTCCTGGGGCCTGCCTGTCTGCATTCCCCAGTGATGAGGCTTCAGACATAGAACCCATGTCCAGCTTTTATGTGAGTGTTGGGGATCTCAACTCAAGTCCTTGAGCTGGCACAGTGAGTCTTTACCTCCTGAACCATTGCCCAGCTCTATCGATGGATGTTTGACAGTGATCAAAGTGGGAAACAGAGCTTTAGAACCTGAGAACATTTCCCCAAGGGAATTCTTGGAGTGAGTGACATGTGTCCAATGTTACTCTCTGGACAGAACTTCTAAATTATTATAGTTAGCACTTCCTTCCTAGTTTGTGGCCCAAATTCCAATATCTCAGAAGTAGTCAGGATATTAAAGTTAGCTGAAGCTTTTTTGTATCCCATGGCATTCACGCACCCAGGGTGACCCTCAATGAACTTGCTTATATAGGGCACACTTGACAGCATCCGAAGATAAGAACTTACTGGTTTCTTGGATGTCTATAGAGCCCTTCCCACCTAAACCAAAGTCTGCCCCATCATGCCCATTGCTCATCATGTTCCATCAAGGTACAAACTGTTAGTTCTTTCCCAACAGCTAGAGGTATGCCCAAGCTAAACATCTGTAGTTCTTCCAACTGTGCCCCTGGATCTCCTGATTTTAGCCAGGTTCTCTGAACATAGTCTAGTTTGCAGACTCCCAAGAGTGGCCCCAAGGGTAAAGGCACTTCCTGAAGTGAATGAGAGGTCAGGATAGGAAGGTCATAGCTGTTGGTTTCCCATGTGAGAACAGACACACACACTACCTGCCACACGAGATTATTCAGGGGAGTTGTTGAGCAGGTACAGGGAAGAGAAATGGAAGAGAAGAGAGAGCAGCTTTCACGTGGTGTCTCCTTATAAGAGAATGGGGGCACAGATTTATGTAGTCATGCCTAGGGGCGTGCCCTCCCTATGCAGTGTGTTCTGCCAGAGCCATGTTGGGCTTACAACGTGGCTGCTATGCTATGTGCCGGGAATTCTTATCGCACCCGGCACCATGTCAGGTTATTGGACTAGCATGTTTACCACATGGCTGCTATGTACCAGGAATCCTTACAATGGCCTCAGCATGGAGGATGGGTTCTGACTCTGCCATGCTGGCTCCATGACTCTGACCTACTCACTTTCTTTATGTATATTTTCATACCTGTCAATGCAGGTAAGATCCTGTATGTCAAACAACCCTGGACCAAGGGTGCAAGCCATAATTTTGTGATGCTCCCATATTTTATAGGTCCGGAACTCAACCATGGAACAGTGGTAGTGTCTTATCTCTACTCTGAAACATTTGGAGATGTCACAGAGAAAAGCTAAAGGTCAGGACAAGTATTACAAAAGACTAGAAACTTCTGAACCTGTGTCGAGTGCCTGGAGCCATGGAAGGCTCCATTCCACTATGACCTAGAGCTCTTATATACAGCCTTCCTGGCTTGGTAGCCTCAGGGTGAGAGAGTTCTTTAGTAACTTAAGTTACCATAGTCACCCAGTGGGCAAGCAAGACACTGGATTGAGTCATATGACAGCAATGTCCCTATTGATTAAAGACATCACATGCCACCTGTCTTCAGGGAGATAGGACACAGACTTCATCTATATATGGGAAAATGGCCAAACAGTTACCTGGTTGTTTTTTAATTCATCACTAGTCATTCTTAAAATATATCACAATGTGCAGCACAGTAGGGCTGGAGTATGCTCCAGAAACCATGCAGGGCCAGCCTCAAGGTGCAATGCCAGGTTGTAGGGTTGATGTAGAATCCCAAGAAGGGAAAGGTGCAAGTTATACACAATGCATCCCACTGCACTGGAGTCATCATAACACCAGCTGTGTGTTCAACTGTGAACACTGTAAAAGAAAGTGCACACTTTTCCCTCATTTCTCTGGGTGCTTGAAAACCCAAAGACAAGGTGTGGTCCATTCAGTTCCTAGTGGGGCTGTCTTCTCAGTTTGCAGATACCTGCCTTCTGTCTACATCCTCATATGATCTGTCTTTTATACCATGAGAAGCCACCTAGCCCTACTCACCTGCAGTGGCCCTGTCTCAAATGCCATCACACTAGGAGGGTAGGGGGACCTCAATTACAAGCAATCAGTCTACAATTCTACATTGCTGGAGCATAGCTGAGGCAGGGTGTGTCACCTGAATAGTATCCTGGGTGATGACATCTTCTCCCTTCTTTTTAGTAGGTAAAGGTGAGGGTGTCTGAAGCATGGGTTTAGGTGGAGGGTTAAGGATGTTATTGGGCGCCATAGGGATAGTTCTAAGAAGAGAGGCTACAGTCCTTAGAGAAAACATTACTCCTAGATCCTCACCTGCTGAGACATAGGGTCTCAGCCCCCAGGATTTTCCTGTCATCCAAGATGAGCTTTTTCCTTTATTAGTGAAAGTAATGGTAATGTTTGATTCACCTGATGCTATCCGGCTGAGCCAGATCAGGTCAGAGCAGGTTGTAGACCATCCGGAAGCACTAGGCTCATATCCCCATGTGGTGCAATAGAAATGGTTTGAGCCTCCACACTTGGAGTCTCCTTCCCCCAGGACATGCATACCAGTTCCTACAGCGGCAGGTTGGATAGGAATCACCTTAAGTCCTTTCTGTGAATCTTTAGCAAGGTGACAGGTCAAAGGTTAGGTCTGGAACCCAGGTAAACAAGGGATACATGCTGGAGGAAAGGTTTAAAAGGGTACAAGTTTCCAGGTTACTTATGGTCCAAGTCAGCCTCCATGGTTGATGTGGGTTGCTTTAGGTGGAAGTGGAGGTCATCTGTAGTATCAGCATCCATGGCAAATGTGGTGAGCAGGGGTGGCCCATTCTTCCAGCAGACCGTCAGCCTCAGGGGGTTTTCTAGGTCTGGTCTAACCTCCCACCCTACAGGTAGGTTGAATGGGGTGATGCCTCAAATGTGATGTACCCAGAGAGCAATCCCATCTACCTTAAGAGTGGTTGGAGTGGTGAGGATCACTTGGAAGGGCCCTTTCCACCGGGGTTTCAGGTTCTGGTGCTGGTGTCTACGGACTAATACCCAGTCCAGGTTGTGGAACCTATGGGGTGGGGACATGGAGCAGAAGTGTAAATAGCTGGTGACTTAGGCCAGAGCTGTTCGTGAGCCTTCACCAAGCCTTGGAGGGTCTGTAAGAGGTCCTGGTTTTGTCAAGGTTGGCCATTAACTCCATATGCAAGCTAGGGAGGACATACATGATCTCAAAGGGGGTCAATCCCAACTGGTAGGGTGAGTTCTGGACTCAGAACAAAGCAAAGGGGAGCAGTGTCACCCAGTCCCCGCCAGTCTCCAAGGCTAGTTTGGTGAGGGTCTGTTTTAGGGTCTGATTGATCCTTTCTACCTGTCCTGAACTCTGGGGGGTGGTGTGCACAATGTAATTTCCAATTAGCTCCCAGCGCAGAGGCTATTCTCTGGTTTACCTGAGAGATGAAAGCTGGCCCATTGTCAGACCCACTTCATATCTGGAAATCCAAACCTGGGTACCAGTTCTTCCAGAATCTTCATGGCCACAACATGGGCTGTCTCGTGCTTTATCGGGTAAGCTTCAGTCCATAAAGAAAAGGTAATTTATAAACACTAACAAGTACTTATATCCAAATTTCCCTGGCTTAATCTCAGTAAAATCAACTTCCCGGTATATACTAGGTCGGGTTCCTCAAAGACAATTTCAGTTTTTCATGGGTCAAGTGACTGGCATTAGTGACCCTGCAAGCTTGACAGTTCTCAGCCACCTTCTGGATGAGCCTGCTGGCTTGTCTGAGTCTTAAGGGGGAGCTCTGGAGCAGTTGCTGGGTCCTTTGGGTTCCCATGTGGCATGCTTAGTGTGTGCATTTGAGCAGTCTTTTACCAAAGAGTTGTGGCAGGAAGATCTTACCATTAGGCAGGTGCCACCATCCCTCCTGTGTGTAAGCTCCTACCTGATGGACCATCCATGTTTCCTCTTCTTTGTTATAATCCAGTCGAGGGGCAATCCTTGGACTGGGGTCAACTAGGACTGGCAACACTGGTGTTGTTATGGCAGCCTCTTTTGCACCTTGTCTGCCAGATTATTTCCCTGGGAGATGAGGTCTTTGGTGTCCAGGACAGTGCATGACAGCCAGCTTCTTGGGAAGCCAAATGGCTTCCATTAAGCCCAGTATTTCTGACTTATTTTTTATGGTTTTCCCTTCTGCCATTAACAGCCCCCTTTCCAGGTAAATTGCCCCGTGAGTGTGCAATGTGGCAAAAGCATACCTGCTGTCAGTGTAGATGTCAGTCTTCTTTTCTTTACTTATTTCCAGGGCCTTGGTTAGAGCAATCAGTTCTGCTTTCAGTGCCGAGGTGCTGGAGGGTAAGGCTGTGACCCAAGCAACAGCATCAGTAGTCAACGCGGCTCCCACATACCTGTGCCCATCTCTGACGATGCTACTCCTGTCCATGAACCAGACCTCAGCATCCGATAGTGGAACATCTTGCAAGTCTGTGGACCTAGGCCAATATCTCAGAACAGTCATGCATGGGGTGGGGGTCCAGATCTGACTCTGACAGCAGCATAGCCAGATTGAGGGTCACAGGTGCCTGAAAGGTTATTCTAGCAGGGTTGAGAAGTAGTGCCTGATAGTGGGTCACCCATGCATTACTCAGCCATCAATCAGGTGGTTGTTTGAGCACTGATTCTAATGTGTGAGAGGCGGTAATTGTAAGACTGTCCCAAAGTCAGTTTATCTGCATCTTTGACCAGCAGCACCACTGCTGCAATAATACACAGGCAGGGTGGCCATCCGGCTGCCACTGGATCCAATTTCTTTGATAATTAGGTCATGTATCTTTTCCAGGGCCCAGTGGTTTGGGCTAGAGCCCCTTTTGCAGATAGAAGGGATGGTGGATGTCTGGCAATCCTAAAGCGGGATGCTCTAATAATTCTGCTTAAAAGTGTCAAATGCAGCTTGTCTCTCTTTGCCCCAGGTCATGTGGGAGCCTTCTTTTATAGCCTCATATAGAGGCTTCACCAGTTCAGTAAATCCTGCTGTTCCCAGGAATTCTCAAACTTGTTTCATGTCATAGGGGCAGGTATTTTGATCACAGTTTCTTTGTGGGCTTCTGAGAGCCACCCCTGCCCTCTTCTAGGATGTACTCTAGATATGTGACCTGGGACCTGCTCAATTGAGCCTTCTTCTCAGATGCTCTGTACCCCAAGTCTCTCAGTACCTTCAAGAGATTCTCCGTTCACATGAGGCAATCTTCATATGTCTCGGTTACCACCAACAGGTCAGCCACGTACTGCAAGAGGGTGATCGGGAGTACTTTGAACAGTACTCACTCAGATCCTCATGCAATGCCTCATCAAAGATGGTGAGGGAGCTCTTGAATCCTTGTGGCAGTTGGGTCCAGGTGAGTTGCCTGCTGATTCTGACTTTGGGATCATGCAACTCGAAAGCGAAGTATGCTTGGCAGCTTGGGGCCAAAGGGAGGCTAAAGAAGGCATCATTCAGGTCTAAGATGGTATACCATTTCTTTCTAGGGGGCAATGTACTGAGCAAGGTGTAAGGGCTTGGCACAGTAGGGTAAATGTCAACCACCTATTTGTTCACTTCTCTTAAGTCCTGGACTGGCTTATAACCATTAGAGTGGGGTTTCTTTACGGGGAGTAAGGGGGTGTTCCAGACCAATTGTATGGAATGCAGAACCCCTATTCCAATAACTGCCTGAAGTGAGGCATGATTCCTCATGTGGCCTCTAACGTTATAGGGTACTGGTCAGTGTTTGCTTTTAATTCTACAAATACGGGAGGGTGGTATCTTGCCAGTCTCATCCCTCCAGTCTCAGCCCAGGCAAGGAGAAACTTTTGGAGCCAGGCCTGGATCTGGAGTTTGGGTTCTGGCACACTCTGGTGAAGTCTATGTTCCTCATCTAGGGGGGTGGTTAGCATGACATGAACTGGCTCTCCCATTAGGTGGGTCACTTGGACTCCTTCAGCTGAAAAACAAATTTGAGCTTTCATTTTTGCAAGCAGGTCCCTCCCCAGTAGCCGGTATGGGCACTCAGGAATGACTAGAAACAAGTAAGTTACCCATCCAATGCCTAAGTCCACTGTCCTTTGGGTAGTCCTTTGATACGGCTTGGTGCCTGTTGCCCCTTGTACCCAGGTCTGTCTTTCTGTAAGTGGACCTTTTGGGGCAAGGAGCATAAAACTCTCAACTCCAGTGTCTACCATGAATTGGACCAGCTTTTCCCCAACCTTAAGGGTTACTCTGGGATCAGGGAAAGGGACCAAGCCTCCATCCCCCCAGTCACTATCATCTTCTTTTAAGGCCACCAGGGTGGAGGGTGAGTATTCATTTGGCTCCTTCGGGTTGCCTTGGTTTTTATTCTTGGGACCTTCCCTAATCCAGTGTCCTTCTTCCTTACAATAGGCACACTGGTTCTTACCCAATCTTGGCCTGGGGCGTCTGTTGTGATCTTGGTCTCCAACTCTGCTGCCAACAGTACTCTTTCCAACTGGGCTTGTTGCTCCAGTACCATGGAAAGGTGCTGTAGGGGGATTATGTTGTTCCATTGTAAATTGTCTCACCCACTGGTTTAACAAAAAGCGCTGATTGGCCAAAAGCAGACAGGAAGTGTGGGTGAGGCTACCAGACTAAGAAAACTCTAGGAACAGGCAGAACAGAGCAGAAGGCCAGAGAGAAGCCAGAAGATGCAGAGGACAACTATGCTGCTCTGAGAAAAGGTACCAAGCCACATGGCTGAACAGGATAAGAGTCATGGGTTAGATTAAGGGTAAAAAGTTAGCAAGTTATATGCCTGTGTGTCTCTGTGGGACTGTGGGTCTGTAGGCCCAAAAGTCTGGACAAGAAACCTCATACTACACAGTGCCTTTCTTTTCTCTTTTCTCTTTTATCCTCTCTGTCCTCTCTCTCTCTCCTTCCTGTCCTCTTTCTGTTCCTCTGTCTCTTTTATTGTATACCTTTTTCTGCCAGTGCCACTAACTCCCAGAGGTTCTTCTCTCCTAGTCTTTCTAGAGATTGCATCTTCTTATGAATATCTGGGGTAGCCTGGTTAATGTAGGCTAAAATAACTGCCTGTTCTGCTTCCTCTGACCCTGGGTCATAGGGAGAGTATTGTTTAAAAGATGTCATTAGTCTTTCTAAGTAGGCGGCCGGGCTTTAGTCTGCACCTTGTCCAACATCATAAATTTTGGACATATTGGTCGGCTTGCGTGCCGCCACTTTCAGACCTGCCAAAAGAGCCTGGCGGTAGACCTGGAGGCATGCCCTATATTCTGAGACTATATTGTAGTCCCAGGTGGAGTGAGTGGAGGGAAAGATTTTTATGATCAGGACCGGGTCATTCAATGGGGTGCCTGTGGGACCTGGCACCAATCTTAGGGCATTCCCCTAGATCTGGCTCTGTTCTTCCATGATGAACAGAACCCCTAACAAATGCTGACAGTTGTCCCAAATGGGCTGGTGGGTGAAAAGGACAGTCTCTAACAAGTTAATTAAATCCTAGGAGTCCTTAGAAAAGGGAGCATTTGGGGCTTCCAATTATATAAATCACTGGTGGCAAAAGACCAAAATTAAAAGGTTAATTCTCATCATCAGGGGGACCTGCCAGCTGGAGAGGTGGGGCCACCATGGTATCATGTTGTGGAGTCCCCCATTGGCTCTGGGTGACTTCTGCTGGCCCACCCTATGCTCTGATTCCCTGTGGGAGGTGTACTGGCACTGGAGCAGGTTCCAGCTGTGGAGCAGTGGGTGGCTATCTGGGGAAGTAGGGAGGGGGAAATATTTCAGTCTCCGGTGTCTCTCCCTGCAGGACCAGTGACAACTTCTGTTTTGGCTCACCCGTGTCTTTGGGCCTGGTCCTTGATTTGGCAACAAGAACTGCAGGCATCTAGGGAGGCAAAAAGGTTTAACCCAAGAGAGGGGGCCCTCTAGTCTATCAGCCCCCTCCAAGTAACATGTATGGAACCTGGTCTGAGTGGCCAGACCGGGGTCAGAAGACAATCTCTTCAACTTGATGTATTGTTTCAGGGTCGAACATGACCCTGGTTGGGCAGCCAACATTGAAGGTCAGCCATTCTGCAGAGCAAAAGGTAATGCACTTTCGTTCCTTGACATTCACACTATTGTTTCTGGAAGTATCCTGGACATTCTGGCAATGAGCAAGAGATAGTCACCTAGAGAGGATAGATAGATGGATTAGAGGGACCCCTCCCCTGGGTTAAGCCTTTTTTCCCCCATATTCTGTTCCAGGCACACGAGTACTGGCTGCTCAAACCGGAACCCTCCCCCCCCCCCCCGAAGCTGAAGCAAGTCAAAAGAAAAGAGCCCCCTCCTGTCCTAAAGGGGGGGGAGAACCTCCGAAGCTGATCTTTTCCCACTGTCTTATGCCCTCAGAGTGCAACAAACTGCACCGACAGAGACAGAACCTGGCCACCAGGATCAAGGGGGGGGGGCACAGAGAGAGATCAGGGGAGACCAGCCCATTCCACTCGCAGCAGGAGGGGTGGAACTCCTCAGCCTGACACCACAGTGGCGCTCCCACTTAGACCTGCAGGGCCCCTGGATGATTTAGGGAATCAACCCTTTCACTATTGGCCATTTGCTACTAGTAATCTGTATAATTGGAACGCCCAAAATGCCCCTTTTTCAAGAGATCCCAGAGACTTGATTAATCTGTTAAAAACTGTTTTGTTTACCCACCAACCCACATGGGACGACTGTCAGCAACTTCTAGGAGTCCTCTTCACAACAGAGGAGAGAAACTGAGTGTTAGAGAATTCCAGGAAATTAGTCCCTGGTCCCACAGACGCCCCACTGACAGATCCAGCTCTGATTGCAGGAATCTCCCCCTCTACCTGCCCCGGTTGGCATTGCAACAGGGCAGACAATAAGGAGAGTCTCCAGATCTATAGTCAGGCTCTATTGGCAGGTCTCAAAGGGGCTGTGTGCTGGCCTACTAATATGACCAAAATTTATGATGTAAGACAAGAAATAGATGAGAGTTCAACTGCCTCCTTAGAACAGCTAATGGCAGCTTTTAGACAATACTCTCCCTATGACCCTGAGTCAGGGGAAGCTCAGCAGGCTGTCATTCTAGCCTATGTTAATCAGGCAGCACTGGATATAAAGGCAAAGTTACAGTCTTTAGAAAGATTAGGAGAAAAGACTTTAAGGGATTTAGTGGTAGTGGCAGGGAAGGTTTATAATATAAGAGACTAGAGACCCGAGAGAGGAATGTAGAGAAAGAGAGAGGCAAGAGAGAGAAGATAAGAGAGATAAACAAGAGAAGAATTTGGCTAAGATATTGGAGAGGCAGCAAATACAGAAGGAAAAGATACTCCAGGCTGCTGGGACAAGGAATTGCAGGGCTACTGAAGGCCAGAGACCCAGATCCAAACTAGGGAGGAACCAATGTGCCTACTGTAAAGAAGAAGGGCTTGGGCTAGAGACTGATCGAGAAACAAGGCCCGAAATTTCCCACCACCACCACCACCACCACCACCAGATAATGGGACTGTGGCCCATATCCTCACCCTAGGAGAAAATGGCAGTTACTGAAAAGGGCGGGCTTGGTCCCTGCCTCCGAGCCTAGGGTAACCCTGAAAGTGGAGGGGAAACCCTCTCATTTTATGGTTGATGTGGAGGCAGAATATTCAGTGCTCCTCACCCCAGGAGGCCCCCTGTCGTGAAAACAAAAATGGGTGCAGGATGTCACAGGTACTAAGCCCTATCAATGGACTACCGGAAGAACAGTAGACTTGGGCTTGGGATGAGTAACCCACTGGTTCCTAGTCATTCCTGAGTGCCTATACCCATTATTGGGGCATGACTTGCTTACAAAAATGAAGGCTCAGATATGTTTCTTGGCTGAAGGGGCCCAGGTGGCTCACCCCATGGAAAGCCAGTCAATGTCATGTTAACCATCCCCCTGGATGAGGAACATAGACTCCATCAGAGGGCGCCAGAGCTCCAGATCCAGATGTGGCTTCAAAAGTTTCCCCTTGTCTGGGTCAAAGCAGGGGGAATAGAATTGGCAGAATACCACCCCCACTCATATTTGTAGAACTAAAAGCAAATGCTGACCCAGTCAAAATCCGCCAGCATCCCCGTAACATTGGAGGCCAAACAAGGAATCATGCCTCACATCTGGCAGCTGCTGGAACAAGGAGTTCTGCATTCCATAAATCAGCCTGGAACACCCCCTTACTCCCAGTAAAGAAACCCCACTCCAACAATTATCGACCAGTCCAGGACCTAAGAGAAGTGAATAAACGAGTAGCCGACATTCACCCCACTGTGCCAAACCCCTATACCTTGCTTAGTACATTGTCCCCTGTAAAGAAATACTGTCCAGGACCTGAAAGATGCCTTGGCCCCGAGCAGCCAAGCATACTTTGCTTTCAAGTGTCATGATCCTGAGATCAGAATTAGCGGACAACTCACATGGACTTGACTGCCACAAGGATTTAGAAATTCACCTACCATCTTTGACGAAGCATTGCATGAAGATATAGGTAAGTACCGTACAAAGCACCCCCAGATTATCCTCTTGCAGTACATGGATAACCTGTTGGTAGCAGCTGAGTCATATGAAGATTATCTCCTGGAAACGGAGAATCTCTTGAAGGCTGGGGGACCTGGGGTATCAAGCATCTGCAAAGAAGGCTCAAATGTGCAAGCCCCGAGTAATGTATTTGGGATACATACTCAAAGAGAGCAGAGGTGACTCTCAGAAGCCTGCAAAGAGACTGTGTTAAAAATACCCATTCACAGGACAGTAAAACAGGTCTGAGAATTCCTGGGAACAGCAGGATGGTGTAGACTGTGGATACCAGCTTTCACCAAACTGGTAAAGTCTCTATATGGGGTCATAAAAGAGACAAAATGACCTGGGGCAAAGAAAGGCAGACTGCATTGGATACCCTTAAGCAGAAACTATTAGAGGTCCCCCATTGGCCTCATCCCCACCCCCCACCCTCCCACCCCCGGTTTAGGGTTTAGGATTACCAAACATCCACAAACCCTTCTATTTGTATGTTAATGAGCACCAAGGGGTGGCAAAGGGAGTCCTAGTCCGACTTACTTATCAAAGAAATTGGATCCAGTGGCAGCTGGGTGGCCACCCTGCCTACTTATTATTGCTGCAGTAGCACTGCTGGTTAGAGACAGAAACAAACTGACTTTGGGACAGAGTATTATAATAACTGCCCCCTACACATTAGAATCAGTGCTCATGCAGTTCCCTGATCGATGGTTGAGCAATGCATTAACCCATTACCAGACACTACTTCTCAACCCCACCAGAATAATCTTTCAGGCACCTGCAACTCTCAATCCAGCCACACTGCTGCCAGACCCAGACCTGGAAGCCCCCCTGCATGACTGCTCTGAGATACTGGCATGAGACCAGACTTACAAGATGTTCCACTGTCAGATGCTGAGATCACCTGGGTCACAGACAAGAGTAGCTTCATTAGAGATGGGCACAGGGATGCTGGGGCTGCAGTGACAATCTCTGAAGTTGTTTGGGCATCACCCCTACTGACTGGTACCTCACCACAGAAGGATGAACTGATTGCCCTAACCAAAGCCTTACAACTAGGTCAAGGTAGAAAGGTGAGCATTTATACAAACAGCAGGTATGCCTTCGCTACCCTCTATATACATGGGGTAATATATATGGAAAGAGGTTTACTCACAGGAGAGAGAAAGACAATTAAGAACAAAGATGAGATACTAGACCTGTTGCAAGCATTGTGGCTCCCCAGGAAGCTGGCTGTGATCCACTGTCCAGGGCATCAGAAGGGGACAGATTTCATGTCCTTAGGCAACAATCTAGTGGACAAAACTTCTAAGGAAGTAGCAGTTTCCAAGGGGACTGAAATTTTGTCTGTACATCTGTACAATTGGACCCTGGACTATGGGGGCTGCCACCTTCTCCCCAGTATGACGATGATGAGGAGAAATGGGCGGTGCTAATAGAAGGGGCACACAAGATGGATGATGGCACTTACCCACTGGGAGGCTACTCCTTCCAAGACTGTCAGGGAAACACCTAATCCAGAGGCTCCACCAGACCTCCCATATGGAGGTCTTCCCTTCCATATGGGAGTGAGGAAATTTAAAAAAAAAAATTGATTTCAGGACACCTCTGAAGACCAGACATGTCACTCATATGATAGAACAAACTGTGGCCAAGTGTGGTGCTTGCCAGTTAGTGAACTCTTGGAACTGTAAGGAGGAAGGGGGAACCCAGCTGAGAGGTAGCCATCCGGGTACATATTGGGAGGTAGATTTTACTGAGATAAAAATAGGAAGATTTGAATACAGGTATTTATTAGTCTTTATAGATACCTTCTCAGGATGGACAGAGGCCTACCCCACCAGGCATGAAACTGCTCATGTTGTGGCCAAGAAGATCCTAGAAGAGATCTTCTCCAGGTATGGCATTCTACACATGATTGGGTCAGATAATGGCCCAGCCTTTGTGTCACAGGTATAGACACTGCACTGGGGACATAATGGCACTTGGTGGGCCTGCTCAAGTGGATTGACACCTTGCATACATACTCAGGTCCTCGATCAAACCAGGGGATTCTGCATTCTAGTACACCTGGTGCCCAGGCTCCTCTAACACAGAGAAACAGAACTCCTAGATCTTGATACTTCCTCAACCTCATCCTGCTGTAAAAAAGAACCCCTTACCACCCTAACTCTTAGTCTAATTTTAGGGGCAACAAGGTTAGCGGGATTGGGAACTGGAACTGCCTCCCTAATTTCTCAATAACAATATTGTACTTCCTTAAGACTCTCTATTGATGAAGATATAGAAAAATTAGAGCTTTCCATACCCCATCTGCAAGAATCCTTGAGTTCACTAGCTAAAACAGTGATGCAAAATCACTGAGGGCTAGCCTTACTGTTTTTACAACAAAAAGGATTGTGTGCTGCTTTAGGAGAAGAGTGCTGTTTTTATGTAGGTCACATAGGGGTGGTAAAACAAACTATGGCTAAAGTACGAGAAGGGTTAGCAAAGCATAATCGCAAATTAGAGGCCAACCAAGGATGGTTCTAATCCTGGTTCTCAAGTCACCCTGGTTCACTATCCTAATGTCCAGCCCAATAGGACCTCTCATCATTTTACTTTCATTGCTTACCTTCGGCCCTTGCATACTCAACAAACTAGTCCAGTTCATGAAACAAAGATTGGGAACCATACAGTAGATGGTACAGAGAGGATTCTCCCCCATCCCCCCAAAAATTATATGAGCTTCTGTTGAGAGACCCATGATTGGCTCCCCCAGATCCAAAGAAAAGGGGGGAATGAAAGAAATAAAAGCAGATTCAGTAAAGCTCCTAACTTTAGAGTAGCAGAGGAAAATTCCACTGTTCACCCTTAGTCACATAAAAAAGATATCTTGACCTTGTGGCTGGCCATGGAAAGTCTTTGAAAGCAGAAGGCAGAAAGTCCTGGTGGTCTGCGGTCTGAAAAATCTCTGAGAACAGGCTGATGTCCTTGTGGCAACTCTGAAAGGTCCCTGAAAATAAGCCAACCAATGACAAGCACAGAAAAGCCACCTCCACCCTGCTTCCCCTGCCAAGTTCCCCACTCCTCTCGGCAACACCTGCAGCCCACCAATCCAAAAGTGACCCATACCCAGTCACTGTCTTGTGGGTTTTGCCAATGAAAACTAGCAGTCCCCAATCCTTACAACTCCTCCACCCTCTCACTGCTGAGTGCCTGTACGACGAGTTCCCTGTCGACTTGTACTGAGCTCCCGCAATAAACCTTGCTTTTGCATCCGGACAGCCTTGGTCTTCAGTAGTCTCTCTGGGGGTTGTGCCTTTGGCAGAACATTCTTTTGCTCACTCCTCACTGGGCAGCCAAATCTCACAAACGTCTCCTAGTGGAGGCAAACCCAATGGTCATATCCTAATATGGTGGCCCCAAATGGCTCAGGGTCCATTGGCCTGTTGCCCAAAGTTGGGTTTGAGACATCTCTCTCCCCCTCCAGGATCACCATACAGATGCATCCACCACAGTGAGAGCCCGCAAAATAAAATGCAATCGACTGACACAAACTGAGAGTAATGGACAAACAGAGAGAAAGACTGTGCTCTTATCAGTTACAATGGCTGACCGACTTCCGAACCCCTGGGGTCCAGGTGGGGTCCCTTGGGATCCCAGGTGAGGCCTCAAATGTTCTGCCTAAAGAATGATCCCCCAGAGAGATCACTGGAGTCTGAGGAATTCAAAATACAAACACAAGGTTTATTGAGTGTGCAGTACAAGTCAGGCAGGGAACTCATCCACGTACTCAGCACAGCAAGGCCAGAAGGAGTTCCTGAGTTGAGAATACATGTATCATGGCAAAAACTGTGAACCGGGGTAATGTGAGAAAACAGGTTCAGGTTGATAGCTAACTTGGCCTATGGTCAGGGTGGGTCAGGATTGGGTTTCTATTGACTGGTCCCAGGGTTGGAACATCCTGTAGTTGCTTAACTTGGTTTTTTGGTCAGGGTGGGTCAGGGTGGTATATGGATTTGTATTGCCTGGCCCCTGGGCATGGTTGGAACACTCTACAGTTAGGCTAGGGCTGGGCCCATATTTCCTTTTGGGTAACATCTTTTGCAAGCTTCTCAGAACTGAAGGGGGATTTAGCCTGAGCTTTCCTTGACCTGTTTGCTAACATGGCTGCTGACTCTAAGATGGAGGAGCTTTTGGTTTCTCAATCAGAGTCCCCTTTACCACTGTGCCTCCTCTGACTAAACCCTGCTCCTTAATTCTAAGTACCCTTTATTTCTACTGTATACAAAGCTAAGAAGAATTATGTGAGGTCTCTTTTCCTTCATGCAAGCCCTGAATAAAATCTGCTTTTACAACTGTAACTGTTGCCCAGCTATGCTTTCTCTATGAACATAGGTCCTTTCAGCTTGTTGTCTAGCCATTAATCTGTCCTGGTGTTCCTGCTTCTTAGTTCTCTTAGAGAGATAACATATCCAAGGGTCCACTCCAGCCTGCTATCGAGGTGTGTGACTGACTCCCTTGCAGCTATATTCACTTCCCTCCATTATAACATGAGCTATCAAACAATAGCTAAGATGGTTCCAGGAAACTGAGCCCAAATCTGTTCAATGGCTGTAATTTGAAACATAGTTTTCTTTCTATAAGTGTTTCTGAGGACTTCCATTAACCTTTTTGGAATTCCTTCTGCTCAAGCAATTCATAGCAGGTGGCTCTGCTGAAAAAGTCCCATTGCACACTGCACAGTATTACTGTTCTATCCCATTTTTTTTCTCAGAAAACTGAGGAAAGGTGAGAACTTTGTCCTTTTCACTTCTGAATATTCAGTGTCCGAATTAGTTACTTTTCTATTTGCTATAACCGAATACCTGACATAAACAACTTAAAATAAGAAAGATGTGTTTGGCCCATGGTTACAAGTGGTTTGGTCCATGGCTATTTGGTCCTCATTAATTTGAACAGAGCATCATGATGATAGGAGCATATGTCAGAGAAGGTTCTAGTATCATAGTATCATAGTAAGCAGAATGAAAGAAGAAGGGGCCAGATATCACCAAAGATGCCCTATACCTACTTCTTCCAGCTGGATCCCACCTCATAAACTTTGAAGCAGTTCTCAAATGGCACCACCAACTTAGGACCAGACAGTTAACATATGAGACTTTGGGGACAATGCAAATTTAAAATATCAACTGTGTCTAATATAGTCTGGCGTTTGGTAAATGTTTTCGAATGAACAACAAATAATGGTATAGAATTGGAGAACAAAACATGGAGTAATTCTTTATGGTCTTCCATTCTGGGGAGTCTCTGTGGGCTCTCAGCCAGCCCTACTAAACAATAGTTTGGGAGCAGGTATAAGGTGAAGGCGGTGGCTGCTCTCAACTCTTTTGACCTCAGACCCTATTACTGAGCCTGCCACTTTCAGAACCCCTTAAGATAAAGGCTGTACCCATCTCAGACAGTCCAGGGAAGTGAAAGAAGAGTGGCCAGAGCAAGCATTTGTCACTGGTGTCAGGCTGTGAGAGGGCAAGGCTGGAGTGTTGGGCTGGGCCTAGCTAATGCTTATTCTTGAGCCGTGGAAAGATTATCTTCCTGGAAGTTGAATACTTGGGCAGGGAATGAATTTTTGGTCAGCTATTCACTGTTGCCCAAATTATGCATTCTCCGTGGTGCCAGGTTGGGACTAGACCAGGTATAACATCAAGGTAAGGGCTGACTCAGTACTAATCAGGTAGACAGGGCAGGAAAGAATGTTCCCTTCCAGGAAGAAACACAAACAGCAGAAAGGATCTGGCCTGTCCCAGGTATGATAAAGGAAGGGCGTGTTCAAGCCCACAAAATAATCCATCAAAGACTGACAGTGGAAGCTCAGAAGGTTCCCACTGATAGTTGGGCACCCTAGCAGGGACAGGCAAGGCAGTGCCTTCACCTGGGTTTGAGAGAGATTCTGTCAATGGTGTGGCAACCCTACAAGCAGAAGCCCAGGGCTAAAGCCAATGCCATATTTGCAGCCTAACACTTTTGGGGTCCTGAATCGACTCTACAAGGGGGCTGATCTTAATAATCCTCATTCTAGAATATATATTATATATTACAAATGTGATGATACCCCAAGCCTGGGCAGTCCTGTCCCCTTAGTAAGGAGGAGGCCCTGGTAGCCATAGCTCCTACTGAGACCTTAAGCATCTGGAATTCATCTGCAGCCTCAAGCCTATGCCTGATATAACATGAGGTCAAGGTGGACCCTGCCTTATGACTCAGTGGCCTGTTTTTCCTTATCCCTCTGCCTGACCATTCCTAGCTTCGGGCCTTGCCCTTGCGTTACCATGTGATGGACAATCAAGAATACCTGCTTGGTAATTAGGATTTGCCCATCTGTATGATGTGCTGTGAGCTAGATTCCAGTCAGTGTCTGTCCTGAATGCCAAAAGTGTCTGATACTCAGTATTGAGTAGACATGGTCCACTTAGTCCGTCTAGACCATCTAGTAACTCCCTAGAACCCCAATTTTGGAGCCACATCTTCTTTTCCAAAACTCAGTAATTATTCTGTTCCCAGAATGCCTTGCTATGGAAGCATGTTGTTTGGCCTTAGTGAATTATCATTTCCCCACAATTACCTTGTCTCTGCTGCCTCTGCTCCCTGCCCACTAAGCTTCTCATCCTAAACTTTTCCCTATCCCACATCGTAAATTGGCATTAATAGAACAAAGATAGGGCCTCTTACAGAGAATGAAGTCACTCTCCCCCTGC
Organism: Phyllotis vaccarum; assembly: GCA_033318265.1. Taxonomy (NCBI): domain Eukaryota; kingdom Metazoa; phylum Chordata; class Mammalia; order Rodentia; family Cricetidae; genus Phyllotis; species Phyllotis vaccarum. The sequence goes on from JARWLC010000009.1 coordinate 93,951,401, forward strand.
CTTCTGATGTAAGGACTCATAAAACCTTCCTTTATCCACAGCACCTCATTGGACAGCCAGAGAGGGCCCAGTGCAAGTGCTGCTTCCCCGGGTAAAGTATTGCCAAGGTGGCCTCCAAACCTGCTCTCACAGTGCCCTCTAGTGGCTTCCTTTGACCAGAAGAAAGGGGAAAGGGCATTAGCTCTGCCTCCCACTGTGGAGGGAAAACCGTGGTCCTCCTCAGCACTGGGTTGAGATAGTTATGTGCTGTCATGTACCCCAGGGTGTTGAGTACCCTCACACTGAGAAACCTATTTCTCCAGTAAGATTTTCAAAGCATCATGGATCAGTGTTGACTTTCTTGCCCACCCTGTTCCCCAAGAAGTGGTCTATCCACAGCACCCCAAAGCACGTCTATGCTAAGCATAGACTATCATTGATGTCTCTTCCTCTTTGACTATAAGGTCGCTTGTCTTTCTGTTCACTGGGGGTTTCATCAGGAAGCCGTAGTTAATTGTATTAAAGTGTGCTTGGACATGCTGGCTCGTTTCTCTCTGCCACTTTCAAAACTCTCTCTGGCTTTGACCATTTTGACTCTGCTGTAGGTCTGAGATTTTCTTTTTAGTCAACCTAGAGTTTACCGAATTTCTTGAATATGTAAATCAATATTTTGTGTCAAACTTGAGAGATAGATGACAGTCATTTCTTCAAAGATCCTTCCAGCCACTTTCTAGTCCTTGCTCAGATCTTTGAAACTGTCCTGTTTTTCCTGTTCCTCACACTGTCTTAAACTCACAGACCCTCTCCTGGGCATTTTATAAAATGCCACACAACTTTTCACTTCTTAACTTTGACTTTTTAACCACAGACTTAAGCTTGATCTTCTCCAGCGTTATGTCCCATCATTGATACCTGCTGTTTGCTGAGACGGCATTGCTGTCCTGTGCTTTGCTTCTTCAAATGTGTTCTTATTCGTTCTCTTCACATGCTTGTGGAGGTTGAGCTAAAGTTTTTGACAGCATATCCAATGCCTAGGCTTTCTCGGGGACAGCGTATATTGGCCAGTTGTCATATACATATTTTTCTGCAAATGAGCCGTGTTATGTTGTTTATTAGCACTTCCCATTATTTTTTGTGAAAAGTGGATGCTTTAAATAAAATAAAAAGTGACATCTCTAAAAATAAAACATAATCCTTCTCTAGGACTTGCCATTATTTTGTTGGGTGGGTTGGTTTGTTTTATTTAGTGACTTTCCTGGACCACTTAATATTTGTCTAACTAGCTATTTGTAGAGACCTAATCCTTTGTTATATGCAGTCACAGAAATGGTTCCTTGGCTTAATGGTCAGCAATTGGCTTCACAAAGCTATCTTTAGATCCCTTGAATTAATAGGCAGCTAATGATATCACAGAGATATCTTTAGATTCCTTGTGCCACTGAGTCCATCCTTTGCTAAGAAAGATTTTGTGTATTGGTTCACATGTTTAATGCTCCAGCAAGCACCTCCCATTGCCTGTAAGTTAATCATAGGTCAGACCCTACTTGACCCTGCACTAGCTGTCCTTTCTACATTCCAGGGATCTGTTAGCACTTTTCCAAGGCATAGGCAGATTTCCCCCAGTGTTTCCTTTTAAGCTTTTGACCCTTCTCTTATTAGATCTGATTCCTAATTGTCAAGAGCTGTAACATTAAGCAAGTTCTGTGAGCTGGTTTTCATTGTCTTATTTATTGTAGTTACTTTGATTTTTATTGGAGGAAATTATGTTGGTTGGTTTTTCATACCACTAAATTACACACATGTCCTCAGGACATTTGTACTCACACAGATTAATCTCTGAACCACATTAAATGAGAAAATCTTCTCAAACAGAGTTCTTCAGAGAACCATTATTCTATTCCCAGAGTCAGTTCCCGGAGCTGGGATTCATAGGGAACATGAGCCTGTCCTGTCTGAACCAGAGATCCCAAGGCTCCTGTTGTCATCCAGCTGCCATGTGGGGCCTTCCACTGTCCAATCTCCCATGGAGCTAGGGAGAGAAAAATGGGCATAACCTGTTTAAAATACCATGCTTACTGTTTTTACTGGTATTTCATTATTTTTCTATTGACTAAATACTACTTAAATTGATGGAAACCCCTCAGTTAATTTCCAAAGTTTTGAAAAGAATTAATTGTAATGATTTTTGCTAGCACTCTTGTTGCTATTCCAGAAGAGGGTTTTAGGAATCTTTTGGGTTTTTTTTTTGTTGTTGTTGTTTTTTGTTGTTGTTTTTCTAGACAGGATTTCTCTGTGTAACAGCTCTGGCTATTCTAGAACTCACTTTGTAGACCAGGCTGGCCTCAAACTTACAGAGATATGCCTACCTCTTCTTCCAGAGTGCTGCAGTTAAAGGTATGAGCCACCTTTGACTTGGTCCAGCCTTTCTTCCAGCTTTCTTTGTAGTCTGGGTTCCCGCACAATCATGGGTTCTCCCTGGTGGCTGCTTGACTGATTCTTTAGTGGGATGGGGTTACACTGAATGCCCTTAAGAGTGCTGTAAGTCAAATGTCCATGTTATCATGCCCATTCACCTTGCTGACACCACTGCATCATTTACCTCCCAGCCAGTAGATTCAAGACTGACTTCCTATAAAACTTCCAGGAAACAGGACAGTTTAGATGCTGGTTGGTGTGTGTGTGTGTGTGTGTGTGTGTGTGTGTGTGTGTGTGTGTGTGTGTGTAAACACAACCTGCTGAGTCCATTTTTGTTGTTTATACGTATATAGTTTTCAAGCTGACCCCTCTGTATTGGACAATCAGTGAGGGCTCTCATCCCTGGGAGAGGCTAATCCTCCTTTTCCAGCAGGCATTCGTTGCCTGGGGGAGAACCCCAGTTTTCCCCTTCCACATTGTCATGGCCAGTGAGCTTACCATTGTTTCACTCTTGTTGGTGTAACCATATCGAAAAGAACCTGTCTCACAGCTGACTTCCTGGCACCCTGGGTCTTACACTCTTTCTGCCCCCTCTTCCTCAATGCAGGAGCTGTGCTTTAGAGGCACCCCCTGGGGCTGGATGACCTCTGCATTGTGCCCATCTATGGTGTTTGTTGATGGTCTGCATTTGTTGTAAATAGAGGCTTCTATGATAAGTCACAAGGATAAGATTTAGAATATAGTAAGGAATTGTGCTGGTCTATCAAATACAGCGATAGTAGAGTCTTCTAATGTCCATGACCTCACTAGCCCCAGGAAGCTGGCTAGGTTTTCAGTACCAGGTATTTTTTCCCTCCTGTTGCATGTCATAAACAATGGGAGACTATTCAGCTGTAAGAAAAAATGAAATTATTAAAATTGAAGGCAAATGGATGGACTTAGAAAAGATTATATTGAATGAGGTAACCCAAGCCCTGAAAGATGAACTCTACATGTTCTCACTCATCTGCAATTTCTAGCTCCAGTTCCTCAGATGTGCACATACTCATGAAGTTACCACAGAACCAGAAAAGTATAAAGGGTCTATGGGGAGGGGGTAGTAGGACACATGTGATATAGAGTGAGGGATGGAAAAATTGGATGGGGAGCCCCAACTGGGAAGATAAAGGGAGGTCAATTCAGAGAAGGAGGTATAAGAGCTAAATAACACCAAGGCTGCTTGATAAAGCCTTATGAAATCATGTGTCTTTATAACAACCTAAAATTATGCCCAATACATATAAGTGTATGAACACACACACATCTTAAAGGAAATTAAGCCTCTTGGGTTGACAATGCTCCCCACAAGAACCACAGACTAATAAAAAAAAAAAACCCAGTTCCATCAGGCAATGTTGGCACATGCATTTAATCCAAGCACTAGGGAGGCAGAGGCAGGCAGATCTCTATGAGTTTGAGGCCAGCCTGGTCTACATAGTGAGTTCTAGGACACAGAGAAATCCTGTCTCAAAAAAAGAAAAGAAAAGAAAAGAAAAAAAATGCCCTCATTTTGGATGGTTTGTCAAGATAGTGTAAGTGGCTGCCAAACAATATAGATTATCATTGTAGCCCTTGGCTGCCTCTCAGTGGTAGAAAGTGGCCCCTGTTGCTGAAGATATTACACCCTCAGGACACAAGCCTGGGATGGTGTGATCTGACCTGAGCTGAAGGCCTCCTTTCTTTAGTCTAGCCTCTGCTACCATGATGGCAAAGGAGAAACACTTAAATAGTACTATCTAGCTATACCTACAAATCATGACAGTGACAAGCATGGCAAGATATTTATAAACATGCAGTAAGTGCCTTCACATGTTCATGGCAACCAATGGCTGTCTAACTAAGATCTTAAAATGTCTTTAAATATATATATATTATTTCATGTGTATTGTGTTTGCCTCCATGCATGTCTGAGTACCACATGCATGCCAGATGCCCTTGGAGGCCAGAAGAGGGCATCAGATCCCCTAGAACTGGATTTACAGATGATTGTGAGCTGCTGTATAGGTACTGGGATTTGAACCTGTGTCCTCTGGATAGTGCTCTTAACAACTGAACCATTTCTACAGCTGCCTGCCCCTACACAAACTTTTTTTTGGAACAGGGTCTTTCTATGTAGCCTTGGCTATCCTAGAACTTGCTATGTTGATGAGACTAACTTCAAACTCACAAAAATCTTCCTGTCTCTGCCTCCTTGCCTCCTGAATCCTAAAATTAAAGGCATGACCCACCATGCCCAATTTAAAATTTGATAAGTCACCTTTGCAGACTTTGGGGTGATCTGATGCAAAATTAGCATGTCATTTAACACATGCCACCTCTCAGTCTCCTAAAGCCATGAAGGGCTTGCTGATTAAAATAGGGCATTCTTTCCCTCTAAGCCTGAGAGGTCACAGAATCCTTCTAGACCTCATTTAAATTCAGCTTTTGCTTTTCCATTGGTGCTGATCTAAATAGTTTATAAAGTGAGGAGTGTGGAACAATATGATCCATCAGAGATTTCTAGAAAAAAGAATCTTCAATAGTCCTAGAATTTTGAAAGTGAGTGTTAATTCCAGAACAGTCCAGAAAGTTCTGGCCAAGCCGTGTGGCCATTATCTAAAAGATTATTTGCATTTCTTTATGAACCATGCTGATTAAACTTAAAGATTTTCTATGAGTTAGGTCTCCATTCATCACACATCTGCAATTGTCCTGGGTACCCCAGCCTCTGGGACCAAAAAGCTCCTGTCCCTTTAAGCCTTGGTTCCATCGTAGGTGGCTGCTGTGAGGGTCAGCAGCCTATGCACCTGGTGGGAAGCCTGTTTCACAAACCTCAGGGAGCCTTCAGCCAAGAAAAATGAACGGCTGAAACAACAGAAGGAAGGATGAGGATGAGAGATGAAATGGCCAGACTCTAATCAAATTCTAGATTTCCATGGGGTATGCCATCACTGCTTACAAATGGAGTCCGGCCACCAAATTGGGTTATCAACTAAGCAGGCTCCAGAGGCACAAAGCGTCCTGTCCTCCACAATGTGATTAAGGGTTGTATGCCACTGTGGAAGACTTCCAAGGCTGTGAGCCTGGAAGAATGTTTTTCTCCTGCCAAAGCATGTAGGGAAGGATTCCATTACAACATCCTGATAAGCTCCAGAAGCTTGAGAAATTGGTGTGTGTGTGTGTGTGTGTGGTGTGTGTGTGTGTGTGTGTGTGTGTGTGTGTGTGTGTGTGTGTGTGTAACTCACACATGTGAACTGTATATTATCATCTAATAAAATCAGGGAGATAAAATCTGAATCCATCTCTACCTTTACTCACCAAATTTTAAATAACAGGTTAGGAGCCAGCAAAATGGTTTATCTGATTAAGGCATTTGCCACCAAGCCACACCATGGTACCCACACGGCAAAAGGAGATAACTGAGTCCCTAAGTTATCTTTTGATGCCGTAGTACACACACAATAAATAAATGGAGGGATGGGTTGGTATTCTACTAATTCATTTTTTTTAAAATCTGACTTCTCCTTAATCTGTATTTTTAAAGGCAAAGTCCTATGTGGGTCCATCATGGTAAAGCCGTCTGTGCCGGCAAGCTTTATGCCGACTTGACACAAACTAGGGGCATCGAGAGAAAAAAAGACTCAGCTGAGAAAGTGCCTCCCTCCGTAAGATGGAGCTATACACAAGCTGTAGGACATTTACTTAATTAGTGATTGATGGGGGAGGGCCCAGCCCATTGTGGATGGGGCCATCCCTGGGCTAGTGGTCCTGGGTTCTATAAGAAAGCAGGCTAGCAAGCAAGTCGTGGGAATCAAGCCAGTAAGCAGCACCCCTCCATGGCCTCTGCATCAGCTCTGCCTCCAGGATCTTGCCCTGCCTGATTCCCTGCCCTCGCTGTTTTTGATGATGAACTGTTGCAGAGAACTGATTGAAACCCTCTCCTCCCCAAGTTGCTTGTGGTCATGGTGTCTTATCACAGCAATAGAATCCCTAAAGAAACACCAGAGAAAGGCCCAAGTGTTGGGAAGGGGACAGAACAATTATTTCTGAGAGGATATGTCAGAAAGTTCAGGTGGAATGGTAAGGTTTCTTTGGTCCCAGGGCAGTCAGAGGTCCAGACCCACAGACCTGCATCCCCAGACCCCTTAGCAACCCACAGCTAATTAGGCCCCCAAAATGATTCAGATGCTTATATTAAGTCCATGCTGTTTGGCCTATGGCTCAGGCACATTGCTAGCTAGCTCTTACGTCTTAACTCAACCCATTCTCATTAATCTGTCTGCCACGTGGCCGTTGGCTCACCTGTGTTCCTTACAGGTTGTTCCTTTGGGCTTCTGGCTCTCCTACCTATGCTGTGATTTCCCTGCCTACTTTTTCTATGGTGCCTGTCATGGCCCAAAACAGCTCCTTTATTTAAAGATTGATATTCACAGTATACAGAAAGGCATTCCCACATCACTCAGGTTCTGGCCTGCGTGTGGTGCCATCACCTGCTTCACCGGGGCCATGCAAGCATTACCACAGCTTCTGCTCTCTCCACAGTCCCCAAGGTAGAAAGGACCCCCATCCACTCCACTATAACCATCAGGTGACTTTAGCTCAGGAGTTTGTCTTTCTTAAGTTTCATTGCTACAACCTGAATATATCTTGTCCCATCTCCCTAAAATTCCTCATATCAGACTCTGATTGCCACTGTGGCGGTGTAGGGCTTTAAGAGGATACTGGGTCATTAAGATGGATTGGCACCTTTCTCATGAGAATGGGTTAGTTACCACAATAGCAGGATGCTGTAAATCGCAGATGTCTCTCTTGGTCATGCCTCAACATGTCCCTCCACCACCTCTCCTAGCATGGTTTGATGTGTATGAGGCCCCCACCAGATGTGGCCTCCAGAATCATGAGCCAAATCAACCCCTTCTCTTTACAAATCCCCCACTCAGATATCCTATCCCAGCAACAGGAAAGACAGGTCCCTCCTCAGCCCTTCTCGAAGACCACTCTTGACTTTTCTTGATCTCCAACTCATTCTCCCTACCATTATTCGCTATGCCTCAGCTTTCTCTTCATGGCAGTTTCTGCATTGGTGAGCATTGTTTGTTTCTTAGAGAGGAGATACCATCTCCTTCCCTGGAATTTGAGCCTCATAAAGGGATTGTGCCTGTCATCTCCAATGCCTGGATACCCTTAACCTGCTGGTAGTTAGCATGATAATGATGGAACAGCAATGACAATCATGTTTCTATGCCACTCCCCATTCTGAACACCTATCTGGGCCTCACTTTAGGAAGAGAAAGACCCTTGCCTTGAATCTATCCTTGAAGAGCCCTATGGCCTTAGACTCTGGCTTGCAGCCCTTGGCCCACCCTGGTTTTACTGTTAGTATGAATGTTGCCGACCTAAGTTCTTCCCAGCCAGCATTCAGCCTTCTTGAGCCACACCTCCTGTATATGTCCCTCCCAAACATCCTGCCTCCAAATGTCCAATCTATCAGCACAGAGCAAATGGAGACAAGCTCTCTCACCCACTCCTCTATGGCCTCCACTAAGTCACCAAAGCATTCTCTGGTTTCTGGATCCTTCCAGCCTCACAGTGGAATTCTGAGTGAGACCCCCTTGGTCCATTGCCCAGGATCCTCTTGGTCTTAGTCACTGTGAGGGGAGGGTTGGGCAGCATGACTACATAAGGCTTTTGCAATTCTGCAATTGCAGAGGAGCTGTGCACCCTGGTAACATCTAAGAGCCTTACCTGCACCTCAGTACATTCTCTCTCTCTCTCTCTCTCTCTCTCTCTCTCTCTCTCTCTCTCTCTCTCTCTCTCTCTCTCTCTCTCTCTCTCTCTCTCTCTCTCCTCCCCTCCCCTCCCCTCCCCTCCCCTCCCCTCTCCTCTCCTCTCCCTTTGCCAAGAAGAGAAGAATGAAAACATGAGAGCTCCCCCCAGGCTTTCTCACAGTTGCAAAGTCAGGGTGCATAGAAACCCTAGAGGCTTGCTAAGAATCCTGGAGACCAGCCTGGCCTCAGCCAGTGCAAACTGGTGATAACTAGTGCCTTAAGACATGGGCTCCTACCTTGTGATTCCTTGCTCTTGAAAAAGGGATAGAAGGATGGGGTGGGGGGAGAATGAGGGCAGACCGGGAGGACGGGAAGGGGAGCAGTGGTAATATGAAAAACCTTTTTAAATTAAAAAAATAAAAGACGTGTGCTCCTAAGCGATTCTGAATAGACCAACCTGGGGTCTGCCTGGGGCCTTGACTAGGGAGGAGTCTGCATACAGCATTCCTAGACAGGTGAGAGACCGTTTGCAGCCTCAGACACCAGCAAATCAAAGCCTTTTCCCCTGGCTGGGAGGAGGGTTTGGGGAAAAGAGTATTTAAGGTTCTCTCCTCCATAATAGAATTGGATTTGCTTGTTTCAGCTTGTCCGCAGAGGCTGTGTTGTTGCTCTCTGGGCCATCTATCTCCCTCCCCGAAGGGAAAACAGCATGACCCTGAGCATAGAGGCAACCCCAACTCCTGATCTCAAACAAGGCTCACTCCAACAAGGGTGAAGAGCTTGCCCAGGAACATACCATATTAAACAAAAACCAAATCCCATATTTGATTTTTTTTTTTTAAGGAGTTAAATAAAAGACAGAAATCAGCAAGCCAGAGCCTCATGGTCACCCTGATCCGAGAGTGTCGAAGAGTAATGGGACCCTAAAACACTGAAGGATCAAGGAAACAGTTAAAGTCACACAGCCCGAGGTAGAAAAAAACAGGATCGCTCCTGATGGGTAGGGATGCCTTTTCTTTGCACACAGGTCATTCCCTATGGTTCTGTTAGTCCTTGCCTTCTGCCAGGGTGTTCAGCAAATACAGTTATGGCCTGGGTCCTCCAAAGAGTATCAAAAATATTCACTTACTTCCCTTACTATGCGCTCAGCCACAGAGCAGTGGAGTACAGGGGCCCAGGGTACTCTCTCGGCACTCAGCTTTATCAAAGTGCTACTGATATATATAAATGGATGGTTTTTGGACGCCTACTTCTTAGGTGTGGATCTTGTTCGTCCTTTATGAGTCTATCTACTACTACAAACTTGTTCAGTTTACTTCCTTACTCACTCTTACTGCCATGGGTGTGAACCAGTGAGTATCCTGGATATCTCTGTGAGTCAGTAGATGAGTAAGCATGTGATGATAGACCAGAGGTCATGTAAACAGGCACATGAATAAGCAAAGAAGTGGGAAACAGTGAGAGAGCAAGGGCTAACTTGGAATTCACTTGGCCTTACACTAATCATGTTTAAAGCCCTTTGAACTTTCCGTCCAGTGGGTGTGTCCTTCTTCCCTCCCCTTTTATTCTCTTTTGGACATATCGTGAAGCTTATGTAGCTACATTTATGATGGAATAAACCCATAAAGCAAAGAAAAGGTTGGGTGATTGGTGGCTGGGATTAGTCTCTGGGAGGGGAAATAGAAACTTAGTCTCTGGCAGCAATACGGTGTGGTTCTTATTCTAGCCTGATATCTACTCCCTTAATTTTATTTTTGAAAGGGAGATGCCCACCTACAAGAGGTGGTGGACCTTAACCAGCTGGGGGAGATATTGACCTGTCTTCCTCCAAGAGGTCCATGAGGATACCCCATTAAGGCATCTTTGTGGAGGAGAGGGCCTAGGCCTATCCAAGCAAACAGAGGGGCCTCTGGATGTCAACCTCTGTGCAAGCCAGGTTTGTCTCTCTGGGGACCCAAGCCTTTTGGCTGTTATTTGGCCTCCCTGTGCTGTGCCATTATCTCCTGGGCCATTATCTGTTTTTATAATTTTTGGTTTCCCAAAACTGATAAGCATTGCAAAACATGAGAAATAACATTTTTGGAGGCCTCTCCGGCCTGAAGTGAGACAAATATAAAGCCACTGAAGGTGTCAACTATGACATGTATATATTTAAGTTTGCCATACTCAGAGAGGTGGGTCACATCCATCTGCCAAATTTCATTAGGGATCAATCCCCAGGGATTAACTCCCAAATGTGGAACCAGAAGAGAAACCATGCACTCAGGACAACTTTTTAAAATTTCATGGGTTTGTTCTCTGGTTAATTTCAATACTAATCATAGGATATGAGAATTCAAATGGTGAAGAAAATGTATTTGTGTAGCCTGGGAAAGATCACACACACACAGGAAAATTTGCCTGTGTAGCCATCCATATCAGCCAAAGCATTTCCCTGTGAAAGGGGACCAGGCAAACTTAAACAGGCCTGTAAGTGGCCAATAAAGAAGGACACTGTCTGGCCACAATCAAAGAGAATAACTGAAGAAAAAGTGGTGCCACATTGGTGGAGGGTTTTATGAAGGAAATGGTTTCTAGCAGGGGTACAGAATGAGCAACATAAGCACTATGAGTATACAAATTAAAAGGTTGAGAGGACAAGAGTTGAAAAACACAAATCACAGCATAAAGTTCAATGAGCTGTGCTGAGGAATATGGAGGATGGCAAGAGGTAGCCTTTCCATCTACTACATAGGCAGCAACCCCATTTGCTGACCCATCAGTAAACACCAATGGAGCCTTTTTGATGGGTTGTGAGGTGGTGACTCAAGGGAACACAAATGGGTGGATTTTTGCAAATTGTAGTAGGGGTCACTAGGGTAGTGATTGTCAATAGTTCCCTGAAACGAGGAACATGGGACAGCCCACTCATCTTCTGTTTGGAACAGCCAATCCAATTGTTCTTGCATATAGAGGGAAACAATAATAATGGCATCTCTTCCAAAATATTGATGGGCCATTCCTCTACCTTTGATAATCAGTCTTGCTACTAATATGGAAAAGTGGCCAATACTTTATGGGGGAGGAGGATGAGTGAACCCAAAGTAGGGGATTTCCTTGATTTTTTTACCTTGGACTTTAATATGTTGCCAGTTACTAATATGGCCAAAAAACCCCAGTGGGTATATGGGGGGGGGGTAGTAAATATAACAAAAAACAGGAAATCCGTATAGAAAATTTGGTATACTCTTTGATTCTGAATGGCCTGATTAATCGGTGATAATGAGGCCTGTGCCTCGGGAGTGAGCTTGCGGGAAGATGAAGGGTCAGAATCTCCTTTCAAAATATCATTAAGAAGAGCTAAGGTATCAGTGTAAGTTTCAAATAGGGCCTAAGCCATTAAATATCACTCAATAATTTCTGAAAGTCATTGAGTGTGACAAGGTGAGAGGTGTGTAATTGAATCCTTGGAGTTAGCACCTGTTATTGCCAGAGTTCAAAACCCAAATAGAAGAAGGGATCAGCCATCTGAACTTTATCTGGGGCAATCTGAAGTCCTCTCATGGAGAGGTTGCAAACTAGCTCGTGGTAGCATTGAAAAACTTGATCCCTACAGCATCTTGCCAGAGGATATCATCCATGTAGTTGAGTATATAAATGGCAGGCCAATTCTACCTAGTGGGATCTATAGCTTGTGCCACAAACTTTTGGCACAATGTGGGACTATTAGCCATCCCCTGAGGCAAAACTTTTCATTGAAATTGGGGCATGGGCTCTTAAAAACTAATTTGAGGAACATTAAAGGCAAAATGTACTTTATCCTCAAGATGCAGGGAAATAGTGAAAAAAAAAATGGTCTTTAAGGTCAATAACAATTTTAAAATACCCAAAGGGGATAGCCACCGGAGAAGGCAGGCCAGGTTGAAAGGCACCCATAGGGGTCATAACCTTGTTTATGGCCCTAAGATCTTGGAGCAGGCACCATTTTCTCTTTATCACAAAATTTTTTCTTTATCACAAAAATGGGCATATTCCATGGAGAGTTTGTTGGCTCAATATGGCCTGTGGCAAGTTGTTCCCGTACTAACTCCATAGTGTGATATGGAAATGCCTTTCTGTGTGCTGTGAATATCAATCTTTAAATAAAGGAGCTGTTTTGGGCCATGACAGGCACCATAGAAGAAGTAGGAGGAGAAATCAGAGCATAGGTAGGAGAAGCAGGGTGGAGTCAGGCAGATGGAGCAAGCTACTCAAGGAGCAACATGTAAGGAACACAGGTGAGCCATGGGCCACGTGGCAGACAGATTAATGGAAATGGGTTGAGTTAAGATGTAAGAGCAAGCTAGCAATGTGCCTGAGCCATAGGCCAAACAGCATCAAGTTAATATAAGCATCTGAGTCATTTCTGGGGGCCTGAGTGGCAGCAGTGGCAGGTGGCTAAGGGGTCTGGAGCTGCAGGTCTGTGGGTCTGGGCCTCTGGCTGCCCGGGACCAAGAAACTACATTACTACAATAGTGGGTGCAGCCTTCTCTTTTGACAAAGCTCATTGATCAACCCAGACAGGTTCATGTGTTTTCCAGATAAGTTTGTCTGCATGGGGTACAGGAATGTCAATGGCCATTGAGAAGATTGCAGCACAAATATATTATTTTTGACAGGAACCAAAATGGGGTCCTTAATGCCCTAAGAATTCTTCCCTAGACCCTTAGCAGGAAGGAAGCCCTACTTTAGCATTTAAGTAGCAATCACTTCATTTGGGCTGATCATCATAATCTTCATTTGGGAAAGTAGGTCCTGGCCCCAAAAGTTAACAGGGAGCCCTGGAACAACATAGGGTGTTACATGAACAGAGTTGCTTTCTTCATCTGTCCTTGTCAGTACCAGAGAGCTGTGTAATGGATTATTGGTCTATCCAATGCCTTTAAGATGGGTAAGAGAGGTGGTGAGGGGCCAGGAAGCAGGCCACTCTTTTTGTGATACTACAGTGGCATCAGCACCTGTGTCCAGTACCCCTTGAAATGTCCTGTCATCAAGCCGAAGTGTTAATGTAGGGCTCTGTTCTGTGAGCTGATGCACCCAATACACATCTGAAGAGCCCAAGCTATCAGCATCGCAGGCAGCCCTTTTAAGATTAAAATTTATTTGCTGAAGGGGAAGTAACAAGAGCTGTGCTACACAAGTTCCTGGAGAGATGGTAGCCACACCCATATTTGTGGAAGCAAGAAGCCTTATTTCACCTGTAAGATCATTATCAATCACACCTGGAGAGATCTGAAGTCCTTTTAAGGTGGCACAAAGGTACAGGGCAGAAGGTCATATACTCCCATACTTAGAAGCTGAGGGCCCATTTCTGGGGTTAGTACTGATTGGATGGTGGAACAGAGGTCCAATCCTGCACTTCCTGTGGTGGCCCTCCAGAGGTCTGAGATGGATTGGTGAGGTTGGGAGGGGGTGACTGGGTATGGGCAGGGGGACAAACCTGATAGCCCCCGGGATTGTCCTGTGAGTAAGGGCCTGCGGCTGGCCCCTTTGGAAGTTTCCCTGCTTAGGCAGTAAAGGCTGGCCTTGAATGTCTGACTTGGATCTGCATTCAGAGGCCCAATGTTTACCTCTGGGGCAGAGGGGGTAGAGAGTGGTGGGTGAGGGGTGCTCGCCAGTATTAATGCCATGCACTCCCGAGAGAAATGGCCTGGTTGTTTGCAATTAAAGCAGGTCTTTATCCAAGAGTCTTGATTTAATCCCTGAATGGCGGTGCCAATGGCCAGCCCCATGGTGTGTGCCAAATCTGGAGCACAACCTAACATAATCAGAGAACACACTCTTGGGGTGAGGATGGGTTGCATCCTGACAGGCAGGATTGGCGTTTTCAAATGCCAAATGCTTAACAAAAGCACTTACATTTTTCGCCACTGCCAAGGAGTTGTTTTGCAGCATCATTAAGTTGACTAACAAAATCACTATATGGTTCATCTGGCCCTTATCTGATTTTTGCAAGGAAGGTGGTTGCTGATCCCTTTTGGGGCAATCGCTTCCAGGCTTTTAAGCCAGTGAATTGAATTTCAGTCAGGAATCCTGTGGGAAAACAGACCTGAGTGTCATTCTGATTATAGGGGCTATTGCCCCAAAACTTTTTAAGTGTCCACCCTTTTGAGGACTGTTTTTGGGAATTTCATTGGGCCAACTCTCTACAATTTTCTTCATAGTCAGTTTTCCAAAGCACAAAGTCTCCCCCTTCAAAACGGCTGGAGCCAAGTACACCGAATCATTGGGTGTGAGCCACCTATCGCTCAGTCCTTCTAGCAAGGCTAGGGTGAAAGGGGCAGTGGAGCCATAATTGACAACAGCAGCCTTAAGTTTTTCTAAGAGCTTTAGACTAAGGTATTTGTATTTTTGTTCAGGGACCTCGCTTTCAGAAGCAGACTCCTCAGATCCACCACTATCCTTGTCTGAGGCAGGTGCTTTTAAACCTGAAGGCTCCACCTTGGGTTTCTCAGGATCCTCTGTGGACCCCAAGACCCCAGCATCTTGACTGCAGGTAACTGGAAAGGCATAAAGCCCAGGAGATGTTTTTTGTTTCGATTTAGTCTTTGGGGGAGTTAGAGAACTAGCCCTGCCTCACACCAGCTGCAGCACACAAGAGAACAGTAAGTAGGCCCTGCACCCTGCCTAGGCACCACACTAGAGCTGATCTGTTGTCAGGTAAGCCAGCCCTGAGGGCACAAGAGCAGGAAAGCTGACTCTCTTCTCTCCACAGGAAGAGCTTGGCTTCTAAGGGGCCTACAGAATCATCTGGGAAAGAAACAGAGTAGTTTCTCTGGTGAAAGGCCTGGGTCTACAGAAGAAACTAAATCAGTGTGCCCAGTGGCCAGGTAAAAAGTCTCAGTGTGCACCTACTGGCCAGCCAGTGCAGTCTAACCAGGATACAGGAGTGAGTTCTTCCAAAAGAGAATAGTACTGGGCCAAAACCAGCCAGCCCCAGGCCCTAACCCTCCCTGGGCCTGATGAAATGCAGAAGCAAAGTGAAATGTCATAGTTAGCCAGTTTAAAAGTAAATAACAGAAGAACAAAAAATAATTACAGTAAGAAGATAAAACTCTGAAGGGTGAAGGGGGGGATGTATACACAACGCCCTCTCATTTTCCACTGTAGGAAGCCTACTATAAATGGAAATGTTTGAAGGAAGCCTCAGAAGGTTGAGCCCAGGGCAGGATAGGGTGAGCCTGAAAGCTGTTGGCCCTCATCATAAACCAGTGGTTCCCAACCTTCCTAATGTTGTGACCCCTCAATGCAGTTCCTCATATTACAGTGATCCCCAGTCATAATATTATCATTGCTACTTCATAACTGTAATTTAGCTACTGTTATGAACAGTAATATAAATACTTTCTGATGATCTTTGGAGAGCCCAGAAAGGGTTGTTCCCAGATGAGAGCCGCTGTCATGAATCTTAGTCTCAGCTGGTTTGATCCTGTTTGTTTGTATGGCACCAAGGACAAGCAGGGAGGGAAAGATTTCAGATGTCTGGATGGATGCCCTGAGCTCTGACGGAGGAACACCATATGACCGATATGGATGGATTATAAACACACATTTTAAGGTTAGGGAGAAAATTTCTACTTTAGGATCATCCTTATTAATACTTGAGTTATGCTTCGTAAGAAGGAAACTGCTTTGTTTTCTATCTGCTTTAATAAAAAGCTGACATTCTAAGTCAATTTTCTCAAAAAGAGAAATCTCATAGTCAATATTATACTGTATAATTAAAAATAGCTTGGAAAAGAGGAATTTGGGTATTTTTTTTGCATTCGTGATGAAAATAGCAAGTGTCAGAGATGATGAATGAACTAAATATCCTGATCATTGCTCAATGAATACATTCATTACTCAATGTATGTATTTATTACTCAATCTCAATATGTACCCCACATTATATTGGACTCCATAAAAAGAGGGACTATTATTATCTCAACTGAAAAATATATTTAAAATAAAATGAGTGTTTCTAAATCTGCATTAATAGAAAGCACATTTCTATCACTCAAAATACACAATACACACTCAGTGGCACGTGGATGAATGGACACATGAAAGCATGGATCACTTGCTGTCACTCTCTCCAGGAGACAGTGAGGTGTCAGAGTCCTCACAGGAAGATCCGCCTCTCCTCCTATCTTCCACTTCATGGCTCAGCTGCTCATCTGTCTCCAGCATTGGTCAGAGTGCTGGACTTAAGCCACTCAGCTCTGCTGTAGCCCTACCCCATCCTTACCTGCCAGCCTTGCCGGGGGAGGGAACTGTATATATGTGAGGGACAGCTGGCCCAAGCCTCATTCCTTTGTGCTCTTTGAGGGCCTAGATTAGGCTTCTGGTTTAGATCTGTCCTAACTTCTGCTTGTCCAGAAGTCAGTCCTGGCCTGACTTCCTTGTCCTCACATCTCCTGTTGACTCATGGGTCACAGTTATCCACAGCCCAGGCCAGGAAGCTCCCAGGGGCCATGTGCTTTGTTAGTGTCCCCTCCCTGACATCTGTATCATTTCTCTGTATAAAAGACTTCTAGATAGTGTTGATTACCTTCAATGACACACAGTCTTCCTCTGATGGCAGTCCCCCCACCCCCTGAACATCCAGGTAAACATTTCCTACCAGACCTCCTTCTGTTCCTCCTGAGGCCAAAAGGTGGAGGACACTGAGGCCAGAGGCAGCCTGCCAGAGCCCTGGACACTGATCCCCTGTGTTCTGGCCTGGAACTCATTACAGGCTTGGCACACATGCAAGGCTCCTGGACCAGACATTTGCAGCGGGATGTTCCTACACCCTCCAGGGCCTAGAAGGCATGTGTAATCTTCCTGAGTCCATTCCTGATTCTGCCTCTGCAAATATGGTCATTGACTCAAAGGCAGGCTTTTTTCTCCTTCCCACTCTGAAGTGCCTCTCCTTTTGACTCCATGACCACTTGCTGACCCTGTATCCTTATCATTCTACTCTTTGAAACACCAATTCCAGAAGAAAATGTCTGTGTCACAGGCTCTTTCTAAAGCTCCCTTTCTTCCAAGGGCTCTCTGGCCATACTCTGTCCTTCACTGAGGGCTATTCATTCAGCTTAGTGGAGGATCACGTCAGGGAAGAGCCTTTCCTTCATGATCTGTATCCTACTACAGTATCATTTTCTCTCTAAAATTCAGCCACATATTTTCAGGACTTCTCTATGGTCATTGCCTTCCTCTGTACCAGAGATATGGCTGCCAGTGTCTCCGCAATAGGTCCCCAGTCTCCCTAAACAGTGTCCCACATTTATTCCACCTTTGGTCCCTCTCCTTGAGGAACTTACTGAAAAAGAAGATCTCCAAACTTTACTCAAGGCAGAAAATGACCTCATCTCGAATAGCTCAAATGATGGCATATTAATGAAGAGTCTCTCGGTGGAAATGTGTGCCAGAAAGAGAACTAATAAGGGTTGAAGGGACACGGAAATGAGCCACTGCAGAGATGCTCAGCACACACATACTAAGGGACAAAGAAAGCACAGAGTCCCAGAGGCAAAAATAGCTGGAAACGTAGCAAAAAGCTGGTAGTAGCTCTCAGACGGTGGCTCCCTTATGTGCAGGGGCTGGGGGGGGGGGGGGGGCTGACTCCTCTCGGGCTACATGCTCACCTTCAAGTCAGAGCTTCCCATTGGCTGATTCTAACCTCTGCAAGGAGAAAGCCCTGGAGGGATCTGAAAAGTGGGGTCTTGGGTTCCAACTGGGTAGACACACAGAAACATAGGAGAGAAGCTACAGAGTCCAAGGTTCCTGAAGATGGTCCTTGGAGTCCAAAGCTTCTTTTCTTAAATAAGAAAACTGATACTTGGGGAGACTAATGATTCAAGCAAGTTGCACAGGGTTTATGGCCAAGCTGAGCCCAGATCTCCCATCACTACATCCCCTGTGGCCCATCATCTGACAAAGTCCATGACTGTAACACTCCTTTTTATGTATTCTCTTGAATTGTTTATGAACTAAAAATAATTTTAAGCCATTTTAATCTGGTACAATGTTTTGACTCTCTTCCCCCACAGGAAATACGCTAGCTGGCTGGTGGGAGGCTCAGCAGCTGGCCTTGAACTCCCTTGACCCTCCCCTGCACACTTCAGACTAAAGGTTTTCCTACTCAATACTATTGCTGAAGCCCAAGGTGGATAAAGCCGACGAGACAGAAACAATGCCCCTCCTGGTCATTGTTCCACAGCCGCCAGTCAGCTTCACACAGGTTGGAAGAGGTGCATAACTGAATTAGAAGCATAATAAATTGAAGCCATCCTGTTCAATGGATGGCAGTGTCTTCTTTTAATTTTGCATCACATTCATTTGGAGGTAATGAAATTAGGGTGTGCTCATTAGCAGCTGATGTAGGGGAAGCTGAAGTCTCGGTCAGGAGGTGATGAAATCTCTGCCCACCCTAGGAGTCCGATGGGGGTGGACACTAAAAGGGAAACATGGTCACAAGTCCCCTGGTAAGTGGGAGGAGTGAGGTGCATTTGGAGAAGGGAGTGTGTCCAGTCTCAGGTGCCTGGGTTTTCTCCTGCTGCGATCTGAGACTCCTTATTGAAATGATAGCCAGTGCACAGTTCTGAGGGCCCAGTAAATGCCAAATTAGATCAAGAGGTACTAACCATCTCCTCCTCCAGATGTTCAGTGCTCCACTTCTGCCAAGTGACTCCTCAGCACCCAAATCTTTCCCACACACTTTGGATTGGATGACTGCCTTGAACACAATACCCATCGACTCTCTGCACCCTGACTTCATGTCCTTAGAATGGCTGGAGCCATGCTCTAAGTGCCTCAAGCCCACTATACAGAATTACTCTAGGAGGCCTGACCTGGGGTGGCAGAGGACGCTCAGGCAGCACCCAAAGAGAGACCTATCACTAATGACCCCCCCCCCCCATGGAAAAATGAGATCCTTTGCCCATTCCATCCCCTGTGCAGAGTGTGGAGGCCAGGCAGCTTGACTGTCACTGTTAATGCAGCCATACATTTTCTTGTGCGCTTGTGGCACAAGATAGCACACACTGACACCTCATTCCATCATCTTGGCCCCAAAGAAGGCACAATCCCATTCCATTTAAAAATACAAAAACTGAGGGTGCAGCAACAGGATGGGGAAAAAATGGAGCCAGTAGAAAACTCAAGTCCACCTGAGCAGAGCCACCTCCTCCCCGCAATGGCCAGGCCTCGGCTTCCCACCATGACAGTCAGAATCTTGGTCCCACAGGGATCTTATCAATGTGTCCTCCTAAGCTCTCTTGCTCCCTCTCAGGAGAGGCTATGCATCAGAACAGGCAAGTGCGGTAGATGAGAGACAGGGACAGATAGACAGAGTGACAGGGCAAAGACAGACAATGTGTGAATAGAGTTGCTGATGTCACAGGATAAAGACTCCAAAAGACACTTGCTGCGTTCTCAAACTACCTTTACTCGTGGCTACAAATATGCAACTTCCATTAGGACTTCAGGTTCACTCTTTCTCATGAAAGCTAAGTGAGTGAAGAGATACAAAGTGAGGTCTGGAAAAACTCACATTCAAAACTGGGGTGCCTCACCCCCTGGTGCATGAATATATGATTGCACTCAACCTGCCTTTCCTCTCCCCAAAGACCCAGTTGATTTCTGTGGCTCCAAGTCCCAACCTTCTAATCACAATTGGTTGGCCCCCAAATGTCACTATCTAAGGCCTCACCATGGAGCACTTTGTCAGCATAAGCCAGGCACATCACCACTGTAAATAATGACGATTTCGCCAACTCTGGAAATCCCATGAGCTGAGAAGCTTCCTACTAAGAGGCCTGGACAAAAACAAAATTGTGCTTTTCTCTAAGACACGGCTTCACATCACCTCTGGGTGAACTGAAACTCCAGCCTTGCCAGGAAAATTTTCTACTGTCTTCCCTCATCTTTCACCTCCCTTTCCAGAACCCTATGCTGTGGCTGCACCGGGCACCCTCACTCTCCTTTCCCATCTCCAATAGGAAGAACTTCCCCTCTTCTTCCTTTCCTTGACGAAGCTTTCAGGTAACCATCTATCAATTCACTTCATCATCCCCCAATGAGAAGCACTTGATCACTGGCACCTTTAGAACCCACAGTGTTGCTCCCTTGGTTAACCCAGGGTCACACAATGAAAGTCCCACGGAGATAGGAGAGCCTCAAATCTTTAAGGCTCCTTTGCTGCGCTGATCTTCCATGGCTGGCCAACAGATAGACTTCTCTGTGCTCAAACTCTGCACCTTGGGACAACATTTGCACTTACATCCATCTCTCAAAGGCCTGATGACCAGGATTGTGATACCACAGGCACCAATAATAGCAAGATGGCTAGTCCCCAAGGACACCTACCCAGAGAAACTTCCAGAATGGTACTAAAGTAGTGCCCAAAGCTTCCAGGGAAGGAAGTAGCTATCATTTAGTGACCATTACTAGTTGGAGTACAAGTGGGTTTTTTGCATGTTTTCAGTACTCTGTTCTGTAATCTGGATGCCAGTTATAATGGTTCATTCAATAAAAATTAACATCACATAGCTATGTAATTTTTATATGTTTTGTTTATGTTTTGCTTTCATAAACATTTTACATGGTCTGTCCTATTAAGAAAATCTCCTCTTGCCTCATCTTTAAAGGCATATGTGTGTGTGTGTGTGTGTGTGTGTGTGTGTGTGTGTGTGTGTGTGTGTGTGTGTATGTATAGATATAAAATGTTCAACTGTCAGATATCTAGAGTGGGCTCTCAGAAAGGTTTTGGATCCCTTGTATTCCCTAAAATGATGGGGGCTATAGGAGGTAAGTAGCTATTTTCAAGGTTTTTTTTTTTTTTTTCATTGAAACCCATAAACTCTGGAATTCTCAAAGTTGCCCAATGTACCATGACACCCTTTTGCTGAGATTCAAGAAGCAGGCTCATATTTTGATGTCCAAGTTGTCTGAGGACTGTGGGCATCCATATGGAACACGATGCTTCTTGGTCCCAATGTGATCTGTCCTGGACACTTACTGCTTTATAAGCCACCAGTGCCTTTCGGCTTAGGCCAGTCATTTGCATCTTATTGCTGGCAGTATATGATAGACAGGTCCTACCTAGAATCTCACTTGGTTAATCAGATTGGGTTTTAGTTTTCCCAATGGTCATCTGGATGGTTATCCATGGTGTGCTGTCTGACAGCCTGGATAAGGGTTATAGAGGGGAGACCCTGCTCGTAGCTTCTCCATGTGGCCTAGGCATAAGCAGTAGAAACTGATAGCCTGTTAGCACTGATCTTGGAAATGCGTGTAGCATCACTCTGCCCCATATCATTGGCTAAAGATGTCATGTCGCCCATCTATATTTCAGGGAAGGGACAGAGGCTCTATCTCTTAAAGAAACCCATGTGAGACTTTTGTATAGTTTATTTTCAAGCCCTCAAAGGTATCCTGGGCAAAGCACATATGAGGGCTTGCCTAACTAGCACATCCATGACCATGTGAAATGTGGTTTGATCCAAGGGTTTAAGAAGTAGTCCCTGGCCTTCTCTTTCCACCACTGGCTTGTGCAGGCCTCTATGTCAGGTAGAAACCTTCTCTCTATAAGGCATCAACCCCAAGACCATGTATTCCTTAGAGGATGTACCGAGAGAAAACTCTATCAATGTTTATCTTTCCAAAAACAGACTGGCTGGTGCTGGCTGCTGCTCTGTCATGCTGAGCCACTGAGCATGCCCAGTGTGTGAAATAGTTTACAAAGGTCACTGTAGGCATAATTCAATGAAATATCTTTACATGAAGTTATTCTGGCTTGTCCATTTTTAATCGGGTTGTTTTCATATTATTAAATTGTAGGGTTTCTTTTTAGATGCCATGGGTTGTCAGATGTAAGTTTGAGTATTTAAGTGTCCTTTTAAGAACAGAAAAGAAGGCTGTGGATGTAACTTCATCAAAGAGGCTTGTCTAGCTAGTATATGCAAAGCCGTGCACTCACCCAAGCCTGGCCAGAGGGAAAAGGTTTAATTGGGGTGTGGCTTTATACAGCTATAATCCCAGCTCTGGGAAGTCATGTCTGGAGGACTATGTGCCGAAAGCCAGCCTGGGTGAAACCTTGAGTGTGAGGATAGCCTGGGGTAGGAGAGGAAAATACACCTGAAGTGTTTGAGGCTGGAAGAAGCCAATAGGGTCTTCTCTCCCCCACTGGGGGCTGGGAAGGAAGCCAGCACAGTCCATGGTGTTTGCTCCCAGACATCCCCCCCCCCCCCCCCCCCCGCATCATAAGAAAACATATCTGCCCTTTTAAATTACGATAGCTGTGGCAGTTAAGAAAAACAATACAAATCCTCCTCTTCCTTCAAAAGTATGTTGTTTAGGATGATAAAGAGATGTGAGGTAAGAAAATAAGAAGCAGATCCACTGGGCTTGGGCCTCAGAGGACAAAGACCAAAGACTCAAGAGGTACCAGAGAGACCGGCAAGGGTCCCAGAGCAGTCTCCAGCCGTGTATGGGAGCAGAGCATGTTCAGACTGGTCACTCACGTGTAGTCCTCATAAGAGACAGAGAAGAGGCCTGAGGTGTAGCTCTGTGGAGAAGCATCTGCCGAGCATGCACAGAGCCTGTGTTCGCTGCAGTCTTCGGGTACCTTGCAGCATCCCCTTTAGTCTCAGTTGCTTCTTAGCTGCAGAGAAACAGTGACCTATATGTTGTCCCATGCTAAACTCAAACCTTGAAATCCATATCTTTTAGACTCGTGAATACAAATTGATGCCAATGGTCCATTCACTTTGTGTCTCTGAGCATCACAAGAACCATAAAAATCAATTACAGCCTAAGGCACCCGATCTGCATTCAGAACCCAAAAAGCCTCTCTGGAGACAGTTTCTGAGACTGGGTGAGCCATACTAGTACTTGGAATGTGCAGGTGAGCTGAAGCATCAGAAAAGATACTGACAGTATCTAAACGGGTCACTAATGACTGCCTACATCCTTAGCTCCACCCATTGCAGCGCCTCCTTCTTCATCTCTGGTCTTATTTACCAATTCTTTTCTCTCTTGTTTTTACTAAAGGGCTGCCCATTTCGTTTACTTTCTGGAAACCTAACATCTTCATTCCATTGATCTCTTGTGTGGATTTCATTATCTATTTCTTTCATTTCCTCTCTGATCTGTTCCTAATCTGGAGTCTGAATTTATTGCCTAGTTCCTTTACTTCTTCTCTGATCATCCCTTCTACTAGTTTCCATTTTAGCTTGCTTTGGAGAATTCTCCAGTAGTGGTAATTTGGAGTTTCTAAAATTCTTGTGGTCATTGGTCCCTAGTTTCCTTCCATTGGAGTCGAAAAGACACCACATGCAAAGCAGTTTTACACAGTGTTTAGGCTGCTTTTGTGATGTGCGGGACATTCTGTCTTAGAAAGTGTTCTGTGTACGGATGGAAGAATGTGAATCCCAAAGCTCTTGGATGACGTGGTCTAGAAGTGTCTGTTAAGTCCATTCAGTCTACAGTGCAGCTTAACTCCAAAAATTTGTTCATTTTTGTCTAGATACCTATTGATGAAAGACGGGTATTAAGAGACCCAGGTATTAGTTTATTTGGTCCATTAATAATGCTTTAGATACGATAGTGGTGTCTTTGTATACCTGTGTGTTCCAAAATTGGGTTTAATGCATATTTCATATAATTATTCTTCCATCTTGTTGAATTAATCTATCAGTGAGTAGTATTATTCTTTTTCTTTTTTCTTTTTTGCTTTTTCTTAAATACTGCTTTCTTGGAAAAAATCTACAACTGCTTCTATTTGGTTTGCGTGGAATGTTTCTTCTAAATCTAACCAGTCTCTGTCTGTGTGTGTGTGTGTGTGTGTGTGTGAGAGAGAGAGAGAGAGAGAGAGAGAGAGAGAGAGAGAGAGAGAGAAAGTTTATGACAGAATAAGTTTTTTTATAGACAACAATTAGGGCTTGTAGTTTTAAAATCTATTTAGCTGCTCTGTCTTCTGACTTCTGACCAAGGGACTAAATTTATATATATTCTGCATTATTATTTAGAAGAATTCAGTCTGGCCATTTTCATAATTACTTTCTTGTTTATGTATGGTTGTTCTCTCGGGTTTGTTTTTACAGTTTGGTGGGTCTCTACAGTGATTAAGTGTGGTTCGTTTTCTTTTTTCTGGGTCTGCTTTACTTGTGAGTTTTATTCTCCGACGTGTTCTCATGGTTGCAGTCACATGGACGGCTTCTGGAGCAGTGCTGTACAGTGCTGACAGACCTGTCATTTTGCTTGTCTTGTGAAGTCTCTGTTTTGCTGTTGTTCCAGGTTAGATTTGTTGTGTTGCTCACTGGATGTTAGGATTTTGCTCTTTTCCCCCACTTTATGAATTTTCTTCTCATCCTGCCATGCTTTTTTCTCCAGTTTTTCAACTAAGAAAAATTTTAATGATCAGATAGTAACATGTCTTATAAAAACAGAATAAAACATTTGCAATTGTGGAAAG
Organism: Phyllotis vaccarum; assembly: GCA_033318265.1. NCBI lineage: Eukaryota > Metazoa > Chordata > Mammalia > Rodentia > Cricetidae > Phyllotis > Phyllotis vaccarum. The sequence continues at coordinate 93,976,043 of JARWLC010000009.1, forward strand.
CGAATCTTGACATAACACTTTAAATATTACAAACACATTCTAAGATTCTATTTATGTAATTGTGGTTTATCTTCTAAAGTGCCCTTGTGTCTCTTCATAATTAGGTTTAAACATCTTAAGATAATCTGAGTGTTTTGAAACACTTGTCTGGCAATCTAAGTCACTTGAAATAATACACCATAGTCCCAAGAAGGTTACTCACAGGATAAATGTGCAATTGCACACATTAAGTGTTTAGAAACACTAAGCCAGTTTTGTATACAAACTTATGTGGCCAAGTACAAACATGTCAGACTAACTGACCAAGTAAAGTCAACCATGACTGAGCAACAACAAAAAACAGTCTGCAAATTTTGTAGATGTAACTTCCTTCCATGTGATGGTTCTCTCCCTCTGCCTAAAGAGAATAAAAACTAAAGCTTCATCAAAACCAAAATAAATCAAAATTACAGAAGCCCTCCTGCCATAAGAACTCTTAATTTGCCATTTCCAACTTGTCAGTCTGTAATGTACAACTCGGTGTCCCAAATGTTCTTTTTTTAAGATTGATTGATTTATTTTATGTATATGAATGTATATTTTATATACATGTATATCAACTTATGACAGAAGAGGGCATCAGATCCCTCTAGAGATGGTTGTGAGCCACCATGTGGGTGCTGGAATTGAACTCAGGACCTCTGGAAGAGCAGCCAGTGCTCTTAGCCATTGAACCATCTCTCCAGCCCACCAAATGTTCCTTTAAGCAATTCAACAAATTGCTCTGAAATTAGATATAAAGCAACCATCTGCTATAGCACTGAAGACACAGAGCCAAACTGTGTTAATTGGAACAGACAAAAATAGATAACCTCATGCCTTTAAATATGACAAACCTTGTATATTTGTTTTTAGCAATACCATCTACTATGTAATAAACCAAACCATAGGACATCTGCATTAAGTAAAACAAGTTTTTGTGGTTAGGTAAGATAAAATTCTAAAAACCAGAGCTAGCACCTCCAGTGGCCATATTTGAAAACTTTTCTTACTATAGATTTTCTTAACATTAGGTCATTATATTTACTACAGAATTACAAGATAAATGTATTTAAATGAAGCTATATTTTTTAAGATAACTTCCTTAATTCTACTTCTCTAAAGGAAATTTTTTCCCAATATTTGGCTGGAAAGATAAACCACCAACGGAATCATTGAAAGCATTTCCTCTTCCTAAACAGGCACTTTTCGTGTGAATATGCTATGTTGTCTACATCACTCACTGACTGGCATCTCAGGATGTTTCATTTTATTTATAGTGAATCAAGATTTAAAGGGTTATACTAAGCAGGGAAAATGTCTTTCTAATGTTAACCTTATTGACAAAGCTTTAAAAAAAAATTTACAACATTTTATTTATGTACATTCAAAAGTTAGATGGAATCAGTCACAAAATCATGTCATAATAATAAACAACCCACATATTACCAGGACTCACTCACAAAAGAAAAGCTGAAGCCAGCATGGCTACACCTTTAGCAAACTTGGCAAGTTTCTAATCCACCAAGTACTGACAGCAGAAAGAGTATTTCCTGATATTCTTCAATCTATGAGCCTGGTGGCTCAAGCCTGTATCCCCAGGTACCCTGGGGCAGGCAAATTGCAAGTTCAAAGCCAACCTGAGCAATTCAGTGAAGGAAGCCCTTTCTCAAGATAACAAGTAAGGGAAGACTCAAAATGCTCAGTGGTAGAGCATTTGTCTGGGATATTTGAAACCTTGGCCTTAATACCTTTCACTGGGCAAAAAATAGCACAGAATTGGGTGGAACTCAAGTCAACAGCTCAGTTTTTTAAAATCAAATATTCTAAGACAATAAGCCCCAAAAGACACACTGATTTGATTCTTATGTGCTGAGGAATGAAGGTACGAGAATGTTAAAGTCTTTGTTTTCTATACTGAAGCCATAAAAAGCAGAGAATTTCATGTGCACAGTAAACATACTGCAAATTCATAGCATAAGTCTTGGACTTGAGCCAAGGCATTTCAGGCAATGTTCATTGTTGTTTATGACTGACCACATGCTCAGGGAAAAGCATGTGTGTTCAGAATCAAGAGGCCAGTAAAGTCACATAATGCAACATGGATAAACAAAGCCAGAAACAACTCAGGTTCATCAGGCATTTATTTTTGTATTCACTTTTTGTTGTTACATATTCAGAAATGTTTTACTGTTACCAAATTTTTACCCTTCATACGGGTCACGAACTGCAATTTAAAAAGGTGCAGTGTAAAGGCATAATTTGCAAATAAGATAATGAAATTAAATACTCTTTAACAATATTGGCTTGTTTGGAATTCTCTATGAAGAAGTCCACTTGCAAAGCCCTATTCCCGGCTCTCCACCCTCTCTGGGCACACAGCAGGAGCTGGATCACGGCAGCAGAACAAGGGGAAGCTGAGGGTAACACTCCCCAGGCTTTATCCTCACCCCCACCCCGACGAATGGTCCTCAGTTTACCATTGGATGGACTGAGACCTGGGAGGTCACTTTCTTCTTCTGACACATCTCTATGGTTCCTCCCCAGGGAGGTCACTTTCTTCCTCTGACACATCTCTATGGTTTCTCCCCAGGGAAGTCACTTTCTTCTTCTGACACATCTCTATGGTTTCTCCCCAGGGAGGTCACTTTCTTCTTCTGACACATCTCTATGGTTTCTCCCCAGGGAGGTCACTTTCTTCCTCTGACACATCTCTATGGTTTCTCCCCAGGGAGGTCACTTTCTTCTTCTGACACATCTCTATGGTTTCTCCCCAGGGAAGTCACTTTCTTCTTCTGACACATCTCTATGGTTTCTCCCCAGGGAGGTCACTTTCTTCTTCTGACACATCTCTATGGTTTCTCCCCAGGGAGGTCACTTTCTTCCTCTGACACATCTCTATGGTTTCTCCCCAGGGAGGTCACTTTCTTCTTCTGACACATCTCTATGGTTTCTCCCCAGGGAAGTCACTTTCTTCTTCTGACACATCTCTATGGTTTCTCCCCAGGGAGGTCACTTTCTTCTTCTGACACATCTCTATGGTTCCTTCCCCCTGGCTTTTCATGCACTCCACAAAAGAAAAATGTACCTCACTATGCACATCTCAATCCTGCAAGGGACAGAATCCTAGAAATGACACTGACAGCCTAGGCTGTGGCCATCATATAATCTAGAAACCCACTGAGTTTATCCAGACATTCAGGTCACCCAACAGCTCACCTAGCCTTGTCAATCCCAGGACAGGCAGGCATAATAGTGGACGTTTATGGGGAGGACAAAAGAACACATGTTGGAGATAAGGACATCGTAGCCCAGGATGGAATGCCACAGCCCAGGATGCCCTAGCTGCTTGGTCACTTGCTGAGTAATCACTCTACCTTAGTCCTTTGCTCCCTGCCAGCTGTGTTCTTTATACTGTCCTAAGCTACAAAGAGAGCTGCTAAAGTACTGGCCTCCTGGAGATCACCATCCATTCAAAGGGCTCACACTCTTCCAGCCAAAGAAAAGAAAGATACCTAGTAACCTCAGACTTGTTAGCTCTCCACACTGCTGAGGGCTGATTGAAGTGTGCCTCTGTCTCTTGTCCATCTCTCCACAAGGCCTGAATGTCTAGAGATAAGGCCTGAACAGGAGCCTTGGGGACTAGGTCAGGAGAGAAATGGGGTGTGTTAAAGGTCACCAAGCAGAACGCCCATCCCCTTAGGATCGTGCTGCCTCTCACACTGGCAGGTGGGAGAAAGGAGAAATAGGTAATTTTGCAGCAGATATCAGAAGCTTAGAATTGTGAGTGTCCTATTTTGTTTGTCCTCGGAATGACTAGAAACAAGCCTTGGCAACAGAAAATCAAGAATCTAGGGGCTCCTAAAAACACCCTCAGTGGGCTTTCCCGCAAACCATGAATGATTTTTTAAAGCAGCTTTTTTTGATTCTGAATGTAACCTCAGCTTGTTGTAAAACATTGAGAAATATGTGAAACAATATGGGGAGCAAATGTCACTAGAGCCTGGAGCTCCAGGGGTCTTCCTCCCAATACAGTGCTGCTGGCTTTACATAAGTGTGTGTGAAACTGGATCATATGCCCTGTGTTTTACTATCATGGTTTAAAGTTATTTAACAGACCATACCCATTGTTTACTATGACTAAGAAGTCTCCAGTAGCAGCCTAGTAGCCAGGCGGACCAGAGATTGTTTAGCCTTTTATCAAACTAGACATTTGATCATTTTTTAAGATATGATATAGAATACAGAAAAGGATCTTTGATGCTAGATGCGGTGGTACATGCCTGTTCAGGAGACTGAGACGGGAGGGTTTGCGGCAGGGATGGAGAGGTGGCTCAGAGTTAAGTGGCTGCTCCTAGAGGATCTGGGCTCAGTTCTCAGAACCCACAGGACAGCTCACAATCACCTGCAGCACCAGCTCTGGGGCTCTCACTCCTTCTTGGTGGAGTCTAAGACATGCACTCAGTACACAGACAAAACACGCATACACAGTAAAAATAAACAAATCCTTTTTAAAAATAAAAGTTTGAGATGAGCTCAAGACACATGGGGAAATCCTGTCAAAAGGAAAAGAAAATGATGGAAAGGGGGAAGAAAGGAATCAGAGACGAAGGGAGTATTTTTTTGTACAAATCTTTCTGTGAACTAGAAGATCCCGCAGGATGTTACAACCCCACCTTGAGTATCCCGCACAGTGAGCATTTGAAGTCCAGCCCCAGTCACTGTTGCTCCTGAGAATCCCCTCTTGGATGGCCTGCACATCCTAAGCACTGAGAAGATGTCAACCTAAAGAGCATGACCCTGGCTACAGAGCCTACAGAGTCGGCCAGAGCAACAGAAACACTGGACATGATGCCTGGCCTCCAGGAGGGGTGCACAGCAGCTCCTGTCATCTCGGAACCCAGGCTTGTCAAATATTTCTCACTCACTCCAGGCGCCTGCTGAGCCCTGTCTGCAGAGGGATGTTTGTACTTTTGTATAGTAACACAAGCTGTGGCTTCCTAGCCTCGGTGCTGATATATACAAATTCCATAGATTCCTGTGTCAATAGTTCTGCTTAGTGGAGGAACGATGGTGTGTGAAAAGGTACTGAAGCTGCTCCCAGCAAAGGATGTGCAGGATACAGTCACCTTCTCCTCCTCCTGTCTTCCTCCTACCCTCTGTCTCTATCTTTATCCCTCCAACCCTATTAAGTCTTGTGTACTCCTTGACCCCAAAGCCAAGCTCAGCGCTCTGTAAGCCCACTTGTCTTGCTTTGCTTGATGACAGACTGTCATTGTGAACATGAGACTGTGGCCCAGCTCTTCCTTGCTTCCCTGCTGGAAGGAAGACCAGATCAGCTCTAAACACCTATTAATCTGTTCCTCATGGTGAAAACTATCCCATTCTCCTTTCATGTTCTGGTAGCTACCCAGGAGCTAAAGGCCCAAGGTCCTGTGCTTGAGAGGCGACACACAGATAGACAGTGAGAACTGTCCTTTGTTTCCTTCCAGCTTTGAGACTTCCTAATGTTCAACAAAGCTGTGACAGCATGCTCAGAGGATTCAGGAACAAGCAATGGAGTCAGAGAAGCTAAGCATAGAATTGGAAAATGTACAGAAATGCAACAGGCATCAAGTTGGGCAAATGTGGCACAGTAAAGGAACAGAAGACAAGGAGTGTGCCAGAGCGGAGTGGGAACAAAGCAAACAAGATGAGAAGGCAGTAAGAGGAAGACCATCAAAGGCCCAGGGTCATGGGCAAGCATTGGGACTCTGTCCAGTAGGTGGCAGGGAGAGTGAAATGGCATAGTTGGAGCCATGTCTGGGACCATATGAAGAGACCAGGAACCTGTATGACAGGAGGCAGAGAGACCTCTGAGAAAGACTTCCATCACCTGAGCAACAGAGATAATAATGAATGAGATGCTCTTGAAGAGGTAGGATGACTGCTCACAGAAGGAGTGGTAGAAATCTAGCAGGAACCCAGGGAGGGCTTCTATTTGCTTTAGACTGAACTAAGGGCTTGTATGGATATCTCCTAGACATACAGAGCAGCTGATAAATGGGTGTGGAGATGTGAAAGTAAGAAACAGAGGCCAACCTGTCTTGAAGTCTGGGAACATACTCAAGAGAAGTGTGTGGTGTGGGACAATGCAGACCCAGGAACAGCCAGGTGTCTAGGGACAGAGGAGCACGGCCAGCAACATCAGGACCAGACTTGAGTCACACCATGCCCGGCAGCATCAGGACCAGACTGGAGTCACAGCATGCCCGGCAGCATCAGGACCAGACCGGAGTCACACCATGCTCAGCAGCATCAGGACCAGACTTGAGTCACACCATGCCCAGCAGCATCAGGACCACCGGAGTCACACCATGCTCAGCAGCATCAGGACCAGACTGGAGTCACACCATGCCCAGCAGCATCAGGACCACCGGAGTCACACCATGCTCAGCAGCATCAGAACCAGACTCACACCATGAAAACCAGTGGGAAGAGGGAATTAAAACCAACAACAAGAACTCAAGCAGGGTGAAGATCCAAATTCCATGGCTGAGGCCGAGGATAATTAATTATAGAAGTCATTATAGAAGTCAAATGTCAGGCAGTTGAAGAGCAGAGGGAAGGTAAGAGCAGTAGCCGGGATGGCCGAATACTTTGGAGGGATTGGCAAATTCGTGAGACTTTGTAAAACCTAACTGACAAACTCAGGTTCTTTGCCTGTGTCATGGCCATCAGGCTTAGCCACTTTGGCACTTTTTCCAGCCCAGTCCAGCCATGTGAAGCAGTAGTGAGGTAGAAGTTGATTGTTCTATGAAGGAGCTGCTAGGGAAGTTTCCATCCTGACCTTATGGTACAGGGGCAGCCTTCCAGAACTCCAGGCTAGACCCCAGCCCAGAACCAAGATCAGATCCCAGGCTGGCAGGACACAAGTCATTCATTTGCTTCTCAATATGTTGGCCATTTATGCTTCCTTATCTAGTACCACATGCAGAATAGCTCTTAGCAACAACTGGGAACAATGAAGCTGCTGTCTGGCTTTTAACAGCAATTTATATAGCTAATCTTGACCGTAATGAATAACTAATTGAACCACAAAAATCATACTCTGGTCTGAGTGTGCAGGGCAGAAAAATGAAGCAAGTGCTCATGAAATGGCATCCTGAAATATAACAAAAACCGCATAACTTCCTTCATGTCAGCTACACCACTCAGTCCAGACACTTACTTAAGGGCCTCTGCTCTATTCTGTGGTTGGAGGGAGTAAAATATCACTCCAGCTCCAAAAGAGGTAAAGAAATCATGGAGTTTCCAAAGCAAGGATTGCTGGATATATTCTGGTCCAAATATCCTTTCGACTAACATGGAAAGTGAGAATTACTAACTTTCTATCCTTCCCAATATAAAGGTGACATGGAACTCATTATACGATGAGAAGATGTCCACCAGGATGCTGTGGAATATTATTTTAAGATGTGCTACATTTGTTTATGCTGCGGGACATTTGTTTAATGATGCAAAGATGTGTTGCATTCTTTACGTTGCATTTGTTTAACTCTGTGGAGCTGTGTTACTGTGTCTGCCTAAAACACCTGATGGTCTAATAAAGAGCTGAACTCGGCTCGTAGCCAGGCAGAGAAAGAGTGGGTGGGGCTAGCAGGCAGAGAGAATAAACAGGAGGAGAAATCTGGGAGAGGGGAAGAAGAATTGAGAAAAGGAGGAGAGGAAGGTACAAGGGACCAGCCACTGAGCTACACAGAGGAGAGGAAGGCACAAGGGACCAGCCACTGAGCTACACAGCCAGCCATGGAGTAAGAAGCTAAAAAAAGGTATATAGAATAGAGGAAGATAAAAACCCAGAGGCAATGGGTAAGTATGGTAATTTAAGAAATAAGCTAGAAATAAGCCAAGCTAAAGCCGGGCATTTATGAGTAAGAATAAGCCTTTGTGTGCTTTATTTGGGAGCTGATGTGGAGCTCCAAAGAGCAAATGTGGAGGTCATCCAGCAGCCCCCAGACCTTAGCACTATTTCTGGCCTGTGACTTACTGGATGGATTAAGCTGATCTGTTCTGTTCTCGGGAACCTTTATCGGAACAATGCCCAAGCAGGTGCTGAGATTGTGGAATCAGGAAGTTAGCAGAGGGCAAAGAAGCTGACTTAGGTCAGGTGTTGCTTGTGAGCTGCAGAGGTTACTCAAGGTCAAAGGGCAACCACAGTATATAAGGCTTCCCCTGAACTCCAATAAATAGCGTCTTTTTTTCAAGAGTGACCTTTGTGTGTCTGTCTCTCAATCTCCAGGCCTTTGCCCAATGGAGCTTGCTCAGGTGACACAGGTGTCACAGATGGAGGCCCCCAGTGAGATTCAGGTGCTTCAGGTAGAAGCCCCTGCAAGATTGCATCACAAGCAAACAAAGAGTAAAATTAAGCAAACAACATCAGGGTCCACCCAGACTCCTTGGACACCCAGGCCATTTCTACACAAGGATGAGGCTTGAGACTAGATGCAACTTCTGGATTGGAAAAATGTCTGGATAATTTGGAGATATCATCAAGACAGTCAGGGGAAGAGCCAGAGCCAGGACAAGGAGAACACAGCTTTTATGGGACTTCCTGTACAGCCTCATCATCCTCTGATACTCTGCATTTCTCAAGGCTCTTTTTGAGGCTGGGAAACAGCCCCAGCTCAGAAAGCTGAAGGTAGACTATACACAAGACCTAGACCTCTACAATCCCTATGTAAACCAGAGAAAATTGCAGACTGCCTTGCCTATTGGAACAGACATCTCTGGCAGATGCCCACAGACCAGAGATAAATTTAAAAACTAGTGTACTGTTCCATTCCAGGGCAATGTGCTGGATGGCTGGGCTGATTTCACTATCTCAGGCTTAGAAGTTCAGAGAAGCAAGCTCTGAGCCTGATGGGACACAGACTTGGGGTCCAGTTAGATGGTAAGGGATACAGAATTGTGGCCCTCTTCCCTGCTCAGTAGCATCACAAATCTGTCATATTTGGTGACATGCCAGTGTCCAACCACACTTGTTCATCTTTCAGATTCAGCTGGAGATGGCCTCTTTGGAGCTCCAACAAGAGGCCAGCTTCCCTGGAAGGCGATAGCTCCAAGACTAAGGCAGCAATATACCCTTAGAGCCTTCTCTCTCACCTGTATGACATCACCAAACTGTTTAGGGTGAGATGCAAAGACTCCCATTCCACCTCTCTGTCTCCATGCAAGCCTGTCTTCAGTCACCTTCTCATCCCCAAATGCATTGTTCGGTTCTTTCAGATTCTCATGCCAAGTGCCCGCTCCCACACCACCATTGTTATTTTCTGGCCTGCCAGCCTAGCTAATGCCCATGCTCTTCCACATGTCACTGTGAAGGATGACTCTCTCCTGCCCATAGTAGCAGTTTTACAATGGCACCCTTCTCTATATGCTCTTCTGGGACCTGCCTATCTGCAAGGGGTCTCAGTCACCCCAGGAGGTAGCAGTGAATAATGAGGCTGATAGATACTGGCTGTGTACTCCCTGCCCAAAACTGGGCTCCAAACCTTCTACCCCAAGCACTACCATGAACCTCAACCTCATCATTGGTGAAAAATGCAGGCATTTGGGGAGAGAGATGTGTATTAGGCAAGCTGAAAGCTTAGAAGGGCCCTTGTTCACACAGCACAAAGGAGCAGGTGTCACTGACATCACTGTGGTGGCTTCACAACAGTGCTGTCACCAAAGTATGAAAAAAAAAAAGTTGTGATTGTAACTGTAAATTACAAAAAGAAGATATACCTCAGACTGAGAAAAAAAAATACAAATCTAAGAAAATGCTACCTCAGACTGGGAAGAATGATTTCATAAAGGATTATTATCTGAAGTATGCGAAGAACTCTGAAAGCAAGTGGTCCAACTTAAAAATGGGCAAAAGACTTGAGCAAACACCTCATCAGAGATGATAGCGCAGAGGCAAATGGGATGCAGAAAGATGAGAACCAGGAGTAAAAATGAGCTATCACTGTGCAAGAATGAACAGAACCTACACCTAACGCTAAAGGAGGGATCAAATTCTCTTTCACTGCTGGTAGTGAAACAAGATAGTATGGCCACCTTGAGAAGTTTCACAGATTCTCAAAAACCAAACCCTGCTACACAACCCAACAACAGAAAACACCCTGTGGCATTTACTCAGAGACAGTGAAAGCTCACTTCCACAAAGTAAAAATAAAAAGCCTGCACAGGTGTTTAGTGAAGCTTTGTTCATACCATAACTTGGAAGGCTATCAAAATGCACTTCAAAAAGTGAGTGGTTAAAATGTGTTGTGTTGAGAAAATAAAATACTGGGAAGAAATGGGCTGCAAGCCATGAAAAAAGACATGGAGGAACCTTGCGTGCATGTAACTAATTGAAAGAAGTCACTGTGAGAAGGGTTTATAGAGTGTGAGCCCAACTTCCTGACATTCAGGAATCCCCATAGAGAGGAGGCACTGCCATCAGGTGCTGTCAAGTGAGAAGGCAGGATACAGAGGCTCTTTAGGACAATGGAAGTATGCTCCTGCAACAGTGGACATGTGTCACTATGCACTTTTCTATACCCATGGGATGGATATCACCAAGGATACGTGGTAGAATCTAGATTGCAGACTCTAGATGATGGGTCTGTGTCACTGAGATGGTATGTACCTCTGTTGGGAACAGCCAAACAACACCTTGTTCCAAGTACCACCATTTCGAGTTCAGACTCCCAAGCCCTAGGGTAACTGGAAATTTTCCAATAGCTGGCCTACCTCCTCCTTAAACCATATAAATCGCCATTACACATCTTTAGTTCTATAGAAACATTATGCCTGTTCCTAACAACAGAAAGAACAAATAAATCTGATTGGTTGAACTGAAAGGTTGTGTTGTATGTTGATTGTCAATGATGGAACAGTCAAAGAAGTCCCTAATTTCTAAATCCTGATTGGTGAAAAGTGTAACTATATCTTGACAACAAATGTTTGTGATTTTGTGTACTAAAATACTTGCTTCAACTAGCATTTGGGGTTGCAATTCAGCAAAGTCTGTTATGTGGCCCTGATCCATCAGCCCCCTCCCTTCCTCCTTTCTTTTGTGCTTCTCTGCATTAAATCTTTCCTTGAGGTAACGTTTTATGTCTGCTTGTATTGATTCAGAGCCTCAGCTAACACCACTCTGGTGGAGACGTGGGCAATGCAGGAGGCTATGCCTATGTGGAGGCCTTGGGTATATGCAAAATCTTCATACTTTCTTGGATTTTCTGTGAACCTAAAGCTTTTTAAAAACTTTTTTAATTAAAAAGCATACAGGTAATTTTCATATTTTAACTCAAGTATCTAAATTATTACCATTTCAATATGCAATCAATATAATTTTTAATGAGACAATTCACATTCTTTTAATGAGACATTCATATTTCAAAGCAAGTTTTGAAAATGTATGTGTAACTTACACTTCGCACATTGCAATTTGGGCAAGTCACATTTCAAGTGCTCAGTAACCTCACTCAGGTGACCAGTGGCTACCATAACAGATATCTTGGAAGCCCATGTTATTTGAAAGACATACTGAGAAGGAAGCTTGAAGTCCAGCACCTGCCAGTGCCAATGGAGAGTTTCACGGCAAGTTCCAGCATATACTGAGGGTGGAATAAGCCAGAAGTCTCTGGACCATTAAAAGGTGCCACACCGACATGTTCAGAGTTAAGATGAGAGTCTCTGAGGACAGAACTCAAGGTAAGAAATGTAACTCCTTATGCCAAAGCACCAGAAGTCTCCAGGAACTCTCCACAGCCCCAAGGAAACACAGTAGGCTCACACCTGGGCAAGCAGCCCAACTATGAAACAGACTTAAAACATCCCAGCTTCCAGTGAGCCCTAAGAGCGGTAACCCAGCTTGGGCTCTGGGACAAGCTTTAGAATTTCAGCAGTCCTGAATGAGGCGCTGCGGAGCATCAGTTACAGATGGTCTTGTGGTAGGCTGCACTGCAAACCAGCTCCCAAGCCTTACACAAAGTGCTTAGCAAGGCCTTCTCTGAATGACGCGCTGACAGCTAGTTAGCGCCCCTCATCAAGCTCCAAATCATTCTGTATGACCAGTCTCCTCTATTAGAGTCTGCTGATTCAGTGCACTACTGGAAATCTGTTGGCTGGGCAGACTGTCTTCTAGCTGCTGTCCCTCTGGGGAGGAATTCCTATTCGGGAGGACTTCCTACTGCTCCTTCAATCATTCTCCAAGACGTGAAGGAGTCCAACTTGTACAGGAACAGCTTTTGAGCCAGCCTCAGGGTTTGTCCCTGTGACATAGCACAATCAGTCCTACATCCCACCTTCTCAGTTTAGTGTGTGTGTGAGAGAGAGATACATGTGTGTGCATGTACATACTCACCTGTGCATTCATTTGCAGAGGCCAGAGTCAAGCAACAGATACCTGCTATCATTCTCCACCTTATCATTTGAGACAGGGCTCTCACTGAAACTGAAGCTTACCATTTGGCTAGGCCAGCTGACCACTGGGCTCCAAGAATCTTCCTGTCCTATAGGCACAAATAACCATGCCTGTCTTTTATGAGTGGTGGATATTTGAACTCAGATCCAAGTGTGCTTACCCAGTGAACTCTCCCCTCAGTCCCCAGATCCCCCATTTTAATCCACTCAGCTGGTTTCTTTGTTCCCCAGCCCTAGGATAGGAATCTCCTGCCACACTTTCTCCTCAGGTATGTAGAATTTCCTCTTTGTATTGTGCATTCAGTCATCAAATTCATGCAATAATTTATAGTAAATTAATTTAAAAATTCAAATACATTTATGTAGTATAAAGTCCGGCCTGTGGGTCCAGACCCAGAGACTCACAGTCCCACAGAAACACACAAACACTTCTATTAGTTACACTCTGCTTGCTGATTGACCTGGGGCCCAGGCATGTAACTTGCTAACTCTTTACTCTTAATCTAACCCACGATTCTTATCCTGTTCAGCCATGAGGCTCGGTACCTTTTCTCAGAGCAGCATTTCAACTTTGTTCCTCTGCATCTGCTGGCTTCTCATCATAGTATTTCCGTGGTGTCTCTCTGGTGTCTCTGCTCTGCTCTTCCTGTTCCCAGAGTTTTCTTAGTCTGGTAGCCCCGCCCACACTACCTGTCTGCCTTCTGGCCAATCAGCTTTTTATTAAACCAATAGGAGGGACAAATATTAGCAACACACCAGAACATACTCCCACAGCACATTTAATAGTTTAATTTAAGCTTGAATTTATAATAAAGCTTTTCTGGTAAAGCAGCTGGTATATTTTGGTTTCTTAAAGTGCTTTTCACACTGGTGTTATCAGCATTATTATGAACAAGTGGTTTCTCTATATGAACAAATTGTCAGACACTGTACAAACAATGTATCCTTCAGTCCTCTCATCCTGCCCATGAGCTCTCTCTACCATTTCCACCCAGTTCTCAACCTCCTGTGAAAAAAACTCTCCCATCCATGTTCTTCCAGACCCCACTGCTCTTTTTCCCCATTGGCTAACTGAACATGTTAAACAAACCTGGCCAATCAAAATCCTTCTCAGAGCATCTTAATTTGGAATTGAGAAGTGAAAAAAAAAATCAGCTCCTCATCAGTATCAAAATCCCTAAAACATCTAACTAAGGATTATTTGATAGCTACACTTGCCCTCCTGGAGACTCAAACAGACTTTGAAGGGCTGTGTCTCACCCATACAGCAGTCCCAAGTGACCTAGGAGTCCCTGGTTTCTTCCCACCCTTCCTACAGGTTTACTGTCAACTCTCACTCAAAGCAGGCCATCCCAAAGAGCGCTCTATTTAAGCAAAGCCAATCTAAAGGCCTTCCATGTCAACCCATACCTTGCCTTGTCTTCATTTCACAAATGGGGAGCTGGAATTAGAGAAGGATCATGAGATGGACTTCAGGTCTATGGGAGTCCAAATCCTGTACTCTTTCCATGGTCACATGGCCTGTGTCTGCTTTAATTGTGAGATAACACAATTTGATGTTTGCTTCTCTAGGACACAGGCCGTGAGTTCAGTCTGTCACAGGAGCTGAATGTGTACAACAAAGTAAGGAAGAATTTGACCTCCACATCTAGGTTATTTCTATCCTGATTTATAATCTCTCTTTTCAGGGCTGGAGTTAAGAGCAGGTACTGCTCTTGCAGAGAACCTGAGTCCAGTTCCCAATACTCACATCATCGGGTGATGCATAATCGTCTATAGCCACCTCCATCCTTTATGTGTTTTAAGGCTACATCCTGAACAATAAGAAGATAGAACAGAATTAGCTTTGGAATAATTAAAGATAGCAATGAGACACCTCCGTTTTTTCTCCACTGAGATGAAGCTCCAGTAGCAAATGACAACCTACCCAGACATTACCCAGAAACCTGAGAAATGGGCCAGTGCTGACATCCAATGACACAAGTCTCCCTCTTGCTGTACACATGTGAGATGAAGAGGTGTGTGTGTGTGTGTGTGTGTGTGTGTGTGTGTGTGTGTGTCCATAAAGCAAAAGGAGAGTGCACGTATTTGCACATAGACGTACACAGAGGACAAAAGTCAACCTTAGGTATTGTTTCTCAAAAGTCATTCTAATTTTTTGAGACAAAGTCTCTCATTAGGACCTACAGCTTGTTTATTGGGTTGGACTGTCTGGCCAGCAACACTGAGAGTCTACCTGTCTCTGCTTTCCCAGTGGTTGGATTAGGAGTGCACAGCAGCATAACTGGTTTTTTACATGGGTTCTGGAGTTCAAACTCAGGCTCTCAGGTGGCATGGCAGACACTTAACCACCTGCAGGATCTTCCAAGCCCCAGAAATAAGTCCTTCCCGCTAAGAAAACTTGCATCCATCACCCACAAAGACTACAGATGACATTTACAAGGTGGTATAGGTGGTTAGCTTCACAAAGCACACTCTCTCACAAGGGCTATCTCAAAGTTTCCACCATCAGGCTAGTTAATTCTATGCTCTGAGTGTATGGCATATTTCCAGTCTGATTTCTTTTGGAAGTCGTGACCTATTCGCATTTTTACAAATGAAGAGACATGCATTTCAGAGAGTTTTGGGCTGATCTCCAATTGACTACTTTGATAAACTCTTTCCAGAGTCAAAGGGAACAAATCCCAAGTTAGTGGTAGTGTTTAAACAAAGAAGAAAACAAGCCATGATTATCCAGCCACACACCCTCCTTGAAGTCACAAAATTTGAGGAATGGGTAGTGAGTTCTTTAGGGCCAATGGACATTCGAGTTCTTCATGGATTATTCATGCACAGATTCATGGAAAATCTTGAACTGGTTGTTTAAAAAAAAAATCCTTCTTTAAGCTAAGTAAATAACCTTCTTTAGTTCTGCGCTTGCCCAACTGTAGTCAGATTTTTCTTAGGGGCACCAGGTCACAAATAATGACACACAGACTTATTAATTATGACAGCTTGGCCTTAGCTTAGGCTTGACCCACTTGCTCTTATAACTTAAATTAACCTGTTTCTACTAATCTACATTTTTAACATGTGGATTTTTACCTTCCTTTCATTCTGTGTGTCCGATGCCCCCTATGTCTCATTGGCATCTTACTAGTGTAGTTCACATGCCTAGATTTCTCCTCCTCTTCCTCTCTTTTCCTGGAAGTCCCACCTTCCCTCTCCTGCCCAACTATTGGCCATTTAGGTCTTTAGTGCACCAATCACAGCAATACATCTTCACACACTGTACAGATATCTCACAACAATCAACATCTGTTGGGTTCAAACTCTACCCAAGAGTATGTGAGAGTCACAAGGGTATAAGATGGGCTTTTCAGTATGTGTTCTCACAGTCTTGTCATCTAATGGGTGTGCCTATTCAAACCTGAAGCCCACAGCACAGGAGAATGTGCAGCACATCACCATGGCTACTCTTGGACCAGCTGTTACAGCTGCAAGGGTAAGTTAAGAGGTCCATAAAAGGCAATGTCATAGTTAGGTGTCTATTGCTGCAACAGAACACTGTGACCAAGAGGCAAGTTGGGGAGGAAAGGGTTTATTTGTCTTACCCTTCAGCATTGCTGATCATCACTGAAGGAGTCAGGACAGGAACTCAAACGGGGGCAGGAACCAGGAGGTGGGAGCTGACGCAAACGCAGGGGCCATGGAGGGTGCTGCTTACTGGTTTGCATCTCTGACTTGCTCAGCCTGATTTATTACAAAACCCAGGACCAGCAGCCCAGGGCTGGGACCCTACTCCATAGGCTGGGCCCTCCCATACTGATCACTAACTGAGAAAATACCTTACAGCTGGATCTCATGGAGGCACTTCCTCAGCTGAGGCTCCTTCCTCCCTGATGACGCTAGTTTGTGTCAAGTTGACACACAAAACCATCCAGTACATGCTGTATTAAGAATCTCGGTTTAGATCATTTTTCTTCAGTCTTATTCACCATGTTTCTGCCGCATAACGAGCCATCAGTATTTGTTGGATAAATACAATAATGAATAGTGACAGTGGACTTGTGTTTGGAAGGAAAAGTAGGATTTAGACTTTTACCAACAATGAGTAAAACATTAGCTATTAATGGGCAGAGGGTTGGGGGGGGACAACGGTAGTGTGAAGCCCGAGCATTTTGGAGAATTGTGTCTCCTTTGCAATGAGATTATATATGATACAATAGAAAGCAAAGGTGTTGTAAGAGGTTTCTGTCCCGGACTTTCAGGCCTATAGCCTCTAGGTTTTGGCCCGCAGACCCACAGACCCGCAGAGATACACAGATGCTTACAATAGTTTTAGGCTGATTGGCCTAAGGCCCAGGCATATAACCTCCTAACTCTTTATCCTTAATCTAACCCATGACTCGTATTCTGCTCAGCCATGGGGCTCGGTACCTTTTCTCAGAGCAGCATAGTTGTCCTCTGCTTCTTCTGGCTTCTCTCTGGCATTCTGCTCTGTGCTTCCTGTTCCTAGAGTCTTCTAGTCTGTTAGCCCTGCCCACACTTCCTGTCTGCCTTTGGCCAATCAACCTTTTTATTAAACCAGTGGGTGAGACAATTATTTATAATGGAACAACATAATCTCCCACACAAAGGACAGGAAAAGTAGGCTGGGGTCAAGCCGGGGTCAAGCTGAGTTAAAGTGTGAGACTTATCAACAATGGGTCGTCCCTCCCTCCCCCACCCCACCCCACCCCACCCCATGCACTTTCCTGTGTCCAGAGTAGTTTTTCCTGCTGTCCTAGAATGATCGTTATCCAAGCTCAAGTACCCAGTTTAGATGGTGATGTATTCAGTGTGTTACTGCTTTCCTGTTGCTGTGATAAAATATCCTGACAAAAGGCAAGATGAACTAGAGGGATTTGTGTTGACTTATATGGTTCCAGAGGGGCAGAGTTCACAATGGAGAAGGAAAATGGAAGCAGGAAGAGATCACATTTCATTCACACACCGGACATCAAAAGAAAGAGACCAGGAAGTATGACAAGACTATAAACCCTCAAAGCCCACCCCCAGCGATGTACTTCCTCCAGCAGGTTCCATCTTCCTCAACAGCTCCACCAAGTAGGAACTAAATATTCAAATACATGAGCCTATGTTGGACATGTCTCATTCACACCACAACCATATGCAAAGCCATGTGAAGTCCCTGCAGCCTCACAAAGAGGTAGCAGCTGAATTTAGAAAGGTCAGAGTTCACCAGGCTGGATGGATCACAGAAGAAAATGGATATCCTCTAGACCAGATAATTCCGGACAAAGATTCTAATGATGGCAAATGGTAAATCTTCAACAGCAGTCAAGAGCTGGAGAAGTGGTTAGAGTTAAGAGCAGATACTGTTCTTACCGAGGACCCAAGCACAATTCCCAGGACCAACATCATCAGTGGATAACCAGTGCATAACCAGTTGTCTATGATCCCAGGCCCAGGGTTCTCAACACCTCTGGCCTCCATGGGCACCTGTAATCATGTTCACAAACCAACACATAGATAGATATGCATGCTTACACATAATTCAAGATAAAATAAATCTTTTTAAAATAAATAAATCTCTCTTTCCCACCTCCATCTTTTATGTGATTTATGGCTACATCCTACAGAAGCAAGAACAGAGAACAGCTTTGGAATAACTAGAGATAGCAAAGAGAGACCTTATTATGTTACCGTTGTACCCTCATAGCTAATCCAGCATTGAGCATATTTGATGGACAAGTTACATGAAGGAAATACAGACAGAAAGAGAGAAGGAAGAAAAGAAGGGAGGGATGGGAGAGAAAGAAGTAGAAGGAGGAGAAGGGAAGGAGGGAGGGAAGAAGGGAGAAAGAAAAAATGTACCCTTAATCCCAGCACTGGGGAGGCAGAGGCAGACAGATCTCTGAATCCAAAGTCAGCCTAGTCTACAGAGCAAGCTCCAGGACAGTCAGGGCTACACAGAGAAACTGTGTCTTGGGAAAAAAAATTCAAGCTAAGCCATGTGTGGTGGTGCTGGCCTATAGTCCCAGCCCTCAAAAGAGACAGTGGCAGGAGAATCATTGAGTTGGAGGCCAACTTGGGCTATACAGTTAGTTCCATAGTAGCCTCAATCACATAGCAATAGTCTGCCACAGTCAAAATAATCCTTAAATGTTATTTACATGATCCTTAAATAGTATACACATGTAAATATCAATACATGCACAATAAATCTCATTAACATGTTCAAAATGGACATATGCTAAAAATGAATTCCAAAAATATAATCAGTGATTGTCTTTGAATGATGAAACTGTGAACAATTTTTTGTTTCATTTTATTCTTGAATATATTTGCCTTTGAGTAGAATTACTTTTATGAAGCAAGTCAAGGTGGTTTATTTAAGAGGAAAAAGGTAGAGTTAAATAGGGTTGAGCTCTTACTACCAGGATTTGATAAGGCTCTGAACAGTCTCAGAACTTCTAGGCTTGCTTTGTGGGAATGCTCTCCAGCTCTGATCCGAGAACTTCTCTACATGGGTCCCCAACCACCTGCTGTGAGGAGTCACATAGAGATACTGAGAGGTGCCAGCAGTTTCTGAACTGGTAAACAGATTCCAAAACAGTGGAAAACCCTTAATAGTATAGTTTTATGTGAAATGGAGCAGAAGACAAAGGGCAGGCTCTCTATGAGTAGAGCTTTTCACTCCATGTATCTGGCAGGTATTTATTGAAATAATGAAAAAACTTCACAAGAAATATGTCCGCATGCTGCCAGAGAAATGACAGCTGAAACAGCATATCTTTTCAGCAATTCAATGTTTAAAGATGTTCAGAATATGGATCCACCACAGACCCAGAGTACACATTTGCAGGTTGTCATCCAATAATCCAAGCCCCAGGGTGACCTGCTTCCTAGAGCAAAGCCTCCTGATTTCAGTGTGCCCACAGTTAACCTACAAATTCTGGCCAAATGCGGATTTATATTCAGCACATCTGCAACGAAGACCACATATCTAACAGCCCCCAGATGTGGAGGCTGCTGGTCTGCAGAAGATACTTAGGTTGGCAAACATGAAGAAGGCTGGTAGCCAAGAAATCTCAAGGGCCATTAGACACCAGGACAGCAGGATCAGGAAACAGCCATCCTATACAAGGGGGGAGGAAAACAGAAGATATGAAGTGAAGCTTCTGCATAACCCCAATTCCTAACACCTCCACTAAATATCTAAGCTGAACCACTGGCATCTTGGCCTCATTGAGCCACATTGATGAAAAGTGAATGAAAGGTACATTCCAGATACCAGAACAGTATCTGGAGAAGTCTGAGGCCTTGGTTTTATTGTTTGTTTGGTTGGTTCTTTTTTTTTTGATGAGTGTGTGTGTGTGTGTGTGTGTGTGTGTGTGTGTGTGTGTGTGTGTGTGTCAGGGTGATCTTGAAAGTGTGGGCTTTGCTCAAAGTTGGTCACTTGAAATAGTCAGCAATAGCCTATACCAGAGAACAAGAGTGTCTTGAACATTCATCTATCATTAAATGTGTTATGGCTTATGCTTTAATCAGTGCTGATAAATGAGGTTTGGCAGGAGCTCTAGGCCAGCCTAGGCTACATAGTAAGACCCCATTTCAAAAACAAAAAAGAAAAGAAATCTCAAAACTCAGGAACAACGGAGCTAAACTGGAGATGTGACCAAAAGCAAAGATGAGCTAGTGGCAGTCAAAAGCACCTGCCCTGGGCTTTGGTTGACATATGCTGGGTAAGGCTGGAAAGCCAAGTTGACACTGCTCAGCGTGGGGACAAGTCTCCCATGGCACTAGAATATTCAGTTAATTGGAAGGTTGTTCTACACAGATAGAACTGGGCTACAATATCCCATTTTATAAGGGCCAAGAGCAATCTTGGCATTTCCTTCTTTCTAAAGACAATATGTCTAGTCCATACACTGTTGATGCCTTGAACCCAATTCAGCATAAAGGAAGGGCACTGGGCTTTGACCTCCATAGATGAGGCAGTCACATTCATGTAGCCCATTACTATTGTCTCTGTTCATTTCAGCAAATATTTTGTTAAACAGACTTTCAATTCCCTGAATCTTCTTCTACAAATCTGCTCCTGCCAAAAGCAACTGGGACACCCAACATCCCTTGAGCAGGTTAGCTGAATGCTCAGGACATAGATGGAACTGTTTGTTAGTCTAGGCATCTGTGCGGAGTGGCTGTTAAAGTGTTCCACCTCTGGCTGTGAAACCCGCAGCTCAAACACAAAGTTTACTGTATGATCTGCAAAATCTGAACTCAAAATTCTCCTAGAAGCAAATGGCTAAACCATTTGAATGCCAAGCTTCAAGTCTCTTGCCAGCCTATCTGGGTTCCCAAGACCAAAAATGATAGGATGCTACCCCCAGCTTGTGATATGTCTACTTAGCTAAGTCAAAAAACTATCAAAAAAAAGGGGGGGGGGGAAATCCTAGACAAGACTACATGAAGTTAGGCTTGCTACCAAGCCTCAGAGATCCTTTGGAGAGGTCCGTGTGCACAGTGGACAGGGGAAGATGCTCAGACTCCCCTCGGGATGACCTGCAATGGCAGGTCAGCACCAGGACCTTGATATCCTTCTTGAAGTTGGTGTTGAGAAAGCCATAGATGAAAGGGTTGACACAGGTGGACGCCATGGCAAGCATGTGGCATATCAAGAAGATGAGGTTGCCATGGCAAGCAGGTATGACCTCCTGGTACCAGTCCTCCAGAGTGTTAAATACATGCAGGGGCAACCAGAGCACTGCAAAGGCAACCACCATTGCCATGAGCATGCCATTGACCCGCTTCATCTGCCCCACTCGTGAACTGCAAGTGTCCTTGTGGAATACATGCCTCTGCCTCCGCAGGCACTGGTAGATTCGTACATAGCACACCAGGATGAAGATCAGAGGGATGGAGTACTGAAAGAGGAGCAGGAAGGTGGTATAGATGAGACGGTAGTAGTCTGAGGACCAGAGTACAATGCAAACTACCTTGTCCTCCAGAAACTCTACAGCCTTGGAGTGGTTATGGTGGAAGAGGTCACTAAGGATGCTATTGGCCAGAAAGGGCAAGGAGAGGAAGCAAGAAATGAACCAGATGAGCACAATCCCCAGGTAGGCCTGGAAGATGCTGGGCTTCCAGCCTGTCGGATGGATGATGAGCTGGTGCCTCTCCAAGGCCACAAGGACTAATGAGAGGATGGATACTGTCACCGACATACACTGGATGAAAGTTAACATCTTGCAAAGGACTTCACCAAAGATCCAGTAGTCCATGATGGTATAGGTGGCTGTGAGTGGCTGGCATATGAGGCACATGAGGAAGTCAGAAAAGGCCAGGTTGGCAATGAGTAGGTTGGTCACATTGGACTTTTCCTTTTGCCTTGTAGCCACATATATCAAGCAGAGGTTTCCCAGGACTCCCAAGAAGGTCTCAATGCTGTAGGTGGTGATGATAAAGGCCAACAGGTCCACTGAATCCTGGCAGCCATCAGAGAAGCTATGGAGGAAATCCAATGGATATGTCCCATTCTTACCCTGTAGGAATCCTGGGAAGTGAGAGGCCAGGAAATGAGAGGTGTTCATGGTGGACGTGAGAAGATCCAGGAACTCCAGGATTGAAGTGCTCAGTTCAGAGGTGCAGCCTGCAAAGTGAACATATAGGACTTGGGGATCGTGCCTCTAGGATGGAACCCAGGTAAGAACAAGGGTGAGGGAGAAGGTTCTTGGCTTCTTTTATCCCATAACATTGGGAGTTATCATATAAAAGCTAAGGTAAGAGACTGACATTCAATAATCACTCCTTTGTAGGCAGCATTTGCTGCATGCCAGAGACTGTGCTCAGTGCTTTGCATATTAGCTACTTTATTCTGACAAGTATTATCAACCCAGTTCATTGGTGGGGTTGATAATACTTGTCAGAATAAAGCCATACAGGAAGCCATTTACCCATACTGTCAGCCAATAAGGTATCAGACTGTCTGATGCCATAACTTGCCTGACAAACTCCCTCTGACCTCTGGATTTGAAGCTGTTCTGATGATAAAGACCTTGAAGCATAGGAAGCCTTCTGTCACTTATCCCAAGACAGCAATAGATTCTACTGCATACAGTGACCCCATCAGTCTTTCATGACACCCATAGAACCTGAACATTGAGTCTTGACACACAATTTGCCCTCCTGGTTTCAGACCCTAACACCCTGTCATCCTTGATTCTAAGGTGGCATAGGGTGAAGGTAAAGACATCCAGGGATACAGATTTGTTCATCAATTGCCTTCTCCATGCTGCCCACAATACTCAAGCACATTCCTGACCAAAAACACATGATGCTCATCACTCTCCCTACAGCATACCTATGTTCAAGTCACCTGACATACCTCTACTCCCTGGTACTAGCTACCATTCCACTTGGGCTTCCTGAACAAATAAATCTTCTAAAAGCACTGACTCTTTAGACCTCGGGCTCAAGATACTTCAAGCAGTAATGCCAATGATGGGCAACCTGCCATGGAGGGTCACCCATCCTATATGTATTCAATACATACCCCTGTGGAAATTACCACTTAAGCTTTCCAGGCATCAGTAATTAATCTTACAAATTTGCCATTCTCAGCCTTCACTAAACATCAGGGTCATTGCAGGGATATGTTCAAAGTGAGGATTCCAAGGCCCCTCTCCAGGAGAACTAGTTAGGTGGGTATGGAATGGAGCCAAAAAATCTGTATCTAGCAAGTAAGACTTTGCTGCACATGATTTGGGGACCTTTTGAGAAATGCTATTCATAGCAGAATAGACTGTTTGATATAATTTTTAATGTCATATATTAGCCATGCCTATTTTTAAATATGCATCCGATTCTCAATATACTCTTATCTTCATGATCAAATGCAGTTTTGATAGAAAGTCCAAATTAACCAGAGATTAGTAAAAAAAAAAAAAAAAAAAAAAAATTGGTTTTCCAGCTGTCACAAATGTCACTCACTGTTTATTTGACCTGACCTGTAGAAGCAAGTCTCACCTGGCCATTTCCAAAGTCAATGAATCTGACTGACAGTTTACACTCTGATTACACTCTGATTATCTGGGCTGCCAGCTCTCCAGAGAACAAGGATTGGCTGGTACCACAGCCTTCTGGACAAAAAGCTTTTGGCCAAATATAACAAAATGAAATATAGCAGGCCAAAAATAAGGACTTGGATTTGAGAGAAGAGAAAGCCACAGCTGCATGAATCAGTGGCACATGCACAGGCTCTGAGGCAGCAAAAGGAACAGAAGCCCAGGACCCTGTCTGACCATGAGCCAGGGTGATGGTATCAGTGTAGGGAAACACCAGCAGGACCAGAGGGGTCTTAGCAAGCAGGGAAGGCTCCAGACAATAATCATTGCTTTGTTCATGTGCTTGACCAGCATGGGCCAGGCCCCATGGTAAGGACAAAGGCCACGAAAATGATTTATAGAACCATGCCCTCCCAGACCAGAGAAACTGATCATTGGGAATACAGATGGCCCTCAAAGCCACAGTCAGTACTGTGTGTACTGTGACCTGGGAGATCAGAGATGGAGATGGGCAGGGAGAGAGAAGACACAGTATAGAACCTACATCCCACAGGCTGAGAAGGCAACAAATGGACAAAGGGATGAGAGAGTTTAAGGTGGGTAACAGTACACACAGAGGCACAGAGGCGGGAAGGACAGCAGCCTCCCGAGATAAGCAAGTCATTCAGAACAGCCGAATCTGAGGAGGGAGAAGGGAGGGATGAGGCTGGAGAGGTAAGCCAGGCCAGGAATGACAGGTGAGCCACTGAAAGGCTGCCAGCAAGCCATGTGTGTTCCAGAAAGGCCACTCAGATGTAGATGGTAGGATGAGGCTCTGAGAAAAACAAGGCAGAGAAAGGGACATTCGAAGACAACATTCAGAATTTTCCTGACTCATGTCCTTGTCTTCAGAGGCTCAGGGGACAGTGCCTGTGGCCCGGGTCAACTCTGATCAGTCACTCAAACCCTGAGCCTCTGGTCATCAGGAGATCTGACTCCTCTCATAGAACATGCTGAAGGTAGAGTATCCCATGGGGTTGAAGGGAACAGCCCACCAGACAGAGGGGTAGGAAGGACTTTTCATTCAGGAGCTTACGCCTTGTCCCCAGGTCATCTGAGAGCATCTAAGCTTGATGACAGGATTCTCTGCCACACAAATGAACAATCACATGTGTGTAAAGAGCGAGCGAAGTGCCTACACGGGCCGACAGGCTGAACACTTGTCCTGGGTTTAAATAACAGCTCTGCCACCTATCAGTAGAGTGACTTTGTCAGTCACGGAAATTTTCTAAGCTCCACTTTCCTCAGCAATATAAAGGCGAAAAGGGGCCCTATGTCACAGGGCAGTCTGGCTCAGTCTTAGGGCAGGGGATGACAAAGAAACTGAGGTAGTAGGAAGGGGAAGCCTGGAGCTCCTAGCTCTTGACCATCTTTCAAGTCTGTCCTGCTTTCTTCGGACAAACAATGGAACCAATGAAAGGAGAAGGTCCCTTTTAAGAACTTCGCCACCTTCCAGGAGGTAATGGCAGTCAAGGCTGAGCCAGCTCATCGTAAGTGTTGATCAAATATTAATTCCCCTCCCATTCATTCCAACAATTACATCCTAAGGGACTTCATCTCCCAGTAGGCGATGGACTAAGTACAACGCAGCCCATGCCCAGGCCTCTGAGACTACCTGACTGCAGTTATCAGATGCTAATCCAGAGAAGGATATCCCAACAAAGGCGTATGGCAGGACCCATTTCCCACTCTGATCAGCACTGGCCTCTCAAGTGCGATACCATCATGCCCCACCCTGATCAGAGCTCACCTCTAAGGCAGGACTCCTCTGAGCCCAGGGCTGGGCCACACTCCCGTTCTCCCTTCACAGAGCTGAGGATCAACCCAGATCACTCCAAAAGGGGCTTTGTGTGCTTCCTCCACCTCACTCCTAAAGTGAGGCTCCAGATAGACACAGAGAAGGAAGAGGCAGTAAATGAGCAAAAAAATCATTTCTGTGAGCCACGGACAACCTGAGGGATACCTGGCTCAGAGAAGAGCTGAGCCATTTGAAGTAGGAGGAACAGAGTGGAGTGTTTTGAAGAGATTCTGGAAGACAGGCTACAGGTACCCCTTCTTTGAGAAGAGAGGAAAGAAGGAAAGGTCTTAACTTACCCTGAGATTTCATGTTTCCTAGGAGACACAATGCAGAAGAGACATTGGTTTTTCATTTGCCATCCCACTGAACTATAAGCTATCCCATAGTCCCAGCAGAAGGCCATTACTAGGCTGATCCGTACGGCATGGTCAGTAGCTGAGCTGGAAAGATGGCAAATTCATGTGGTCCTCTCTATGCTAGCTCTGTTTAAGCTTTAATTTTTATTTTTTCTGTATGAGTATTTGCATGTGCATCTGCACACCACACGCATGTCTGGTGCTTATAGACACCAGAAAGAGAGTGAGATCTCCTGGAACTGGAGTTACAGGTGGCTCTGAGCTGCCATGTGGGGGCTTGGGAAGAGCAGCCAGTCCTCTGAACCACTGAGCCGTCTATATAGCTCCCATGGGCTCCGTTTTAAAGAGGAAGCCTATTGAGATAAACGGCTCTGGCCAAGGTTGCAGTTTCTGAGAAGCAGAACTGGATCCCCAGCCAACCAGGTTCTTCTTTCCCCTCTTGCCAAACACAGGTTTTGGGAAGAAGAACAAAGATTGAGCTTGTGCCAAAGCTGAGGTACAAGCGGCCAGGGGGTGCTGAAGACAATATCCCTCACCCACTGACAAAATCCGACTTCATTTTCTATGGAGCCGTGTCTCAGGGGAGCCTAGAGGGATGCTAGGATGTGGTTCAGACACCTGAGACAATGTCCCAAGCCCTCAGTCCTCAGATGAGCAGTTTGCTGGCCTTGTAATCACACAAGATAGTGGAAAAAGCCTATCCAAGGCAGTCCCAACATGAATGCCCTGTCTCTTCAGTTCGTGATCTATTTCAAACAGGTGTAGATTTTAATCTCCTCCTGATGACCACATCATTTTCCAGGGCTGCTGGTGTCAGGTCCCCTAGAACCAGCAGGGGATGATAACCCTGAGTGGAAGGGGAGAATATTATGCAAGTTCATCAAAACCCTGTCTGAATTTCATTTTGAAGCATGGAAATAAGTGCACTGCACCAACCCCACCCCCAGTGTCACCTCTGGCCCAAAGTTCTGCATCGTCCTTTCCTAACCAATCTAAGGAAATTCAATGGACATAATGTCAATTACCCGGGGAAGGACTATTGCCGGTGATGGTCCTCCCCTAAAATCTCCACCCCGAGCCACTCGCTCTGAATGCCTGCCTGCAGATACTTTGACACTTCATATGTGCAGCTTACTTCCTCAGATGTACTCACCTGGTGAAATATCAGGCCACCGCGTCCCAGGTGAGGAGACTAGTGCACCAAGCCTAGGTCTATAGCCCGGAGATCTGGCTCCAAGTCCCAGCTAGGAAGCCAACCAGGAACCCTGCTACAGGTGTCCCAGCCAAGCAGCATGCTCAACTTCCCGGAGGATGCCTTGAACTCTTCGGCCCCCTTTCGGGCAGCATCCGGAACCTGCTGGGAGAATAGTGGTTCTACACTGACCTCATAAGCTCCGCAGCAGAGCCCTGTTCCTTAGCCCCGGGTCCTCTCGCTGGTCCTGGCCTGAAGCCACGTCCGCGCCCGCCCACAAAACTCTAGCACCGCCCGCTTCGGGAGCCGCACCCACCGCCAGCCCCCAGTCTGCTCCATATATCATCCTGCAGCCTGAGGACGAACTACTACCGTTTGCACACATATTCTCTCTCTCTCTCTCTCTCTCTCTCTCTCTCTCTCTCTCTCTCTCTCTCTCTCTCTCTCTCTCTCTCTCTCTCTCTCTCTCTCTCTCTCTCTCATATATTGGTTTTTTTCAACCATAGAATGGACTGGAGAAAAAGTGCCAATGTGCCTTCCTACAGTGAGGCATGGGGCGTGGTGGCTCATGTAAATCTTTAATCCCACAACCTGGGAGGCAGCGGCTGGAGAGCTCCAAGGCAGTTCCCAGGCGCATACACACACACACACACACACACACACACATACACACACACACACTCAACCTATTCAGCCCAGTATTGCTGCATCCTATACTATGAGCTTTTTTTCGTCCAGCTGGACATACATGACTGAGTGAGACACAATCTGGTCCAGGTATCTTCCAGAGCTAACATCATTCCAGAGCTCTGAGACTTGGAGAAGCAGATAAGGGATAAGTAAGCACAGAAATGAGTTATTCAAGAGAGCAAGTTGACCTGTGTCCTCTAGATGGGTGGTCCAAGCAGAAGGCACAGCAAGGACCGAGGCAAGGCCGGGGACATTAGGATGTGTGGCCAGAAGGAAAGAGATGGGCTTCCAGAAAAGTAACCGGGACAGTCCGGGGCAGGCCTCCATGGCTGTGGCAGAGAATCTAATAAGAAAGAAGTCAGGTAACTGCTTCTAACACACTAAGGCAGATCCTCCCACAAGAGGCCACATGGTAAAGTCACATTTGAGCTGAGAGGAACTTCCGGGGTGATACATCTGTTTCAAGGGCAGCCTCCTAAATACTAGGCATACACAGCTCCCTGCAGAAATGGTTCCTGGTGCTATGGCCATTCAATTGACACTTATGGCCCTATAAAGCATACAGAAATTACCTTAATTAATTATCACAGCTGCTCTGAGAGATGGACATCTTCATCCCTGCCTCCCCAGTGAAGCAATGGGACCACAACCGGGCAACTTGCCTGAAGTCATTCTTCTAAGCAGCCAGATTTAGGACATGTTCAGGCTTCTCTTCATTGGCTGTGGATTTGTGCCTGTTGTCTCCTCTCTAAGGACCACCCTCATCCCAGTGGACAGGCTGCAATATGTTGTTTCTCCTTCAGGCCAGCCTCCATGTCCCTGCTGCATAATGTACTCTCACAACCCTCCAGCCTTGCTACTGGAAATGACTGGAGGGTAGATACACTTGTGACTTCAATCTGTCTTCCAGGCACAATTCTTATCTCTGTGGTCCAAGCCTCCCATAGGTGGACACATGAAGGGCACTCTGACAGAGGAAGGAAGGAATTTTATAGGGCCTGATTATAGTACTTCTGGAAGTATAATATTTGAAATTGTTGCCTGTATGGAAACCACTTAGTTCCAGCAGAGATGCATGAACACCGACCCCTGTACATAGACAGCAACTCAGATGCTCACTCGGCTACCTCACCCAATAGTTATATAGGGCCTGGGTTACCTGCAAAGCTTTCAGATGGGGGTGTGGGCTTCCACATGGACACATCTGAGAACCCCTGCTCAGTTTCAGAAGCCTGAGCACCCATGAGTTACAGAATAGTAGCCAAGGGTCAGGCAATGAAGCTAGAACTGTTCCTGAGTGAGACAGGAGCACTGCATTCTAATGTCACGATTAAGTAAAATGTGATTATCCCCTTTGAAAACTGAGCTTTGAAGAATGCAGTGTCCTCCAATCAATTCAACTTGTACCTTGGAGAACTGGGATTTGAGCTCAGGATCAAAGGTCCTTTCCGAGGACCTTGTGGACCTCTCAGAAGATAGGTAGTTTCTCATTTCTTATATCCCTAACGTGACCAGCATACTACACACTGGCTATTGGATACTTTGTCTCTGCTAGAGAAAGGAACAGTACCCTCTAGTGGCCTCAGAGCCATGTCTAGCACCGTGATTCTCAACTCTTGGTTCACAGCCCTTTTAGGAGTCACATATTAGCTATCCTGCATATTAGATATTTGCATTATGATTCATAACAGTAGCAACATTATAGCTCTGAAGTAGCAATGAAATAATTTATTGTTGGGGTTCACCACAACATAAGGAACTATATTAAAGGGTCATAGCATAAGGAAGGTTGTAAACCACTGCCCTAGCACACATGGAGCATCTAAGGAGCCCAGGTGAAAACCCAGGAACATTCCGACTCATCCAGGGCCAGCTGACCTATCTACAAAGATTTGCACACAGGCTGTGTTCTCCAATTCCCAGGTGAAACTTCCCTTCTGCTATAGGAACAGCTAGCTCATCTGCTCTTCCTTGGCAACTTGGAAATGGGCCTCACTTCCCATCCCTCAGAATGTTCCACATGAATCATTTTGGAAACCAGGGTGAGAAGTGATCCGTCAGGTGTGTGCCACCCTCTAGTCTGCTGCCATCCCTCACTCCCACCCCTGGTGGTGACAGTGCCATCCCTCACTCCCACCCCAATGGTGACAGTGCCGTCCCTCACTCCCACCCCGATGGTGACAATGCCATCCCCCACTCCCACCCCGATGGTAACAGTGTCATCCCCCACTCCCACCCCCGATGGTGACAATGTCATTCCCCACTCCCACCCCGATGGTGACAATGCCATCCCTCACTCCCACCCCTGATGGTGACAATGCCATCCCCCACTCCCACCCCCGATGGTGACAATGCCATCCCCCACTCCCACTACCTCAGCCTCTCTTCAGGAACGGACTGGATTCCTAAGAGCCTGCTCTCTGCCCCCAACTTTATCAATGCTTTCTTGGTTCTCTAACCCCAAAGCAGCTCTGCCACTAAGTCACCACTCCCATGGTCAAACCGTGACTTGGATCTTAATCTAGACACCCAGAACAGTGCCCCCCCCCAATGGGGTAAGGGAACGAGGACAAAGGCACGCCCTTCCACTAGAGACCAGTTTCCATGACTTCTGTTCACTGTGTACTTAGCAATCAAGAGGGGACCAATTGCTCCTGTGAAGGG
This sequence comes from Phyllotis vaccarum, assembly GCA_033318265.1. Lineage (NCBI taxonomy): Eukaryota > Metazoa > Chordata > Mammalia > Rodentia > Cricetidae > Phyllotis > Phyllotis vaccarum. The sequence continues at coordinate 94,006,289 of JARWLC010000009.1, forward strand.
ATATCTCCAAGCAGACCAGCAAGCATTCTTAGTTTGGATGCTTCCAGCCCTTGTCTCTCCACAGATTCATTCAGCTCAGTTCTTAATAAAAGCATTAACATGCTGAACACTGGATGACATTTTAGTCCCTAAGACATGTTAAATGGTTTGCACAGTGAATGGTAAGTAAAATATGCACCCTATTATCATATGCCTTGACAAGACTTCAGCCTTTTCCATTTCCCACCTTAGCTCTCAGCAAATAGCAAACAACCAAAATATCTCAGAACCACAAAAACATAGTTACATGTCAAACAGAGAGACACTGGTCTAGGCTGGGCTCAATAGGGCATCAGGTTTCAAGTCATGGGTCTATCAGAACTGGGCTCCTCACTGAGAAGTGGGCATCTCTGTCTATTTTCACCCCGGCACCCAGGAGAAACTCTGAAGACTTTCACCTTCTCCTTCACCGTGAAGATGGCAGGGATGTAGGAAGATAAGCTCAGCCACGCAAGGTCATTTCCAGCCTGACCTGAGGCGCATCTAATGGTCAAATCAAGCCCAAAAACAAAGTCAAGGGGCAACAAACTGTCCTTCAGTTACCAAAGCAAGACACAGAGCTGTGCCCAACATGAGGCAGCATCAGGAAGTACTCTGTTCTAGTGAGGGAAGGCAGGGCAGAGCAGGTGTGTTGGAGTCTTACCTATCACAGGCAACAATGCAGTTCAGCTAATGAGTAAAGGAAATCACATGTGCTTCTCTTCTGCTCAGCAGCCAAGATTCTGCCTTTCTCCCTAAGTCAACTCATTCTTCTGTGAGATAAAAGAAGACCCAACTCCATATCTCCATGAAGACAAAAGCTGGAAACTTCCCTTTCCCTAAGCCGTTTCCCTGTGAGGCAGACCCAGCCCCTCACCATTCGCAGATCTGATGGTATAAAGTTCTAAAAGAAAGACAACATTCGTGAAGAACATTGCAATGTTAATCATGTGGATGGTTAGTGTGTGTGTATTAGTATAGATGATAACAGCGACTTATAATTACAATGCCAATCTCGGGGGTCTGGGGGACCCATCCGTGGATAAAGTGCTTGGGGTACAAGCATGAGGACCCAGGCTCAAGTCTGAGCAACTACTTGGCAGCTCACAAGTGTATGTAACTCCAGTTCAGGGGATCTGAGCTGTCCTGGCTTTTGTGGGTAATAGGCAAACATGTGGTATACAAACAGAAGCAGGCAAAATGCTTATACAGACAAAATAAAATTTAAATTTAAATTTAAAAAAAAAAAGCAGGGCAGGCAGTGAACATCTGTAATCCCAGAGCTAGGTAAGGAGTAGATCCCAGAGACAAACTATCAAGCCTAATCAGCGAGCTCTGTTCAATGAGAGACTCGGTCTCAAAAAAAGTAATGTGGACCACAAAGAAGATGCTTGACATTGACCTCTGATCTCCACCTGGTGTGTGTGTGTGTGTGTGTGTGTGTGTGTGTGTGTGTGTGTGTGTGTGTGTGTGTGTGTGTGTGTGTGTGTGTTGCATGCACATCCTAATTGTTCTTATAATAAAAACCTGGAACCAGATATTGAGGTAAATGCTGAATGATCAGAGAGACAGAGGGACACGCCACAGCCACTTCTCACCAGCCAACTCCTCAGTCGAAAGGGGGAGATTCTGTCTCCATGAATCCTCAGACTGAATGTTACTGAGTCCTCAGCTGAAAGGACCAAACTCCTGTCTCCTACCATGTGCTCCCTTCTCTGCCCAGCCAAATCTCTTCCTGCCTCAACCTTCCTAGTGCTGAGATTAAAGGCGTGTGACTCTCAAGTACTGGGATTAAAGGTATGAGCCATTGCTGTCTGGCTGTTTCTCTTTTAGACTAATCTTGTGTAGCCCAGGGTGGCCTTGAACTCAGAGATCTGCCTCTGCCTTCTGAGTGCTGAGATTAACAGTGTGTGACACCACTGCCTGGCCTTTGTGACTAACTCAGTTGCTGGCTCTGCCCTCTGATCTTCAGATGAGTTTTATTTATTATGGCACACACAAAACATCGCCACATGTGTATCTGTGAACAACCTGTTGGAGCTGGTACTATTCTTTTATGATGTGGACTCATCACGTTGGCAGCAGACCCTTCTACCCACTGAGCCACCTTACAGGCCAAGGGTTAATTCTCCGTGCAAAAATAGACACGTCCATTTGTCTCTTTAGCTTTTTCACCATTCACAAATGATAAAGTTGTATATAAGAGAATTGTTTTGACATAAATTTATTGCTGGCATTATCAGAAAAATGTTTGATGTGTAGACTTATTTCATTTACCTGCATATACAAGGTCACATGGAGCTTTCTCATCCAACATGGTTTTCTAGTGGAAAGGGTTCAGGAAGCCTATTCTAGATCATCACCTGACATGACTATGATGGGGCCTGGGGTCCGGCTAACAAGAGCTCGCTCTCTCAGCTTCTGAACAGCTTTGTGTCTTCTGCACCATGAGGGCATTGTTACTTCACAACTGTAGCTGCAGAGAAAGGAAGGAGACAGGCTCTGAATCCTCTTCTGAGGCAGAAACAGTTCTGAGCAGGCCTTTGGGTTGATTTTCAGTGTCCTCTGATGGGTTGTCAGACTGACCTTCATATCAAAAATGATCTCCAATGTTGTTAACCATGGAGCTGTGTCAGCTTTCCCTGCTCCAAAGACATGCTGAATTGCCCCAGTCCAGACATCCCCGGAAGACTCACCTGCTGCTATGAATGAACCTGGTTGGTTCTGAGACAGTCATGATCAAGGTTTCGTTGACAGAACCCACAGCAGAAAAGAAGTATCAGCGCTGTCCTTAGAAGCCCTTTGGTCAGGCCACGAGTATTCCAAACATGATCTTCTCCAGGGCCTTTCACTCTACAGCCCATAAGGCACAAGCCCTGAACTACCACAGGACACCAGAGCCAATGACAAATCTTTGGTGGGAGAAGCATCAGCTAAGACCCTGAGTCCCCACATACATAATCAGAACCATCTGCCAGGCCTTGGGATGCAGTAATAATACCCCAGACCCCAGTCCACTCATCTAGAAAGGTCTGCTTTTGCCTGGATACATCACAGACAAACGCCACTAAGCAGCCCGGCAGAGCCCTGTGGCTCTCAGAGTGAGAGCCCTGCAAATAGGCCCTGTCCTTTCCATGAATCCTACTTCTGCTGACAGCAGCTAGAGCAGGGATTTTTCTTTGGAAATGTTGTGCAGTCTCAAAGGTATCAAACTTCACTTCCCAAATGCCATTTAATGAACAGATTGTTAACCCTACTGCCTATGTCACAGTAGGCATGGGAAGGGTAAATGACAGATTAGAAGTAGTGGGTGCAGTGTGTATATAGTTCATAGTGCACGAGTATGCAAAATTAGCTGTGTGTGTATGTGGTGTGTGTATGGTACAGGAATCAGTGAATGCTGTATGTACCACATATATGGTTTATGTGTGACATAGGTACACTGTGGGACATATATGTATTATGTATGTTCAGTGGGAGAATTGCAGTATGTATAAGCAGTGTTTGAATACTGTATGTTATATGTTGTAAGATGTTTGTATGTGATATATAGAGTAACATACAAATGCTGTGAGTGTTATGTGTTGTATACAGTATCAGTGTGTATGTGGTATGATGTGGTGCATGCACAGCACCTGGTGTGTGAAGCATATGGGTAGTATGTGCTGTGGGTTGTTTGTGGTGTGGTTTGCGTGCATGTGTTATCTGATTGTACAGGTAGTTGGTATGCCTGCATTTGAGCAGAGAAAGCCAGTGGTGATATTTCAGAGACTCTAGGTGCCACACTTTCCTTTTCCATGCCTGGCTGCATCAGGTCGCTGAGAAGAACTACTTGTCTCCAAATCCTCTTAGAAAGGCAACTGGCACCACCCCTTCCTTTGGGAGCTGTCATTTCTCCCCAGGCCCAGGTGTTTGTAAGTCACGTGACCTGCCTTGGCCAATCACTTTATCCCAGTATTCTTCTGCAGGAGCTGGAGAAATCCTTTGGCTGTTGAGGAGGGCCTGCCTGCCCCCTGCAGCCTTCCTTGGGTAGTCAGTTGTTGATCTGAGGTGTGCTGACAGTCAGGAGTTACACAGACTGAAACCGCCTTCTGTGAGAAGCTCCTAATTCCTTATTAGTGAATTTAAAAATGGGTGCAGTGTAGAAACCAAAATAAACCAGGTGGTGGTGGTGATGCACCACTCAGGAGGCAGGCAGATCTCCACGAGTTCCAGGCCAGACTGATCTATAGAGTCATTTCAAGACAGCCAGGGTTAGAGAGGAGTGGGGGGAAGAGAGAGAGAGAGTGCGCAAAATAGCCACTCCATGGGGAAAGGGGGAAAGTTTATTCTGATTCCAAGGCTGTCTCTCATGAAATCAATAAGAAGCAACAAAGGAAAATACCCTGCATTATATGGGAACTGGAGAAAGAGAGCCTGTGAGCTGGGGTGAAGAGGAAGGGTTCCAATAGAGAGGAGTCCGTCTTCTAGCGTCCAGGTGGTGAGTGTCCCATGGTGTTACTATCGGAACACCACTAAAGGTGAACAGTGCCTTGGAGAACTGAGAGGCCCCGGGAAGAAAGGCGGAGACCTTTACCTCAAGTGCATTTTGTTCCCTGGATTGTTCTTGGATGTGATTTCCTGTCTCCTGTGACAAACATTTACATTCAATGTATCAGACATGTCCATTCTTACTGGATGTCAGAACACAGCTAGACAATCCAATCCGGTCAGTGCCCTGGGTCTGGATATGGCCTTCTATCTTGCTTTTATGCTTTCCCAGATATAATCTACAATATGCCAGGCCACTGTGTTTCAATTTGTCTGTCCTGAGAGAATTCTGGAAAAGGGCTGCTCTGTTAATATTTAGTATGTGCTTACTGGTGGTTTTTTAAACGTATTTTTCTGATCATGCTTTTCTGAACTCAAACAACCTTCCTTGGATCATGTGTTCTTTGTTTCATTACTATGTAAATGGACACTGAAAGTGAAAGAAGGTGCCTGCAGCCTTAGACTACAGTCCGCCCCATTCTTTCAGGTCCTCAGAGCCCAGGGCTAGCAGAGAAGATCAGCACAGGTTAGTGGAAAAGTCGACACTTACCGGGTAGGAGAGGGAATATGGATGGTTAGAGCAGGTGGCGGGAAGAAGGAGCTGGACTCTAGAGTTTAGAGCCAAATACGGTGGGTGGGAGAAGCCAGAAGAAACAAATAATCTGTACACACCTTAGGAGCTTCAAAACACAGCTTGGTTCAGAGAGGCCGAGTCCCTTGGAAAGGGATTCATATATGCCACTTTCAGGTTTGGGCACCAGATGAATAAAAATAAAATAAAATAAAATAAAATAAAATAAAATAAAATAAAATAAGATAAAATAAAATAAAATAAAATAAAATAAAATAAAATAAAATAAAATAAAATAAAATAAAATAAAATAAAATAAAATAAAATAAAAGATAAGAATGTATATGACTACTCTTAGGTATGGTAGAAGAGGAAGATTCTTAGAGATAAAAGGGAGAATGTTGGCAGGGACAGGGACATCTGGGAGGCAGAGTCCAGTGGGAACAGGCCCCTGAGCCATGTGAGGAGATGGGGAGAAGGGAGGGGAGACCCAGAAGAATAAAGAGCCAGGTAACCAAAGTGGCTGGGTATATATGGAAGGAAAATTGGGGGAAGAGCAGCCCAGCCCCTGAGCTATAGCCCAGTCATACACTATTAACTGGTGGGAACTAAGGGATGCTGGGAGAATCTTGTGGCCAGGTCCACTTTGATATTTTAAATAGGCACCTCAGCTAGCCATTTGTCCCAGGTTTGAGACCTAGCAATTAGGAGCCTAGGATTCAGGCTCAGTTCTCTCTTCGGATGGCTAGGGGACAGGGCTGTCAAGAAAAACACTGAACCTTCTTCTCTGAGTGCCACCTCCAATGAGCTGCTCTCACTTCAGATCAAGCCCTGAAGATAAAAGAAATTCAAACCCCAAATCTCCATCCATGAGGTGGTGGGTAATTGAATTATGAAGGCTCACTTAGGGATTCATTGAAGATCTTTAAAACAGAAAAGGGGATTCAGTATAACTGCGGCTACTTCACACACAGTTGGTAAGGAGAGCAATGAAGCAAATACTATGCAACTGTGTCTTCCTGGTGGTCGTTATATCTTGGCAAAGTATCTTAACATGGATTAGTTTTGGATTCTGAGGACTGGAGCTCTGGATTTAAGAAAACTCAGAAAAATACTTTAGTCAAAAGCTAGAGAAACAATTCTACCATTTTCCCCCTACTACAAAAGGGTGTGGATTTGGGGGTCAACATCCCCTGAGTTCAGTTTTCGATCATTGACTCCAGCATTCCCTTTACCTTGACTTATGATAGGGCAACACAAACTCCCCACAAATCCATCCTAAGCTGAAACTATCTTAAGAACAAAATACACTCATGCTACCTGACCTATAAATCTATAAAACTATAATCCCAGCCTAGTGGCACAGCATACTGTGAAATGCCATCTACTGTCCCTTGTGACCAAATGACTGTCTAGCAGCTGCAGCCCAGCTGTGAGTGAAGACTGGACCACATATCACTAGCCTATAAAAAGATCCAAATTTGGAATGGGATTGTAGCTCAGTGGGTAGAACACTTGCCTACCATATCAAACACTCTGGGATCAGTCTGGGAGGGGTACAGCAAAATAAAACAAGTTACCTAATTTTTTGAAGTATAATATCTGTTAAATGCATATCACTCGTGCACCATCCTAAGGTTAAAAACAAATTTAAGTCACCATGCAAGTTGAAGACCACCTGTAACTTGTCCATTTTATATAAGGGCTTTGGGAAGGTGACTGAGCCCAGGAGTCTCACAGGGCTAGCAGGTCAGGATCCACACATGTGAAGCTGTAGGCTCATGTTAGTGCTTTGACTAAGAGTATCCTCTCCTTCCAATCGTTCCAACTTAGTCGGTTCCTCATTATGCATCCCTGTGGCACCATGGCCTCCTCTTGGAGGCATTTCCCTAAAGTGCCATTTACATTTAGATACATTCAACCTTCTTTCTTCCCTGAAACCAGATCCTTGAAGGCAAAGACCCTTCAGGAAGCATCATCATGGTGTTTAGTGTTTTTCTTATTCATTAATTTGCCAAGAATTAATGAGATTAGAAAGTGACAGGCTGGCCTGTGCTCTGAAATGACAGCTGATGAACCCTTATGGAATGGCTCTAAACCCTCTGAGTGTGGATGACAGTTGAAAGGCGTGGGCAGTGTGTGGAGCCTTCTGCACTCAGACCAGAGTTTATTCCTGGTGCATGAACTGGCCTCTTGGAACCCATACCCTGCAGGAGAACACCTTTCTCAGCCTTGATACTTGGGAGAAGAACTCAATCCTACTTCAACTGGATATGGCAGACCAAGCTGATTCACCTTAGGACTCCTTGCCCTCACTGGGGAATGGATGGGGGGATGGAGTGGGGAGGGACTGAAGGAGGATTGGGAGAAGAGGGAGGAGGGGCAGTGGTGGAGATGGAAAAAAATTTTAAATAAACAAAACTAATAAAAGGAAGAGGGGGGGAAAAAAGGAAAATGGCAGCAGAGAGCCCAGAAAAATAGGATGTGATGAAAGATGCCATAAAATGGTGTCCTGGGTTCCAAGGAGGGCCTGGGGCAGGGAGAACCACCCCTGGGCAGGTCCTGGGCTGTGCAGCAAGCATGAGCTTATGAGTGAGTTGGCCGTGCTCCCCTGGCTGTGAGTGAATGTCCTGGCTGATGTTGTGCTGTACGAAATAGTAAGCAGCCTCGGCCTCCCTCAAACATGACCTGTGACCTGGAAGTGAAAAATGAATCTAACTCTTTCCTCCTCTAGTTGCTTTTTGTCAGAGTGTTTAATCATAGCCTCAGACTGTAACTACAGAAGTCTCTTTGTGTCTTTTCTAATTGGATTTTTTTTAAATTGTCAGGTTTGGGGAATTTTATGTTTTCAATGTTGATCTGATACTATACAATTTTCAAATCTCGGTTTTTTACATAGCAAGAAGTTAAATTCTAATAAATTCCAATATATCTATTTTTTTTTCTCATGGGTTGGGCTTTGGGGTTGAAGTCTAAGAACTGTCTCCTGAAGATTTTCCTCATATGATTTCTTTACCAAAAATTTTACATCCTGCATTTAAATCCATAATTCGCTTTGAGGCTCCTGTAAAGTTTAGGTTGAGGCCCCTCCTTTTGTTGGTCTGTGGAGGTTCAATTGCATCATACACCTTGCTGAAAAGATTCCTTTCTTTACTGAATTGCTTCTGTACTGTTGCAGGACCATTTCTATGTTACCCGTTTTCTTCCCTGATCTATGTGTCTGTCCACCTGCCTGCACCAGACCTGATTACTGCAGCTAGCTTTGTGATAAATCACCAGCTTCCTCTATAACCCTTTCCTTTTGCTTTTTGTTTGTTTCGCTTTTAATTTCTTTTCCGTATCCACTGCTGCTCCCTGTCCCTCCCCTCCTCCCCATCACCCCCTCCTCCTTTTCCCACCTCATCCCCCCACTCATTCCACAAGGAGTCCCAAGGTAGGTCAGTTCGCTCTGGCACATCCAGTTGAGGTAGGTCTGAGTCCCTCCCCCAGTATCAAGGTTGAGTTAGATGTTCCTCTGTAGGGAATGGGTTCCGAGACGTCAGTTCGTGCACCGGGAATATACTCTGGCTCTACTGCAAGAGGCTCCACAAACTGTCCATGACATTTGACGGTCATCTACACTCAGAGGGTTAAGATCCTTTCCGTGAAGATTCCTTTGCTCACATACTCTCTCCTCCCTCTCTTCAGCTGGACTGGAAGCCTGACCAGATGCTTAGCTGTAGATCTCAGCTTCTGACTCCATCAGTTTCTGGATGTGGGTTCTATAACAGCAATTAGGGTGGCCATTCATTTGATTACAGAGGAAGGCCAGTTAAGGCACCCTCTCCACTATTGCTTGGCATCCTAGCCAGTGTCATCTTGGGGGCTTTTGGGTATTTCCTTAGCACCAGGTTTCTCTCTAATCTCACAATGGCTCCCTCTATCGAGATATCTATTTCTTTGTTTTTCCTCTCTGTTGCTCCTCCCACTCAACCACCCCATTCTCTGATCTTCTCTTCCCACCTCCCCTTACTCCCTCCCCCCATATGATCCCTTTACTCAGGAGGTCTTGGTGGCACAAGCAAGCCTTTAATTCCAGCATTCAGAAAAACACACACACACACACACACACACACACACACACACACACACACACACACAAACCCAGCAAAACAAGAAAGCCCTTCCTTTTGTATTGTAACTCATGGCAGTGTTGCTGCCTTGGTCTGGTCTATCCTCCAGCCACTGTAGAAGAAGCCCAGGAGCTGCTGACATCTGACTGGCATCTTGATAAATGCCATGCCACTATGGATCCCGACTGCTGAGTCCAGTTGTATAAGCCTGAAAATCCTTCTTCCTAGGAATTTTCCTGGCATCGGACCTTTGCCTTACTACTCCTGGTTAACTTGCTCCATGCTGATATGAGGTACAATATGTTCTGGATTCCAGCTCTCGTGTACCCTGAACTCCTTGGGGTCAGTATGGACTGGAAACAAGCATACACTGTATGTGTCCAGTCTTTGCATTTCTGTCTTCTATGAAACGAGAAAAATATAAGTCTTACAAAATTCTGATCTGGAGGAGAAACTGCAGTCAGGAGATAAAATAAATGAAAAATAAATTTTAAAAAATAAATAAAAAACTCTGCCCCATTCTGTGGTGTATGGCTTATATATAACCGTCAACACATAAAGAGCATTGGTACATAGAGTGGGGATGGCACCAGCCTACAAATTTTGCAGCAGGACCTGTCACTTCAGGTGATGCTTCTGCCTCTACTGAGGCCAGAGGACTTCTCTGGAGAAATTTCTACTGGGTATTTTCTTCTTTTGGGACATCTAAAGATGGTCTTCACGAAGGTACAAAGAGCATTCAATAGAGAAATAACTGTATGAGGGCAGATATGATGTCCATAAGTTAATTCAAAATAGATAAAACAACATAAATATAAGCACTAAACAAAGCATGGAATCATACCTTCATGACCTAGGATTTAGCAATAGATGCTTAGCTAGGACATCAAAACTGCAAAATAAAAGGTAAACAAAAGAGTGGATTTCCTAAAAATAATAATAAACTTTTTTCACATTTAGGAAATATCAGAATGGCAGTGAACTGAATATTTTTTAAAATATCCAGGTGGTGGTAGCACATGCCTTTAATCCCAGCACTCAGGAGGCAGAGGTGGCAGATTTCTGTGAGTTCAAGGCTAGCCTGGTCTACAGAGCAAGTTCCAGGTCAGCCAGGGCTACATAGAGAAATTGTCTTAAAATAACAAAAAAATGTGAAGATTGGAGAGCAGCAGAGGACAGGAGCAAATGACAACAGAGTTCAAGGTCGTGTGTATAAAGATGCCATGATGGAACCCACCACCTTATATGCTAGTCTTCAGAATTAAATCAATAAATAAAATAAAAATTTAAACAGAAATTATCAAGATAGTGAAAAGGCTACCTACATAATGGGAGGGGACTATTTTCAAATCAATGTGCTGATATCCAAAATACAAACAATTCTTAGAATTCAATGATACAAACATTTCAATTAAAGTCTTTATAAAGAAGCTTGATATTCATTCCTCCAAATAAAGTTTATAAATGCCAACAAGTACATACAAAAATAAGCAATGTCACTGATTATAGCCAATCACTGGAAACTAATAATGTTGGCAAATAACATAGATATATTATTATATATTATAATATTATACTATATATAATATAGCCATAACATCTTACAGGTAGGAATGTAAAAGTACAGCAGTTGTACAAAACACTTCGATGATTTCTTTCAAAGTCAAATATAAAATTATCACATGGTCCTATTCTAGCCCTAGGTTTATATACAAAATATATGTACTTCAAACAAATATATGTCCACATCTGTCTATAGCAGTGCTTGGTATAATGGACCTACAATGGAAATATTTCCTTATGGTTTACTAAAGAGATAAGCAAAATGTGATGTATAATTGAATAACGTTTAGTTGCAAACAGGAATCAGGTACCAAAGCTGACAGGTGATATAGTGTCAATGACCCTTTAGAACCTGCTAAAATCTACAGGAAATACAGCAGACAGGTCATGTCAAGCCTCTTGAGAACGCAATCAGAAAAAAACAAACTTTGTACCTGGGTTCCACATTTTACCTCAAAATCCTGCTGTTTTACTGGAGGCCAGGCCCAATCCAGGGACTCCAGGTAAGACACAATCCACTATGTGTGTTAACGCTCCCATAAAGCCTGCCCAGCAGTCCTCAACAGTACCTCTTCCCTTGGGCTCCATATCCTGATTCACAACTTCAGCAGAAGACTTCTGCTTTATCAGAGACAATGCCATATTAGGAACCCCAGAGACCAAGCAGGTACCCAGAGGCCACACAGGTATTTGGAACTCCAGAGGCAATGATGGCATCCAAAACCCCAAAGATTAAGCAGGCCTCAGAAACCCCAGTGGAGATGTCATATGGACCTGAAGACTCCCTAGTCACTGGAACCCAGGTTACTTGGGCCAGAAGACAAGAGAGGAAACAGAAACCAAGGGTTAAAACATCCACTTAACAAGGATAATCTCAAAATTCAGCACTAAATCTATAATAACCCAAAACCCAGCTGCATAGAGGCCAGCATAAGACCGCAATCAACAACAGTCAGGGCAATATGGCACCACCAGAGCCTAGATATCCTACTACAGCAAGCCCTGGATATTCCAACACAGCTGAAGCACAAGAAAATGACTTTAAATCCAATCTTAGAAAGATGATAGAGGCCCGTTAACAGGAGATGAATAAACCCCTAAAAGAAACCTAGGAAAACACAACAGGTGAAATAAAGGAGTAAAACTGTTCAAGACCTGGAAATAAAAATCGAAGCAATAAAGAAGCATAAACTGGGGGGTCCTGGAGATAGAGAATACAGTTAAGTGAGCAAGAATTACAGATCACCAATAGAATGCAAGAGGTAGAAGAAAGAATCTCAAGCATAGACGATACGATAGAAGAAATTGATACATTGGTCAAATAAAATGTTAAATCTAAAACGGCCCTGAGACAAAACATGCAGGAAATCTGGAAAGACCGAAGGTAAGAATAACAGAAATAGAAAAGGGAGAAAATTACCAGCTCAAAGACCCAGAAAATATCTTAACAAAATCTTTGAAGAAAATTACCCTAACCTAAAGAAGGAGATGCCTATAAACATACAAGAAGCATAGAGAACACAAAATAGATTGGACCAGGAAAGAAAAGTTCCCCCACTGCCTAATAATTAAAACGCTAACTATACAGAAGAAAGAAAGAATATTAAAAGCTACAATGGAAAAATACCAAGTAACATATAAAGGCAAAACCTAATAGAATTATACCCAACTTCTCAGTAGGGCCTCCAAAAGCCAGAAGGGTCTGGATAAATGTCACACAGATTCTAAAAGACTGCAGAATCCAGCCTATACTACCATACCCAGCAAAACTTTCAATCACCACAAATGGAAAACACAAGATATTCCATGATAAAACCAAATTTAAACAATACCTATCCACAAATCCACCTCTATAGAAGATACTAGAAGGAAAACTCTAATCCAAGGAGGTTAACTATACCCAAAAAAAACCACAGGAAATAAATAATTTCATACTAGCAAAACCAAAAGAAGGGAAGTGCCTGCACGCGCATGTGCGCGCGCGCACGCGCACACACACACACACACACACACACACACACACACACACACTATTGTCAACAACAACTACATCAGTTAACAGGGAATGCAATAATTGGTCATATCATTAGACTCAATTACCCAATTTACACAGGCTAACAGAATGAATTTGAAAAAAGAGTAATAACATTTTGCTGCATCCAAGAAACACACCCTAATATCAAGGATGAATATTACCTCAGAGTAAAGGGTTGGAAAAAGATTTTCCGAGCAAATAGACCTAAGAAGCAAGCTGATGTAGTCATTCTAAAATATAACAAAATAAATGTCCAGCAAAAATTAATCAAAAGAGATGGGGAAGGACAATTCATATTTGTCCATGGAAAAATCTACCAAGATGATCTCTCAATTCTGAACCCACCCAAATGCAAGGGTGTCTACATTTTTTTTTAAAAGCTTGAATCACTTACCAAACCTCACACATTAATAGTGGGAGACTTTAACACCCCACACTCACAATGGACAGGTCATCCAGAAAGTAACTAAACTAAGCAGAAAAATAATGGAATTAACAGACGTTATGACTCAAATGGACCTAATAGATATCTACAGAACATTTCACGGAAACACAAAAGGATATATCTTCTTCTCGGCACCTCATGGAACCTTCTCCAAAACTGACCATATACTTGGTCGCAAAGTAAGTCTCAAAAAATTCAAGAAAAGAAAATAATTCCCTGCATCTTATTAGATCACCATGGATTAAAGCTGCATTTCAACAATAACAGAAAACCTGAACACCTCTCTACTGAGTTAGCACTGTGTCAAGACAGAAATAAAGAAGTCAAACTCTTCATAGAATTCAGTGAACACGCATACACAACATGCCCAAATTTATGGGACACCATGAAAGTGGTGGTAAGAGGAAAATTCATAGCGCCAAGTGCCTTCATAAAGAATTTGAAGAGATCTCATACGTCTTAAATCTCTACAACAAAAAGAAGCAACCTCACTCAGGAAGAGCCGAAATAATCAAACTGAGGGCTGAAATCGGTAAAATCGAAATAAAGGGAATCATACAAAGAATCAATTAAATAAAGAGTTGATTCTTGGAGAAAATCAACAAGATAGACAAACCCTTGTCCAGACTAATAAAAGATAGAGTGAGAACATCAAATTCACAAAATCAGAAATGAAAAGGGGGACAGAACAACAGACACTGAGGAAATCCAGAGACTCATTAGATCATACTTCAACTTGTAGTCCACAAAAGTAGAACATCTAAAAGAAATGGACAATTTTCTTGACAGATATCACTTATGAGAATTAAATCAAGATCAGATAAACAATTTAAATACACCCATAACCCCTAAGAAAATAGAAGAAGTTATTAAAAGTCTCCGAAACAAAGGGGGGGAAAGTCCAGGGCCAGATGGTTTCAGCACAGAATTCTACCAGACTTTCAAAGAAAGGCTAATACCAATACTCCTCAAATTATTCCACAAAATAGAAACAGAAGGAACATTGCCAAATTCATTTTATGAGGCTATAGTTACTCTGATACCCAAAACCACACAAAGATTCAACAAAGAAAGAAAAACAGATCAATTTCACTCATGAACATCGATGTAAAAGTATTCAATAAAGTCCTGGCAAACTAAATATAAGAATATATCAAAAAGATCATCCACCATGATCAACTAGGCTTCATCCCAGAGATACAGGGATGGTCCAACATATGAAAATCTGTCAAAGGCATCCACCATATAAACAAATTAAAAGAAAAAAACCCACACGATCATCTCATTAGATGCTGAAAAGGCCTTTGACAACATCCAACAGTCCTCATAAGAAAGGTCTTGAGAGGTCAGGGATACAAGGGGAATACCTAAACGTAAAAGTCAATATACAGCAAGCCTATTATAGCCAACATCAAATTAAATGGGGAGAATCTTAAAGCAAGTCCCCTAATATCAGGAGCAAGACAAGTTTGTCCAGTCTCTCCACATCTATTTAATAGAGCACTTGAAATCTTAGCTTGAGCAATAAGACAACCAAAGGAGATCAAGGTACTAAAGGTACGAATGGGAAGGAAAGAAATCAGAATATCACTATTTGCAGATCAGAGGACAGCAAAAATAAATGACCCCCAAAAATTCTACCAGAGAACCCCTGCAGCCGATAAACACCTTCAGCAAAGGGGTTGGATACAAGATTAACTCCAAAAAAGTAGCCTTCTTATATACAAGTGATAAATGGGCTGAGAAAGAAATGGGAAAATAACACTCTTCACAAATAACCACAACTCTAACCAAACAAGTGAACTTCATGCATAACAGTAAGAACTTCAAGGCTTTAAAGAAAAAATCAGAGATGATATCAGAAGGTGGAACGATCTGCCGTGTTCATGGGTTGGTAGGATTAACATAGTA
The DNA here is from genome assembly GCA_033318265.1 of Phyllotis vaccarum. NCBI lineage: Eukaryota > Metazoa > Chordata > Mammalia > Rodentia > Cricetidae > Phyllotis > Phyllotis vaccarum. The sequence goes on from JARWLC010000009.1 coordinate 94,021,474, forward strand.
AGAATGACTATCTTAACAAAAGCAATCTAAAGATTCAATATAATTTCCATCAAAATTTCAATACAATTCTTTCCATAACTGGAAAAAAACAATACTCAACTTCATATGAAAAAAAAAAACCAGGACAGCTAAAACAATCCTGTACAATAAAGAACTTCTGGAGGCGTCATCATCCCTGGCTTCAAGCTTTACTATAGAGCAATAGTAATAAAAATTACACGGTATTGGCATAAAAAAGAGACATGTAGACCAATGGAATTGAATTGAAGACCCTGACATAAATTTACACACCTATGAACACTTGATTTTTGACAAAAAACAAAAGCCAAAATTATACAATGGAAAAGAGAAAGCATCTTCAACAAAAGGTGTTGGTTTAATTGTTTGTCAACATACAGAAGGCTGAAAATATACCCATAACTACACCCTGCACAAAATTCAAGTCCAAGTAAATCAAAGACCTCAACATAAAACCAGATACACTGAACCTGATAGAAGAGAAAGTGGAAACCATCTTTGAACTTGTTGGCACAGGAGACAACTTTCTTAAACAGAAAACCAGTAGCACAGACACTATGATGTGGGATGTCTTTATACTGTGAATAAAGGACTATTTTGGCCTATGTCAGGAATCTAGAAGCAGGCAGAGAAATCAAAGCATAGATAGGGGAAGGAGGGCAGAGTCAAGAGAGACTCCATCTAGCTGCCCAGGAAGAAATTTGTAACGAAATAGGTAAACTTCAGGTCATGTGGCAGACAGATTAATGGAAATGGGTTGAATTAAGATGAAAGAGCTATGTGCCTGAGCCAGAGGCCAAACAGCATGAAATTAATATCAAGTCTGTGTGTTTCATTGGGACTTTGGGATTTCTGGTCCAGATAAGCAGCAGCAACAGGTCTGAACTCATGGGACTAGGCGGGCCAGAAACCTCATGTTACAACTCTAAGATAAGACTGAGCTGTACCATCCTGGGCATATACTCTAAAGATGTTCAATCACACCACAAGGACAGTTTCTCAACTGTATTTATAGCAGCATTATTCTTAGTAGCCAAAAACTGCAAACATCCTAGATGTCCTTCAAACTGAGGAATGAATAAAGAAAATGTAAACTCAATTTACACAATGGAGTATTACTCAGTTATTAAAAACAATGACATCACGAAATTTGTAGGCAAATGGATGGAACTAGAAAAGATCATCTGAATGAGGCAACCCAGACTCAGAAAGACAAACATAGTACGTACTCACTTATGGGTAGATATTAAATGTAAAATAAGGGATAACCATGCTACAATCCACAGACCCAGAAAGGCTAGGTAGCAAGGAGGCTCAATGAAGCTTACTGTAAAGAGGAAATAGAATAGACGTCACACAGGTGGGGGAAGGGATATAGATGGAGGAGTGGATATGGGAATAGTAGGGATCAGGTGTAGGATGGATAGAGAGAGAGTACTGGAAGAGACACCTGGAATCAGGGCATCTCTGGGATGAGCTAGAAACCCAGTGCAATGGAAACTCCCAGGAAATCTAGGAGGGCCACCCTAGCTAAGACTCCTAGAAATGGGGGTTATAGGTCCTGAACTCCTGCAACCAAGCAAGACTTCAAGACTGAGATACCAACCCAGCCACAAAACCTTTGATCTACAATTTGTCCTGTTTATAAGATGTGCTGGGGTAAAGGTGGTGCAGAAATTGTGGGAGTGGCCAACCACTGACTGGTCTATCTTGAGACCCATACCATGAGAGGGATCCCACCCCAGACAATGCCTAGAGGGCCAGGACCCAGAGGCTGGATAGAACTAAACACAACAGGAAAAATAAAAGTCAGTGAAATTATTTCTAATGATATTCTGCGATACTCATAGCTTGGGGCCTCACCTAGCTGTCATCAGAGAGGCTTCACCCAGCTACTAATGGAAACAGGCTGAGCTCAGGGAATCCTGCAGAAGAGGGGTAGGGAAGAGTGTAGGAGGCAGAGAGGTCAAAAACACTGCAAGAAATTCCAAAGAATCAACTAAGCGGGGGCTCATAGGGTCTCACAGAGACTGAACAAGCAACCATGGAGCCAGCGTGGACTGACCTTGGCCCTCTGCACATACGTTACATTTGTGTAGCATGTCTTCTCAAGAAACTCCTAACAGTGGAGCAGGGCTTGCCTCTGACTCTGTTGCCTGCTCCTGGGAACCTTTCCTCTTTCCAGGTTGCCTCGTCCAACCTTAATAGGAAAGGAGTCGTCTAGTCTTATGGCAACTCAATATGCCTTGGCTGGCTGGTATCCATGGGAGGCCTGCCCTTTTCTGAAGAGAAAGGAGGAGTGGGTCTGGGGAAGACATGGGGTGGGAGGAGGGACTGGGAGGAGAGGAGGAAGGGGAGACTGCTGTTGGTACATAAAATAAATAAATCCAAACCTTAGGAAACTAAAAATAATTTGAATCTTTAACAAATAAATTATAGGTGGGGGCACTTATGTACTAGCTAGCATTTAAAAGACATTCGTATTTTTCAAAAACAGGGAAGACTTAACTGTAGGGAATAGGCATGCATACTTGGATAATAAATATGGAGTAAAGCAGGGAAGTGAATCCAGGAAGTCAGATAGAGCCTGGTTGGATAGGAAGGAAGGAAGGAAGGAAGGAAGGAAGGAAGGAAGGAAGGGAGGGAGGGAGGGAGGGAGGGAGGGAGGGAGGGAGGAAGGAAGGAAGGAAGGAAGGAAGGAAGGAAGGAAGGAAGGAAGGAAGGAAGGAAGGAAGGAAGGAAGGAAGGAAGGGGTTGAGTTGGGGCTTGGGAAGCTGCCTGGGTAGAGGCTTCCGGTTATTTTCTTACTGCTGGGAACAGTGGGTGTGTGACATAAAGAGCTGAAAGGGGGAGAAGACAAGCTGTCAGGGGTGCTGTGGCATCTGCAAGACCCCTTGGCACCAACAGAGAGTCACCTTTCCAGTGGTGAAAGGCTAAAGCTGCCCACAATGCTTCCAACAGCAGAGCCATCCACTCCCTTTCAATTGCTCTTCCATCTCACCTGACTGGAAAATTACCAGCATCTCTTAATATGGCCGCCATAAGGAAGGGGAGCAGGACCCCAGAGAGAGGGGTGCTCCAAGGAAGAAGGACATGGGGTATGTTCTTGTCTCGGCTTCAGACAGTCATCAACATGTGTGTACATCCCTTTCCTCATGGTCTTTCCTCCCCACTACTACAGGTGAATGCTTCCTGCCCAAACCCTGGACACTTGGTCATTCACTCAGATGACAAGAAACCTCAACACCTTGCCAAAGCAACAGCCCGAGAAAGGGCAGTTGGCTCTCCGAATGCATATTTTAAAAAGCACAGCGGGAACCAGGGGCATAGCTACCACTGGGCCTCCAGAGGGCAGAGGTTAATTTCCAGAGAAAAGTGTGTGTCCACAGAGATTCCTTGGGCTAGTGGATGGGAAAACCAGAACACTACAGCCAAGTACCAGCTAACATTCACTGGCATAATAATGCTACAAGGTTTGCCAGCAAGCAGAGAGGATTCACCCACATGGCTGTGCCATGCAGAGACAGAGCCAAGTCTACCTCCAGTAAACAGTGTGGGAAATATACCACCCTGCTCTGTCACAGGCCAAGAGGAGTACTGGCCCATCCAGCTGTTTCATTCTCCTCCCTCCAGCTGCCTGGGACCCATCTCACTCAATGACTTCATGTCTTTGGTTCCTCTCATTCTGACACTAAGGAGCATTTTCTATGCAAGCAAAGTCTCAAAGATCAAACCTGAGAAGCATCCATTTGATCTTTAAGATATGTATACAGAAGCATTTTCTGAAATTTTTATTGTTGTGTTATCATTGTGAGACTGGGTCTTACTATGTATCTCTGGCTGGCTGGATACTCACTATATAAACCAGGCTGGCCTTGAACTAACAGAGTTTTACTTGCCTCTGCCTCCCAATGCTGGAATTAAAGGTGCTTGCCACTATATTGGACAAGAAATACTCTGAAAGGCAGAAAGATTCTGGAGGGGACTGATCCAACAGGTAGGTGGGGGTGAATTTTAATCACATCATAGACTATTCTACCCACACAATTTATCTTCCTGTGCTTGTAAACTTCTTGGGAGTGGAATCTGCAAGCAGCCAAAACACAGCTAAATGTCTGGCACATGGAAGGCACATATAAATGCATGCCAAGCAAGCACTTTATAAACAGGCAATTGTTGATTCTATGAATGGATGTTTTGGAAATGCAAACTGCATCTCTTTCCAGGCACTACCCTGCAGAGCTGTGTCTCCTCCAGGCTTGTATGCAACTGACCTCGATTTCTGCTCACAGCTGCAGGGAGAAGCGTGAAGTCTGTGAAACCAGCTGATCCAGCCAGAAAGCACAGCTCTTGCTCATTGTTCTGGTGGTTTCCCTTTTTTCGCCTCTGGCTCTGCTGAAATCGTAGGAAAGATGGAAGTGGAACACTTCTAAAAACCAGCAAAACTCAAGCAGGGCCCCAGTCCTATGGGATGGATGCCCAAAGGTCTTCAGCCAGTAGGTGATAGTTGCATAGGAGTGGAAAGAACGAGATCTAAGCCAATAATAATAAGAGAAGAAGAGGAAAAAAGAAGAGAAAGAGAAAAAAGGAGGAGGAGGAGGAAGAAGAAAATATTATGTCTCTGGTAACGAAACTCCTCCTTTGCTTGAACCTCATAAACAGAGGCCAGAACAATAGTCAGAACTCTCGAGTTCTTTCTCACTCTTGTAGCTTGATGTCACTCTTCAGATCATTTAGGACCTGTCCAGTTTGTACTTCTCTTTGTGTCTGCCACATATGTGCAGGTGTCTGAGAAGGCCAGAATGGGCACAGGATCCCATAGAGTTTAGTTACAGGCTTTGTGAGCTTCAGTGTGTAGGTGCCAGGAAATGAAGTCCGGTCCCCTGGAAGAGCAATAAGTGTTCTTAACCACTAAGCCAAGTCTCCAGACTGCCTTGTTGTCCAACTTAATGGGGCATTTCTTTCTGATCTGTACTACTGTGTTGTTTCGAACAAAGATCCGTTGCTATTATTCTGCAAATGTGTGCTTCCTTCCAATGCTTCAAATAAGATGCCATGCACTTGGAAGAACCTGACCCAGACAGAATCCTAGCTAGGTAAGAAACTCTGGGCATCCAGGCCCTTTACTCATGTCAGACCCAGAGTCAAGGCATCCACAGCCTCACCTTGCTGCAGCATCCCAGGTGGCAAAACCACCCATAGCTCAAGGGAGTCATGAGGTTGAGAAAAAAGGAAAGTTGCTTGAAAGGCCTCTGTGAACACATAGCAGTGGTGGCCTATGGAAGGGACCCATGAACAACAGGAAAAGGGTATGATTGTTGTCTCCCGAATGGTGCCATTCTAGCCCTTATCGCCCATCCTCCTCCCCAAAGGACTAAAACCTTATGTTAATAGGGGGATTAAGGAAAAACATGCTTTCCTGCTCCTTATGGCTGCCACCTGCTGAGTGCTAGTCTCTTGGGATCTTCCAAGACCTTGGGTGTGCCCGGATGAGGGGGCAGGGTGTGAGAGAGTTAAGAAGGTAGTGGAGAACTGAGACACAAGGGCAGAAGCGGGAGACAAGCATAGAGTAGAGTTAGTAGAGTCAGTGTGAGTGGAATGGGCAGAAGGAAACCAACATGGCGGGAAGCAAGAGGGGAAAAAGCTAGGCGAGATGCATGGCAGGAGAGAAGCATGGCAAGGGGAGAAATAGGTCTAAGATATAAGATGTACTGAATAAAGCTCGGGTCTCTCATTGTGATCCTGAATGATGGAACCTAAATGACTCCTGAGTGCAGATTATTTAACCTTGACGCCCCTCGCCTGGACAAGACTCGGCCCCAAGAAACTGGACGTGGTATATGATGTCCAGAAAGGCCTCCCACTCCCTAAGTGGAGTGGTTATAGGAGTCATAGGGGCCCTTAACTAGGCCATCCATCCAAAGATGGTGTATGAAAACAAGAGTTTTAAAAGCTAACCAGAGAAGGACCACCTCAGAGGGAAATCATGGAACGCATAGAGAAGGCGGTGATTCTGCCTGTCTCTACTATCCTTCAGTGATCCTGTCACCTTGGGCAGACCCTAGGTGCAGTATTAGTAGTGACATCCTGGTTGGTTGTCACTAGCAATTGTAAACAATACACATGTGGCAAACAAAAAACACCTTTGTTTAGCAATGGCCCATATATTTGTAAATGAGACTTTGCTCATTACCCTCCACCCACCCTATGCAACAGTCTCTCAACATTGTCCCCACTCCAGGGTGAGGAGGATTAGATATTCTACCACTTCCTGCCCCTAGGCAGTTACAAGCTGTTCCTGAGGCTGTTGATTCACTAGAATTTTGAAGCCTGTGGGTGGGTTGGACTTACTTCTGTGACCATAGGAAGCCCTGGGACAGACAGATCCAAGGATTCAAGGTTGAAAGCTCTTAGTGCTTCTGGAGCTTAATCAGAACACAGGTGTGTGCTGGGGTGGGCGGGGGGGTGGGGGGGGGATGAGATCCCAGAGGTACACTCTGATGCTGAGGGTTGAGATGAGACCCCAGGAGTACACTCCAAATCCCTGTCCTCAATGGGAGAGTTTTGCAGATTCCTAGGTCTTAAATTTTGACTTTCACCCTTTTTTGCCTCCATGGCTTTTCTCTAGGTGAGGAACTCAACTGATATCAGTGGAAACCTGCCAAGTCTTTAGGGCAAAAGTGATCTCAGCTGCTACTTTCCCGTGTTCAGCTTCTTCCTCACTGAGACTTTTGGCCTAGTGGATCATTCCAGGCTCCACTTTGACATTTTAAAACTCTCTGTTCCCTTTAAGGCCACAAGGTACAAGTTCTGGGAAACATAAGATCCAGTATCTCCGTCTCTGAGAAGTTCACAATAGAATAAGGAAAGAAAGAAAAATCCAACATTATTCCTTTAAGAAAAAACATACTCTCCATTCAAACAGAAATAGGTTTGTGAGGTTTGGGCTTAAGAAATAATGTTTGTAGAGTTAGATATATTTAAGATGATTTAAACAATATAAGTATATGCACAAATCAAGGCATAGCACGGTGATATGTGCAGTTTTTATTTATTTTTGTAGCAGTTAAAAATAAATTCAACTTTTACAAAAAAGCAAAGGTGTACCATGGTTTTGCCCAGAGAACGACCCCCAGAGAGATGACCAGAGTCCGAGGAATCCAAAATGCAAAGGTTTATTGGGTGCACAATACAAGCGAGGCAGGGAACTCGTCCATGAACTTGGCACAGCGAGGCCAGGAGGAGTTCCCAAGTTGAGAATTCATGTATCTTTTATAGGCAAAAATCGTGAAATGAGGTAAAATGAGGAAACAGGTTTGGGTTGATAGCTAACTTGGCCTATGGTCAAGGTGGGTCAGGATTGGGTTTCCATTGACTGGCCCCAGAGCATGGTTGGAACATTCTACAGTTAGGCCCAGCCCAGATGTCCTTTTGGGTAACATCTTTAGCTAGTTTCTCAGAACTGAAGGGGGATTTAGCCTGAGCTTTCCTTGGAACTCTTGGTTCCTCAGCATAAGCATGTTAACCCAGAAACTCAGGTGCCATGGCAAGGGTTCTGTCTCAATGTGGGTTGCATTTCTTGCTTGATAACAGTTACATGTCATTGTCCACAGTATGGTAGACCCAGGCCTGCTGATATCTGGTTCTGTTAGCACTGGAGATGACTCATCCCTCAGGAGGAGAGGATCCTCCCAGCTTCCACCAAGCTTTTCAGCACCAAGTCTGGAAGGCATGCAATTATATGATACCTGGCTCTGGGTTCCCCCAAGAGGCTAGGAATAGGAAGGCTCCAGTCCCTCCTCCTGAGGCCATTTGGTCTTCATAGGCTTCCAGCCAGGCCTGGAAATGATGATCAGAAAAGGTCAAGCTAGGAGTGTGGATTCTAGGTGGCCCCTGGGATACAGCACACTTGGGCCCCTTTGTCACTGGGAGAGCGAAGCCTTCAGGGTCAACAGTGCATCCAGGCAGAAGAGCCTTGGTCCTAAACATTAGGACAGTTTTTTCCATTGTAAAACCTGCCTGGGGTTACCTTCACCAATCCGGTAATTTCAGCTCCTTTGCCTGGCTGATCATGTTCCCTGGGGCTCTTCACACCTCTTCCTCATTATTCTACCACTTCAAAACCTCCTAGAGGCAACCTCTTTCCTAAGTCACCTCTGCTCAGGTGACTGATCCTTCAGCCTGGACCACAGCACCAGCCACCTTACAGCAGGTGCTACTAGCACTGGAATGAGCTCAGCACACACACGTGCGCGCGCGCGCACACACACACACACACACACACACACACACACACACACACACACACACACCCCAGCAGCAGCTCGAAGACTGTAGAAAAGGCCAGAACTCAGCCTGTTTCTGGCACAGTCCATAGCTCATGGCAGGCAGGCCTCACACAGTATTCACGGAATGATTTTAGAATGTTAGCCCAGCGGAATTACAGGGTACAGCAGTGGCTCCTTCAATCTGGAGAGGCATTCAGGCTTAGGCAGGATGCCCAGGGTATAGAAGTGAGAACAATAAAAAGCAAAGCCTTGGTGTGACAGCCCTGGTGACTTGGAGTGACTTGAGCCTGTACTAGGTGACCTGTAAGAGGAGACCCTGCCTAGCCATATTGTTTTGTACATCTTACCAGTTTCCTGTAAACGGTGATAAGTGGCCTGGTGGTGGTAGGCCAGGCTTGGGGGCAGTGCCAGCTCTACGTTACTCAGGCACACCCTGCTCTGCTCTTCTTTTTCTCTCCACAACACAGAGGGAATGATGGGGCTCTCCTGGAGAATAAATGAAGCTGTTAAGGTGGGACTATGGCCCCATAGGACTGTGGCTAAAAACACAAAGGACATTGTGACTGGGTACTACCCTGTGGTCGGCTGCAAAATCCTCACCAGTGTTGGACCTCTCACTAGGCCTTTAACAATGATCCTGGGGCCTGGTGTAACTTCCAGAGCCTGGCTCAAGTTTGACCACCTGTCTCTGGTCATGGCTTCTGCATATGAGTGACTCAGCCTAGCCCACCAAAGACCACCTGCCTAATTACAGCTGTCGTAACACAATCTCATTGGCATAAACACTCATCCATCTTCCCTCACCCAAGACTTCTTCCTCCCCCTTCCCTAAGCCTATGTAACTCCCCTGCCTCATACAATAAAGTGAGATCCTGCTTTGACAAGACTCCCAGTCCAGTGTGCTTCTCCCCAGTAGCTATGGGAAGTCTGAGCCGTTGACACTCACTATCCCGCTCAGCCCCAGGGAGTGACCAGCTGGACTGAACATACCACCACCACACACACACACACACACACACACACACACCACACACACACACACACCCCACACATATACACAGATAAACACAGACATACACAACACACATACACACACCACACACACATATACACACACAGATAAACACAGACATACATAACACACATACACACACCACACACACACATATACACATACACACACACACATATACACAGATAAACACAGACATACACAACACACATACACACACCACACACACAGATACACACACAGATAAACACAGACATACACAACACACATACACACACCACATACACACACCACACACACAGATACACACACAGATAAACACAGACATACATAACACACATGCACACACCACACACACAGATACACACACAGATAAACACAGACATACATAACATACATACACACACCACACACACACATATACACATACACACACACACACACACACACACACACACACACATCTGTTCTTCAACCACAAACCAAGCTGGGAGCCTCCCTCAGTGAACTCATAATCCTCCTTTTGAAAACCCAATGGAGCCAAGCTCCTCAGTTCTGGGAGGGAGACACATTGAAGCTGCCTATCTTGGTGATTCAGACCTCTCCCCTAGTCCTCTAAATCCCCCCTTCTCTCTCTCTAAGACTAAAGGGCAAACCTAAGAAAGCAAGAGGCCTGAAGTAGACACTAACTCCCTGGTGTCCTTAGGCAGGTTGCTTGCCTTGGCACAGCCAGTGCCTTCCTTTACTGAAAAATACATTGGCTTGGCAGGTGTGACTGTCTTTACAAAGGAGCTGTAAATGGAAAATGTGGGACCATGTGAGCTTTGACAGGTTGTGTCCCAGAGAAGAATGTCACACTGGATCAGAACCAGAAACAAATCAAACACTTAGACAAAAAATACAAATGATGTCTATATGAAATTTATTACAACACAGAGCCCCAATTGGTTAATATGCGAAAGAAGAATCCAGAGAAAAGAAGAATCAATATGAACTCCCAGATCATAAGACAGGGAACCCAAATTGTCACAATTATTGCCTAATAACATTAACTTACCACTTACTTAGAGACAGGGATGGTGTTAGCATTTTACATGATGGATACCTTTGAGCCCTCGAGTCCAGTTACGAGGCAAGGAACATTGTGTGAAGTCCGGAGACATTCAGTAACTTACTCAACATTGCACATCTTGAAAGTCACCAGAGAAGCAATCTCTCCCCGGCGGTCGGACAGCGCACCACCTCACTCGACCATAGCAAAAGCCCTTTTGTCACTTGTCAACTTGCCAAAATACTAACATTTGGCAGCACGCAGTCAAATGTGGGTGTGAAAATGAGCATTTTCAGGCATTGTGAATAGGAATCTTTTGGAAAAGTAATCTGCTGATAGTCTCACACCTACCCACACAATTCTGTGCACAGTGATACTCACTTTAGGTTGTGTGATAGCTAAAAATTTAAAAAAAAAAAAAAAAAAAAAAAGATGGGAACTAAACCCTCCCATACTTTGTTAGTGGGAACACAAATTTGGGTGGCCACTGTGAGAGACAGCTTTGAATTGGGAGTTGCAGGAGCCTTACTACTCAATCCAGCATCATGCTCCTAAGCTGGACTTTAGTCCCATCCACACATTGTTGTTTATAAAAGCCTTATTTATAAAGAGCAAACATAGCAAACAAGATGTCTTCCAATGTGATAGACAGACTTTGGTACATCCACATAATAAAATATCACTCAGCACTAGAAAGAAGTGAGCAAACAAAGATTTCAGAGGGGGGATTCAAGGACACTAAGACAGATTACCGGGGAGTACAGAATTCATGATAAAAGTTACTAATGTCATGGACAGACCGACGGAGAGGCAACAGCCATAGTGGAGGCTCCAAGGAGAGCTCAGGCCAGCACAAGAGACAGACAGCATGTCAGGGTGTCTGAAGGGACGAATGAGGTCCACACAGCAAATGTGTTTGCTTCTGAGCCCAGGGATGGTTTCATAGAACAAGTCTGCAGCCAAGCTTTCTGATGTCCAGGCAAGAGGTAGGGAAGGGGTTAGGGAGCAGGAAACGTGGTCAACCAGTACCCCCTTTAGTGTAAATTCCCTTCCCAGGTGAGAGAGTCTGGCACTAGGAAGTCCTTTAGCTCAGGACTCACAGATATCAGTAGTGTCCCAGTTATCTATGAAAGGGAGGCACTACCACAAGGTAGTGTGGCCTTGAAACATGGAATTCTTACACACAAGCCATGGAGACTTACACAGAGGAAGTTTGACTCCATCTCACTAGATGAGAAAGGCCAGACTAAAAAGGCCACATGCCACATTAGTCCCATGAGATGACATCCAAAACCACAGATGTCATAAACCGACCACCGGTTACCAGGTCAGAAGAGACAAACCTTATATACTATTGTCTCCCCCCTTCTAAAAGTTAGTGCAACTGCCCTGTCTGTCGCCAGGACCACCCCCCAACTTCCTTCCCCAAATTTGGTTTATCTGAAGACACACTGAGGTCAGAAGACTAAATTTATCCCTTTAATGAGATCATGTGCCCCCCCCCCCCCCCCGAAGCCCTCACTGCAGATGCTTGCATAATGTCACTGCAGAGCCTGCTTGCTTTTTCTGAGTTACTCCTAAAAGCATTTCTCCTCCTCCCTCCCCTCTGATACTGGCCAAAGCCTAGGTATGAGTTCCCAGACACTCTGGGATTTCTCTTTTTCCAAAACTGTCCCCCGACTCCTTCCACCATGCAGCTGTTTATCTGTAGGAGGCCATTTACTAACCTCCTCAACAGAACTTGCTGGCCTAAGTCAGCTGGTGTGGATTTCCAGCCCCTCTTCTCTATCTCCCCCCTGGAGACTGCTCAGACTTAACAGCTGTCTGCTGTTTCCCTGTCCTCATAAACCCCACTAAAATTGTACTAAAATTTCCTCCAAAGACCATGTTTTAAATTATTTTATGAGCCAGAATCTTTTAGTATCTTCTTGTGGCAGATTTGGATGAAGAGTGTGATGCCTGGAGGTGCAGCAGCTATCATGTGACCATGAGGTCAGCCCTCACTAAGGACCCTAAAGATGGCAGAACAGAGAGCTGGAACAACTTGATTCCTTGATATCTGTGTTGAGTCACAGAACCAAGCCTGAAACCAGAGACCTCTGAATTCTTAAGTGGGAAGGAAGCACTCTAGCCACTCGGGTAACTTTTATTTCACAGTTCAATTACTCGAAGTCAAGAGAGCATAAGAGAACACCCCAGAGATGCCATGTGAACCCAGAGAGAGAAGGGCCTGCCCCACTATTAGGAAAAGATGCAGGGAACTGCTCACAGCCGACTCTTTCATTCCCGTGCATGCCTACCTGCCATCCCCACTTGCTTGGTGAAATCCCTCTGCTCTCACCCACCTACTATAAACTATAACCCCTCTAGGCTCCCATAACACTTTGATCCCCAGCCTGCTGGGGCTCTAGGTAGAGATGCTGCCTCCCCACAAGAAGCATTAGGCATTAGGCCGAGTCCACCTCTTCCAGTCACCTCCAGGGGTGGCTCACTTCCACGTCCACTTCTATTCTCCTCCATTGGCTTCTTCTGCCAGACATGCCCAGAACAGGAAGTGTCCTGACTGTCCACACCTTTCCTCAGACCCGGGGAGACCATCTTGGGTGAGACAGCCAAGCACATTTGAGGTTCTAGGTAAGTTGAGAGATGACGGTATGCCAACGCTAGATCTACACAACCCCATGGTTAGGTGAGAGGGGCAGGCTACCATTCAGTCCCTCATCCAGAGACCATATGGAGTGAAAGGTTTAAAGAGAGTGAGTGTCACCTGCCCTTCCAACAGTGCCTGATGCTGCTGCCTTGGCTCTGGCTTCCCTATCTTTCTCTTCTCTGGATCCTCTAACTGTGGTCCAGATCAGACCAGACCCCCACAGGAAGGGTTAAATGTTGGGAATGGACTTAGGAGGGGAGAGATTGTCCACCCAGATGGCCATTCCACCAACCCTGGAGCTTCACCCTTCACAGTGAAACTGAGCACTGTGAATACTTCCCGACTCCTGACCTAGTGGGTGGCTCCTATGCTGTGCCCCACTGTTGTCTCCCGAGTATGTGCCAGTCTGGCCTTCAATGGCCCATCCTACTAAAACCCTATGTTTATAGAGGAAATAGGGAAAAACCTGTTTCCCTGCACTACAGACGCTGCCACCTGCTGAGTGCTAGCCTCTCGGGAGCCTCCAGACCTTGGGTGTGCCCATATGAGGGGGCAGGGTGTGAAAGAGAGTTAAGGTGATAGCGGAGACAAAGGAGAAGCGAGGGAGGGACAGACAGATCTAAGAGATAAGATGTGCTGAATAAAAGGTTTGGGTCTCAGAGAGAGCCAGAGAGAGAGCCAGAGAGAGAGCCCGAATGATGGAACCTAATAAATGACTCCTGAGTGTGATTATCTTGATGTTCCTCGCCTGGGACAAAACTCGGACCACAAAGAAACCAGACGCGGTAAGTGGAGTTCTCACCGAGATCCAGGAAAGTAGGATTAAAAAGTGGAGAAGACTCACGGTACAGAGACCGGAAGGAAATCTGGGAAAAGAATACCCAGGGTTAGGCGCCTAATAGATAATAGATTATAAATAGAAATATAGAAATATGGGAAACTCAACCTCGCAAGTTCGGCTGGCTTCCGAACTCCGAGAGTTATTAAAGCAACAGGGACTTTTAATAAAAAGTCAGACCGCACTCGCTTTTATAAAGACGATAGGGGAGATTAGTCCATGGTTCTTGACGGGAGGAAGTTTCAACGTTTCTGATTGGGAACAAGTTAAGATAGACTTACAAAAGACATTGAGAGATCAGGGTCCCAAATCTCTTCCAATGTTTACTTTCTCTCTCTGGAGATTTGTAAAAGACGCGCTGCTCTCCAATCAGGTTAAAATAAAACAGCAACTGGCTGACCTAGAGCGTACGTTTGGAGAGGAACAGGAAATAGGGACCCAGGAATCATTTAAAGAAGCCTCAGATTCAGATTTGTCCGATCTTGAATCGGAGAAGGGGGTTTCCACTGCCTCATCCAGTAAGAGTAATGGATGGACGGAGGCTAATAGTTATGATTCAGACAATGAAGGGGAGAGACATTTTGAGGAGCGCTCCCTTGTTAAAGACACTCACAAATTGACTCGAAAATTAAGGCATTTAGAAGTGACTGAGGCGAAGGAGCCAGTCACTCCCTCTGCGCCTCCACCGCCCCCATATAATTGGGACAGACCAGAAAAGCGGCTGATGCAGGGGAGACAGGACAGAGAAGAATATAGCCCTAAGGGAGTAGTTTTCCCAGAATTGCAAGCTTACCCGGTTACCGAGATACAAGATGCCCAGGGCCAGACTATTCGGCAGCATGAGCCGCTCACCTTTAAAGACATGAAGCAGCTCAAAGAGGCTGTTTCCAGTTACGGCCCTCATGCTCCTTTCACCCAATCTCTTTTTGAATCTTACCAAGGGTCATTTTTGACTCCTAGTGACTGGCAACAATTGACTAGGGCTGCTCTATCGGGCGGAGATTATTTAATATGGAAAGGAGAATTTCAGGAAAAATGCATTGAAATTGCCCACTTAAACGCCCAGGCTGGAAAACCTGAAGTTAACGTAGAGCTGCTGACTGGCACTGGAGCGTATGCTAGTATACAAGCACAGATTCAGTATGATGCCGGCACTTATGCCCAAATTGCTGCTGCAGTAAACAAAGCATGGAAAGCCCTGCCTAATACTGCGGCTGGTCAACAATTAACTAAGGTCCTACAAGGTCCTTCAGAGCCCTATGCAGATTTTGTTTCTCGACTGTTGCAATTAGCAGAAAAAATACTTGGAGATGTTAAAGCAGCTATGCCAGTAGTTAAACAGCTGGCATTTGAAAATGCCAACAAGCATTGTAAAGAAGCCCTGAGACCTCACAAAGGAAAGAGTCTTGATTTTATGATTAAGGTCTGTAGAGATATTGATGCAAGCTTTGTGCGGGCACAGGTTATGGCTGCTGTGATTAGCAAAGGATTGAGGGCAGGAAGAGCAGAAAATGAAATGAGGAGAAAAAAGAAGTCAGGAAAATGGAGGCTGTTACAAGATCTTAGAGCAGTTAATGCCACCATGCAAATTATGGGGGCACTGCAGCCTGGACTTCCTCATCCTGCTGCTATACCTAAAGATTGGCATTTGATTGTTTTAGACTTAAAAGATTGCTTTTTTACCTTTTTAGTCTTGGCCTCTAATTTTGCACCTACTGGTGTTTTTTGGCAAAAGGGTCCCATTTATTGGGTACATCTTTCTGCATCACCTGGGCGCACAGTTATTCCTTATCCTGAATTAATAGTTCAATTGTTATGGAAGGGTAGATGCTTGGGGCGGGCTTTATTTGCCAAAGATGCAGATATAATAGTTTTGCCCTATACCCAAGAAATGGTTGCTAATTTGATTCAAAATGATGATTCCTGGTGTTTGTTTTTGTGCACCTTTAAAGGACAGATAGTTCAAGCTTATCCTAAACATAAAATCATTCAGAGTTTTAAATTATGCCCTTTTATCTTTCCCAAGATAATAAAGACTCAACCTATAGCTGGGGCACGTCTACTTTTCACTGATGGCTCCAAAACTGGAAAAGCAGTAGTTGTGGATGGGGATCATATAGAAAGCGTAGTAGTGCCTCAGGCCTCTGCTCAGTTGATAGAAATTACTGCTATGATACTTGCCTTTCAGTTATATCCTGAAGAGCCCCTTAATATTTATACTGATAGTGTCTATGTGGCTAATATTATGCCCCAACTAGAAGTGGCCCCTCATGTGGGAGAATCATCAAAAATTGTTACCCAGTTACAAAGCTTACAGATTTTGATATGGTCCAGAAAGCAATCTGTGTTTGTAGGACATATTAGAGGACATTCTGGCTTGCCTGGACCACTTGCCAAAGGCAATGCGCGAGCAGATGAAGCTACTCGAATAATCTTTGCCTCCCTAGAATATGATCGGGCTTTACAATTACATAAAAAATTTCATCTCAATGCTCAAACGTTAAGACATCAGACACAATGCACCAAAACAGAGGCCCTTTCTATAGTTTCCACATGTGCCACTTGTGCTCCTTTTATTCATGTTCCATCCTTAGGAGTAAATCCTAGAGGTCTCAGACCAAATGATATATGGCAAATAGATGTCACTCATGTCAATGGTTTGGGAACCAAACATTTTTTACACGTGGCTGTAGACACTTATTCAAAAATGATCGTGGCTACCTTACATTCAGGAGAGAAAACTAAACAAGTAATTGAACATTTGCTAGCTTCTTTTGCCGTTATGGGAGTGCCTAAACAAATTAAAACTGACAATGGTCCAGCATATACTAGCAGAAAATTTTCCCGGTTTTGTGAACTCTGGGATATTAAACACAGTACTGATATCCCTTATAATCCACAAGGACAAGCTATTGTTGAGAAGACCCACCAGCACATCAAAACTTATTTAAAAAAATTAAAAGAGGGTGACATATACCAAAACTGTCAGGGCCCACAGGCCCTTCTTTCTCTTACCTTATTCACTTTAAATTTTTTGCTGCTGGATTATGAAGGATATAGTGCTGCCCAGCGACACTATTCTGTTCCCCCCTCCACAGAAGCTATGGTTCGATGGAAAAATTTATCCTCTGGACAATGGCAACCGCCAGCACCTGTCCTGGCCAGAGTTAGGGGGGCTGTCTGTGTTTATCCACCAGGTGCTGAAAAGCCAATCTGGATACCTGAGAGGTGTGTGCGTCCTGTTCAACATGAAAAGATTGTGGTTCCTGAAGCTTCTGGTGAGGCCAGTAAATAAGTAAGTAAGTAAGTAAAAAAAAAAAAAAAAAAAAAAAAAAAAAAAAAAAAAAGCCCTTTGTTTTCTACTGTTTTTGCCTTCAATTTAGGCCACTGACACGGCTGCCAATACGGTGCCCATACAAAAAGCTTTCATAACATATGATTGAGGCAGTTGCTTTTAATAGCACTGCTAAGTAGAATGCCAGCACTCATTTTTTAGCTACCCCATACCTCTTGGTCACTTCACACAGATTCAAACCCTGGAGGGTGGGGAGGGTTTCTCTTTAAACTGTTCAGCTCTAAATTTCAGCTTAAGCAACTGATTGGAGTAAAGAACATCCCAGTGCCCTGTTGGTACGAGTTCCAGCTGCAGTGATGCCAGTAGCGTTTCGTCAGACCAAGATCCATCTCCCAGGTGCAAAGAGAAACTTCAGAATAACTACACAGTCACCCTGCTGCTTTTGGAGCTACAGCCTCGGAAAATGCATTGAGCCAGACAGCCAGAGCTGCATCCTTGCTGAACCAGCTATCAGCCAGAGTGGTGACTGCCTTTGAAATTCCAGAGACTTTTATGGACAAATACATTTTAAATTTTATCTCTCAACCAACAAACTGCCTTATTGACATTTTGCATATGTAATAATTGCTATTGTGTAACTTTGGATATTCTGATATTTGTGTTACCTCAAGTAAGATATTCTGATATTTGTGTTACCTCAAGTAAGATAGAAAATGTTAAGTCAGCAGTTGCATATTGTTAAACCAGTGCTTTTGGGGTCCCTAGAATGCAATTGTTAAATTACACCTTGCAGTTAGTATATATCTTTATACCCCTTGAGACTAGTGGCTTATAGAATACCCTGACTAGTGGCTTCCCAATGGTCTGGATTTATATCCCTTCTTAATATTTTGCCTCAAAGGTTGGCATGCTGTCTTTTCATTCTAATACGCTGCAAAAGCAGCAAAGTCATCAGCAGAAAATAACAAAACAGGCTTCTGGCCTTGTAACTCCTGACTGATGCTCAGATATGCATATCAATGTTAGAAGGACTCACCCAAAGACGGGCAACTTCCCCGCCTGCTATATCTACCTAAGACAGGAGTTGGCACATCCAATGACGGGTTCTGTAGCAGGGACTAGGGGTCGAACCTAAGACAGGGGTTTCCTTCTCTATATTTTTTTATTTAATAAAGGGGAGTGAGATGTTGTCTCCCGAGTATGTGCCAGTCTGGCCTTCAATGGCCCATCCTACTAAAACCCTATGTTTATAGAGGAAATAGGGAAAAACCTGTTTCCCTGCACTACAGACGCTGCCACCTGCTGAGTGCTAGCCTCTCGGGAGCCTCCAGACCTTGGGTGTGCCCATATGAGGGGGCAGGGTGTGAAAGAGAGTTAAGGTGATAGCGGAGACAAAGGAGAAGCGAGGGAGGGACAGACAGATCTAAGAGATAAGATGTGCTGAATAAAAGGTTTGGGTCTCAGAGAGAGCCAGAGAGAGAGCCAGAGAGAGAGCCCGAATGATGGAACCTAATAAATGACTCCTGAGTGTGATTATCTTGATGTTCCTCGCCTGGGACAAAACTCGGACCACAAAGAAACCGGACGCGGTACCCCACCTTCCCACTAGGGGGCACCTGGTCACCCTGCTGACAGTGTGAAGCAGCCTCAGCACCTCTGCAGGAAAAAAAGCTTCTGTTCTGAGCCTCTGTCCAGAACAGGAGGGGACTCAGGAGCCCGGCTAGGAACCAAGTGTACAGGCATGCCAAAAGATGTTGTAATTAAAACAAATAATGTCTTAATGTAGTATCTTAAAGCCCAAACTAATGAAAAAGTAACAGGGTAAAATATCTCCATTAAAGCGTGGCTCTCTTGCTGACTGGTGTTTGAGCAATGCTCTGTACTAGTCCCGACCAATGACCTGTGACCACATTCCTAGCTCCTGCCCTACCCAGAGGAGTGCCCACCTCAAGAAGAAAGAGCCATGCATGGTGAGCTTAGGAATGGAAACCCACACAAGAAACTTCCTCCCGCCTTTAGTACCCTCAGCTCCCGGACAAGAAAACCAGAAACTCTTCCAAAGAAAAGCATCCAGGGAGCTTACATACAAAATATCACCCGTGGCCACTGTCTTCTTAGACCTTTAAAATTGAGCTAAGAAAAGTGGAAATGGGAGCCAGACAGCTTCAGTGAGAACAAAGGACATGAGGTGAGAAAACCATTCTCTCCCCTGGGCTCCAGCATCCCAGTTTAGCTCTGCAGGAGCACATAAAAAGTTCTGGCCCAACAGAAGCACCTTCCTTCCACTCTCCTTGTGCCTAGAACGGAGATGTGGGCAGATGGTATCAAAGTCAGAAACCTTCTGACCCAGTCTCTGGACTTGACTTCCTGAATATGAGGCCGGTTCCACACGGGAAGACACAAGGATAGGACAGTGCTACTGTGTTCACCCCTCAAGGAGGCTCAAAACACACCCAAACCTAACAAGTAGAGCAAGATTCTAAATATTCAAAAGAAGAGATGACCACCAAGCCTAAAACCCAAGCGATTTCTTCTTCTGGCCCAAAGCAATGGCAACCCAGCAGAGTGGCTCCAGTGAGGCCTCCCTGACTAAGGGTCTGCTCAGAAACCATTGTGTAAACTCAATCTTTTGGTGTGTGTCCAAAAAGAAACAAAATATGTGGAGGGTAAGGGTTTAGGCCCCCACAAAAGCCATGACACTGGGACCCAGACCAGGCTTTGACCCAGGAGAAATGTCCCAGACCACAGGAAGAGACAGCGCCAAGGCAAGACAGACCCCAGACATAGAGTAAAGGAGGCTCCAGGAACAAGGGTATTGAGACAGTGGAGAGACAAAGTGTTCTAGGGACGAGAGGAATTGGGACAGAAAAGGGAAGGAACCTCTGGAGAAAGAACATCTAGGGGAGAGGGTAGGAGGCCAGCTTGCCCTTGACTACACAGACGCAATACAAAAATGGCACTCTAGGGTTTTTTCCAGAAAGATGCTGTGAAATGAAAAATCCCAGGCCAAGACAAAGTAGGCCAGTCTGTGGTACCTTTAAAATTGAACACACTTCTTGGCCTAAGCTTCAATCTCCCAGCTCACACTCCCTCCTAATAAAGTGAGTCCACAGAAGATGAATTTTAGGATATCTGTTTGAAGAGCTCGTGTTTTGGGACCCAGACCTGCCTCCTTGCTGCAGAGACATCTGGCTGACAGAAAGAGGGAGGATGGCCCATGACTCAGCATGAATCCTGCAGTGTTACTGCTCAAGGATAGCAAAGGTGACATGTGCCCAGCTCTACCCATCTGCCCCCATCCAATCCGCCTGTGTTACTTTGGTTTGGCTTTAACAACTTCCACGTTTCCAGGGGCTCTTGCATCTCTGTGACCACAGATCCAGCACCAATTCCTTTAAAGGACCCCCTCCAAAGCAGGCGAGCACACTGTAGGGCTCACCCAGGTTTCTGAAGAATAGATGTTAAAGAGGCTCCTTGCTGGCCCTCAAGGTCACCTTCCAGGAAACCAACAGTCAAGTCCCATGTGTTAGGAAAAGCTTGAGGTGGACGGAGGCTGAGCAGGTGGTGTGCTGAGAAAGCAGAGTTTACACCTTAGCCTGCTGATGTCAGTGTCAAACAGAAGCAGGTAACCGGGGAAGGAGGCAGCTCTGCTGAGTAGGTCCCCTGTTAGGCCACACCAGCTTCCTTCTTTGTTGAAGGAGAGAGTCCTGGAACTGGACTTAGGTGATGATGATTTTAACAAATTTGCCCTGAATGACTTCTCTATGATGTTTGTGTAGATTGTGGGGGAGAGGCACTGGGGACCATGAGGACAATAGAGTAACCCAGTGCCGGGATTTAGACTCCACCGTGGCCCCACCCTGCCTGACAAGTTGGATGAGAACTCAGAAAGGACTAGTCATACCTTCAGATAACAAAACTGGGCCAGGCCAAAACGGCAAATGAGAAAGAATTCAACATGGACAGATGCCAAGCTTCACCTTTAATCAAGGTCACCTGGCAGTGCCTGTGGACTGTTTATAAACAGTGTCCAGAGAAAGGCCTGGGCTGTGGACCACAGGCTATACGTGCAGTTGGTTGATGGGCAGATGCAGCACAAGTGCAGCTACCTGCAGGTACACAGCACTCCCTTTGGGACAGGCGTTAGGGCTCCTATAGATGGTTACCTCAAGGCTCCTGGAGCTTCCAAGCTACATATCCCAGTGCTAAAGCACCTGGGGTTTACTGTTTACCCTGGGAGACACAGAGCTCTGCTGTGTGTCTACGTTAGCCTTATCACACCCTTGCTTGGCTCCTGTCCCTCTTCTACCTTATTCTCATCACCTCAACAGACCAGTATAAGACTGATCTCAGAGGCTCCCAGCCAGAAGACACACGCTCTGTGCAAGGTGCAAAACTAGGGTAAAGAACTTGGGATGAGGCTCTGAGGGAGAAATGTCATGGGATGGGATGTAGATTACAGCCACGCCAGCAGTGAAGAACTACCAACCCCATCCTGTAGCCATGAAACACTGGGCAACACTGAGCCAGCACTAACTGGAGCCAGATGCTTTGTGTGGGTTATACAACTTCATTGCCATGAGCCAAAAATGAATGACTGCCACCACTCCATTATAGAGTTGAAGACATTTCACACCTCCCAGAGCTGGTGACTTGACCAAGATTTTATGAACATCAATATGAATTCAGAATTCAACCCCCAGTTCTAGATCCCTAGGCTATGGTGGTCCATCCCAAGCTCTGATCTCTCAACTTGTATTGATTTTTAATTCAAAATTAACAAACATAGACAGTGAGTCCACCACCTCCAAAAGGGGGCCCCAAATGTCCAGCCAGAAATCAAGAGTCCAAGAGCATCTGTAAGGAAAGTCAGTGACCATGTTCAACAGCCCCTCATTCAATACCTAAATCAGGCCTTACCTAGGAGGGCACCCGGTAAGGAGGTAGGGATGGTCCATCCCAGAAACTAAGTCAACAGGTGCCACAGGCAGACCTGAGAACAGATTGGAAAGCTGAGCTCATGGGTGTTCCAACCAACATGCAGGCTGGGCTGGGTTCTAGCACCATCATACAGAGGTTTATCAGTCAGGATAAAGCTAAGCGCATGGCTAGCTGGTCTGTCCTGACCACAGTGGGCCCACCTTGGCCTTCATCTGGGTACCAGGTGATGCACGTTGAATTGCACGTTGGCACAATCTGCCCAACAACAAACTTGAGAAGGTCTTTGTGCAGTGGGTTTCACTATGCTAGGCAAGCCCTATGGTTTCCCTTCGTTTGGACTCCCAGAGCCTACCTACCCACCCTCACGTGTTCCAGAAAGTGGCCTCTCTGTCCTCCTACCTCAACTGAAATGACCTTGGCCTCCCTGGCTTCTTCTCACTGAGAGACTTTACATATGGGTGTGGGAATCTACTCCTGCGTTCAGCAGATCCTGTAATGCTTGCCATAGGCACCCACCCTAGCTCCTAGCTGATGAATGCCAATGGTACCATCCCAACAATGGCTCACCATATTTCAGCAGGACAGATATCTCCAAGCTTCCCCACTCCACCCTCATGCCCAGGCCTCTGTGTCAACAGCTTTCTTAGCTGTGGCCCTGTGTGAAGGTGACATGGCCCCATATCTCAAAAACTATCTGTTCACTCCTTCCTATTCAGGCCCCAAGACTGGGCTGCTGGTACCCGGGTATGAAGGTGACAAGGTGACCATATGCCACACCCCAGAGCATGAAGCACATGCCTTGTATCACACAAATATTCACATATAATTAGGGATTTAAGGGGGTGTCCTTGCTCCCTGGGAAAGGCATAGTACCAGGAAGGCTTCTCACCTAGAAGCCAGCCTAGCCTGTCTTGCCTTATTTCTTTGACCCACGAATATGCTATCCTGTTCCAAACCATAAGCCATGTTGCAGAGGTTTCCCTACTTCTGTGAGCATCAGGACCTTGCAGAAGGAGCAGAGAAGCCATCTTTCAGGCCCCAAGGTCCCAGGATTAGCTTCAGCCCCCCTTCTATCCCTGCACAACTTATTAGAGCTTCAGTCCTACAGGAACATAGCCTAATCTGAGGCCCTGATTCTACCTAACCCTGGAGCTATCTCACATGTATGACCTGAGGGGCTCTATCCCAGGAGCCTATGTTCTTCAACAGACTATCCCATTCCTTGTGTGCCTTGAGAAGCCCTTGGGTAATAAAATTACACAGCTAAGGCCTTGTGTTCCCTCTCCCCACCCAAATCTACCGGCGCCCACTGCCTATCCCATGCTAGGCCATCTAACCCTGACATTCCATCTTTAGCCATTTCCTACCTGGTGGAAACCCAAGTCCAACCCCCCCATCCCATCCCCCACCAGCTCCCTCCCAGAAGAACTGTACCAGCTAGGATAAAAGCTAATGGAGTGTGGTGAGAAATGCACCCTTTCGAGCACTACAACGCATTTGGGGACAGGTGGCCACTTCTTGTCCACTTCCTGAGGCAGGGAGCCTGCTATAGTGACCTTCAGGGGCAGGCTTTTGGAAACATCCTCCAAATAATACACAGCCAGCCCTTCTGTGATGATCTGGTCCTTGCACCATTGATAGTGACTGGGTCTCATCCCTCACAGACCCACAACGTGCACTCCATCGGTCGTTCCTGTCCTCACCTACACTGAGCTGGCCCAGGTGTATGTCTCAGGCCAGCACCAGGGCTTAGCTAGCCCTAGCTCTAAGCCTTCCATGTTATGCCTAGCTGTCTACTCAGAGCTCATCAGTTAGCTCTTCGCCAGACTTCTGCTGTGACATTTGAGAAAGGGGGTAAAGGCCTGAAACCTCCACAAGTAGGTGATGAGCACAGGACACGGTGCGCAGGAGAACCCTAGCAATGTCACACACTGAGGCAATCCCTGCCTCCTGAGCCTTCTGTATAATGTAAAAATTCATTATTTCCTAGCAAGGCTATTAAAAATAATCTACCAAGAGTTCTGAAGGAGTAACAGCAAAGTTCTGTGAACAGACTAAACAAAAGGTTAAGTTCTTTTACAGTAAAGAAAATCAGGATTTCGCTGATGTGCAATGCAAAATCCCTGTCCCAAAGTCCAGAGCCCAGAATGGAAAAGTGGCTCTTGGGAATCAAGCCCTTAAAAGACAGCCAGGCTGCACAGAACTGCAAGCCCAAGGCTGATGTTCAAGTGAGAGTAGGTTCTAGTGTGACACGGGGTCTCTGCTGTAACTGGCCCTGGTCCAGGACCAAGTCTAGAGTCAAGGCCAGCTTCAGGCTCACCATTCTTCATTCTGGAGCAGCTCCAGAGCAACCACAGCAACTGGGGCGTCTCAGCGACTGCATGACAGCCCGCAGAGGACCCCTGCGGCCCTCTGTAGATAGACTGTCTTCACTGGCTGGTGCCTGCTGCAGCTGTTCAAACTGCATCTCCAGGTGCTTCTGGATGGCAATGCCAAGCACCTCGGGATCCACTGAGGCTCCATATACCTCCCATGTCATGCCCTCAGCATCCCATCGCACATCCCTCACAGGTGAGGATGCCTCTTCCAGCCTGGACCCCAGCATCACCTCTGGGAATATGTTCAGAGACTCAGGTGCTTCCAGGGAGGGGCTGGTGGCCACAGCCTTGCAGGCTGCCACTGGAGCTACCTGAACCCCAGCATCCTGGGCTGATGCCACACCCAGGACCAAGTCGGTGGCTGAGGTCATGGTCCACACATCTTTGGTCCTGGAACCAGACTCTGTGGCCAGCCCTGTAGTCCCCCAAGGGTGGACACAGCAGTGAGTGTGTCCAGAAATCCCCCCAGGCAACTTACAGTGGAACTTCATCCCGCACTGAGCCTGCAACCCAGACTCACTCACTGATGCCACCAATTTGGGGAAGGCCAGGATGCCTGTGGCAGGCAGGGCATGGCAGCAGCCACCAGATGCAGCCTCCCTCACAGCGCAGAGCAGAGCTGTTGGGGGCAGAGCATGGCAGGAAGTGGTGGATGGCTGTCCAGTAGCTTTGGGTCCACCCTGGGGACTGCTGATGAGACCAGTTTTACCTTCCAGTTCTATAGCTGGCACCAACACTTGGCTCTCCGCCAACACACAGGCTGATTTAGAAATCCCGTCCTCTGGAGCTAGGTGACTCTGCAGGACTGCAGGGGTCTGGCTATTTTGGCCAGCAATACGTCTGCGCTGCAGCTGAGCCTTCTGGACAGGTGAGCCACCAAGGGCAGAACAGCTGAGACTGGCCTTCTGAGCACCACCATGACCCCGGATCTGGGTACTATGGATCAAATCTGAGTGGCTCCTCTGCACAGCTACTACACTGGGGGCCCGTAGGCGACACAAGTCACCAATGCCCATGGTAGACACATTGCCAACAGTACTGCTTCTCCAGTGGCCTCCAGCACCAGCCTGTGACCGAGGACTTGAAGTCTGTGCTAGTTCCATGCTCTCTGTCTGGCACGCCTCTTCCTGCAGAGTCTGGGGGCTAGTGCGGGCCTCATCCAGCTGTACCTGGCACACGGTGCTGCTGGAACACTTGCGTAGCTCTGGCCTCTGCTCCTGGCCTTCACACAGCAAGCTGGAAGAACTCTGGGACAGGGGCTGTGGGCGGGGACTTTGGGGTTCCTGGGCACCTGGTTCAGGGTGGCTAGAACTCATGGTTGCCTGCAAGAAAAAAAAGAAGTGAGTGAAGGGAAGCTGGGTGTTGACACCTCAGCTGCATTCTTCTCTGAGCTTACATTGCTAGATACAATGAGGAAGCAGCTTCGGTCCCAGTTTGCCTGATTATCAGAGCTATAAAGGATATCAATGACAGGACACATACCAGACACTTCAGATCAAGGCTGTGTGATGTGCAGAGGACACTGCAAGTATCTACTAATCACTGCTCCAGAAATGGGCCCCAGAGACCAACCCATGCCAGCTTTTCGCCATAGGTGTAGGTGTGGGGGCCGATGGGAAGGCCAAGTGAGCTACGGCCCTAAGAGTGGGCGTGTGACATCATAAGTAGGCTTTGGGGAAACAGCTCAGCCACTCTACATAGAAAGATTGCAGACAACAGCCAGCACAGCTGAGTTCTCTCTCCTAGGACTGGGGCCTGCGGGGTACAGAGCAGAGCCTCCTGAGGAAGTAATGAATACTGAATACCTGAGAACTTCCCTGGTTCTCCTGGTGCTCTTGTTCCACACTCTCCAGCCTGACCTATTAACTGTGACACATATCAGACTGTCTTGTCTGGCTTTCCCCACTAGGAAAGGGAGACATTACAATCAGCCTTTCATGCTGGTCCTTCATGAACTCTGTTCGTTCCTGTGTAGCCATTTCCTGAACCCTTGCACTCATGGTTCTGCAGTAGTGAATGTGGAAATCATTTAGCTCTGGCTATTCCTAGGAGTGACCATCCAGCAGTGAGAAAAAAAAAATGGCAAAAATCAGACTTAATCTCTATAAAATGTCAACTCTCTTCCCAGTGTGCATACTCCAGCACAAGATCCATCTCCCCCACCCCTCCACCCCCAGAGTCGCCTAAACTCAACACAACCCCTTTTTACCTCCATCTCCTCCTGACAACCTTTCCCGGCTGGCCTGCCCCCATACCTGGCTTCAGCATCATGAAGCCTGGACAGAACACTCTGGCTGACCCTTAGCCCCCTCCCCAGAGCCCAGAGTCAGCAGTCAGACTATGGTCTGTTATTTACCATCAGATTAGCACCTTGCCTTGCCCTGATGCACAGCTGGCATTCAGAGAACGGCTGCCTGGCAGGCAGAGAGAATGACCTTCCAAAGAAGGCCATGGAGGAGTGGACTAAGTGTCCAAAGCAGGAAAGGCCCTGCCAAGGAAAGAACTCTAGGGGACAGTAGGGGAATACTTTCTGCAGAATTGTCATGGAAACCGAAGCTGGGGAGAGGAGGAGAAGGAACCCAGGAAAAGGAAAATATAGGTGACACTGAAAAGTGACAGGTAGATTGGGGCAGGGGCAGGGCCAGAGGATTAGGATAACCGGGCCTGCCCGGGCCTCATCAAATGGGGAAGATCACCTTGGGACTCCTTGTCAGAAGGGATGGGCTAGAGAGGCAAGGGCAGGTACAGAAGGCGACAGTTTTGGTTTAGGCAAGCCCAAGCCTCCCCACCCACTTAGGCTGATAAAGACTGACAGGAAAATAACCAGGCAGCCAGGTGGGCAAGGCCACCCAACATGGAATGTGTCAGTGCTCCTGAACGCAACTTCTACAACAGGAAATCTCTCCATCTCGAGTTCAGAACAGTACAAAGCATCCTGAAGCCCAAGTGCAGAGTCTGGTCCAGTACAACTGCCTGCTTGGAGGGAAAAGGCTAAAACCTTGCCCTGTCCAGTGCGGTGGGCACCAGCCACATGTGGCACCTGAGGAGGTCAAGCAAATACGGAGACCAAGAAACTGAATTTCTGACAAATAACTTAAATAACTGGTCACTGAATTGGGCCAAGGCCCACTAAATGCAGTGTCCCATCCCAACTCTTCCTTGTGTTCAAAGCCAGACTGAATGGATGTCAAAGAAAGGACTCTGCCCTCATGGAGCCCGAACACCCAACAAATAGGGGAAAGCACTAGAGCTAATGGCAGTTAAGACAATGATGGTAACAGCTTTGAATGCGCAGGCGTGGGCTAACACTGTCTGATTCCACTGTCACAGCAGCCTCATGATGCAATTCATCATCCCCATTCTACAAATGAGGTCACAGTGCAGAAGCTTAGCGACCTGACCAAGGGCGCAGAGCTAGCCAATAGTTCAGTGAAGAATCAATCCCATGAGTATAGGAGGTCCTCTGAGCAGGGTGCAGCTCTCTGGCCTGACCACTGTAAGCACCTGGAGTTCCAATACCTATTCCCATCTCTGTATACTCCATGGTGTTCATGATTTGCCAATAGAACAAATGAGTGGCAGCAAAGCTAAACCACCACCCACATGTTTTGTCTGATTCGTAGGCTACATGGAATAAGAAGGGCAGAAAGACCTGTACACTAAAAGTCCTGTGGGCACAAAGTGGCACTTGGGAGCACTTGGGAGACAATCACCCAATCCTGGGGTGTAAGAGCCCTAAGGAAACCACGTCAGAAGAATCTACACAGCCCTGGATGGTGATATCCACTAATTCCAAATAGTAATAAATAAATAATATCAAAAGGAATGAAGGGAGGGAGGGAGGGAGGGAGGGAGGGAGGGAGGGAGGGAGGGAGGGAGGAAGGAAGGAAGGAAGGAAGGAAGGAAGGAAGGAAGGAAGGAAGGAAGGAAGGAAGGAAGGAAGGACAGGCCAGTCCCTAGGCCCTCAGAGGAAATAGGTGAGACAAGACTGAGGGAACCCTAATCCTCACCACACCTATTAAGTAGCCATCAGCAAGGAGATTGTTGCACCTGCCTCCTCCAACACAGCCCATCCTCGCAGGGCGACCAGTGACCACAGAGACCCCAGCGGGAAGCTATCTATGTATTGGTGACCTCAATTATTCCACCGGCTCTACAAGTGGCAGATGACAACATTCAGCCCTGAAGCAATTAAAAAAAAAAAAAGTCAAAGAAATCTACAGCTGCAAATGGCCAATTTAAAGCCTCACCAGTGTGTCAACAACCCTTATGCAGCAAACTACCAATGGCATTTCGAATTAAAAACCCCAGAGCTTTGCAGAAACTTCCAGACTAGCTCAGCCAAAAATATTGGTCAGAGGTTCCAATACTTGCCCCAGCCCAGGACATGGCTCAGTAGGATGACCAAGGTGCCAGTTCAGAGCACACTGTGGTATATATATATACTCTCATACCCTATCCCACAAAGTTGTTGTGCAGACTGAACATAATGGCATGGAGTAATCATGGTTTTCTCCTCCGCCATCAGTGACTTGAGACCACAGCATTGTAAGGACTAGCACTGGAGAGGTGCTAGAAGCAAGGGAGCCCTCTTAGGAAACCACCACGATGCCCAATGGGTAAAGCTTCATCTTCCAGTTCTTGCTACCTTTATCCTATCCTGTAATAGTTTCTCCAGTGTCCCCTTCACCACACTGAGTTTCCCAGGGCCTATTTTAAACCTTCATCCAGTAGATTATGCATACACTCAAGGCTGAGCTGTACATGCCACATGCCTGGAAAGTCATGTTACAGTCCCAGGCCGGTTCTAGTTTAGCCCAAAAAGAGATCCTGGGGTGCTGCTAGAGAGATGGTCCAGTGGTTAGGGCACACACTGCTCTTGCAGAGGACCTAAGGTTGGTTCCCAACGCTCACAGTAGGAGCCTTTCAACTGTGTGCAACTCCATCTCCAAAGAATCAGATGTCGCTGATCTCCATAAGCACCTATTCTTACACGTACATACCCACACAGAGACACCCTCCTGGGAAGATGTTTTAGCATAACATAAAAGGCAGCCATACCCAAGAGCATTCGTGTTGAATAATACCTTGATATTCTTTCTCTGGCCTCATGTAATGTGAAAGTTGTAGTGGCTGTGGCTGATGTCATGTGGTCACTGCTGGACTGTCCTGCTGCCTCAGGTTACTGTCAACAACTAAATAACCAACCGCCCTCATGTGCAGCAAGCATTTACCATCATTTTGAATAAGCACCCCTCAAAAAAAAATGTTTTTAAACTTCCAGACTAGCCCAGCCTGAGACTGTTGGCTTTACTTAGATTCTCACCCCAGCTGAGAAGCCCAGACCTTTGGGATGTACCCACAAAGACTTCTAAGGGGCCACCACATAAGTACTCTCCCCTTACGCAGCAGGTGCTTAGATGGCAGCCTCTGTACCGAGAAAGGAAAAGCAATTCCACAAAGGAAGGAGCAGGAGGGAAAGCTAGGACTGGTCACAGTGTTAAAATACTGAAGTTATCCAAGATCAGGTAGAGATGCCCCTACAAATCCCTCAAAACCCTTGTATAGAAGGGTGTGGCCACCTACAGTAGCAGGTGGTTTGATCCATTCCAGAGAAAATAAAGGGACCTAATAGGAACACTCAGGCCAAAGTTGGGGAACACAACAGGGAACATTGCTGCTGTTCAGAAGGGGGTGCTATACTCAGCCCTCATAACACCTCATCCGGATGACATACTGCCTAAAGACAGAATGCCATGAAGGGTTCTTGGGGTAAGTGTGGAGCAACGACCTCCAAGATGCCACCTTGTTCACCAAACCCAGACACTGAGCCTTGGGAGGGTTTGCTCACTCACTAAGAGATGCTTTTTAGTGGGACCAGAGCATGGAAGCAGCCCAGGTGGCCACTGTGACCCTACCTGCAGTCCCCATCACAATGCCCCAGCATGGGCAAAAGGCTCACAGTGGTAACCTCAGCGATCAAGGCACAGGCCTGTCAGCAGTGTGAGCCCCGGCAGGGTTCTGTACACAAAACAGTATTTAGCATGCCAACCACAGGCCGCCTCTGCTGCGGTCAAAGGCCTGAACCCACTACACACCACGCAGCCTTCCCGGCCAGGACTCCTTTCCCCCGCACCTCCAGAGCAAAGCCCACTGAGGAGAAGGACCCAACCAAGCCTCAAAACTAGGCTACAGACCTTTCCAGGAGAAATGCGGTGGCTCAAAGGGCATGGGGCAGGGATCTCGCGGGTAGGGATGCTCCTTGGAAGAAGAGGGCGGGGTGTTGGCAACAGAGGACAGGGTGGGGATGCGGATGAAAGAGAGGAGGAAACCGGGAGGGCATTCAAAGGGAAGCAGGGTGGAGGTCGATGGACAAAGGTCTGGGGCAGAGGAAAAACAAAAAACAAGCCAACAAAAAACCCAGAGGCTGGGCAAAGGAGACACGAGGTAAAAAGGACCGGAGAGGGCAAGGGGAGGCGACAGTGCAGAGGAATGCGGCGCAGGCAGCGGTGAGGAGTGGGTTCAGGGTTGCAAGAAGGGGCCGTGCCGCCCACCCCACCCTCGCACCCACCACGGCTAGCCTCTCACCCTGTCGCCGCCTCCGGGGCCGCGCAGGCCGATGGAAGCGCTGCTCCTGCTGCCGCCACAGGTGCCCGGCGCCAAGATGGAGCCCGAGCCGCACCGGGTCTGGCCCGCCTAGGTGCAGCCGGCCGTGGAGCCCGCACCTCCAAGAGGCAGACCGAGAGGTTGGCACAAGGGCGCTGGGGGAATGGGGGAGGCTCTCTCACCTGGGTGCACCCTGTCCCTCCACTGCCTGTGCGTCTCGGCCCCGCCCCCTGTCTCGGCCCCGCCCCACTCTTCTAGGCTCGGCTCCAAAGAACGCCCAGCACCCCCTTCCAGACCCTTCCCCAAAGCCGTTTCCCCACTGTGGGATCATCCATCTTTGCAGCCTTCTTGGCACAGCTGGCCTGTGTGTTTCAGTCTCCCACCCCCAAAGGGCGCCATTATCCTGTCCGGGTCTCGCTGTGTTCCACCCTGCATGGCTAACTCCTCACAGTCCTCCAGGTCCCGAGTTCACTCCCTTAAAGCTTTGCCCTCTCAGCTCTTCCCTCTGACACCAGGATCTGCAGACCCTTTCCTCAAGGACCTGCCCCATGTCCTTTTTCATTCTGCCCTACTTTTCCCATTTCTCTGGGCCTCAGACCCTGCTCTAGAGACCTTTTCCCTCAGATCCTGCTCTCTTGAGGCCTTGTATTCTTCAGGCTTGGATACAACAGCGCTGTATCTCGGCACTCACCTCAGGGAGAAACCCAAGCTTGACTCCAGGCCTTTCAGATTTATGATCCCAATCTAGTCCTCAGAGCACCTGCCCAAGCTCCAGTACCCCAACTTCATAGACTCCATTCCCAAAGTCACATACTCGGTGTCCTTCAAGGTCCGTATTCTTAATATCCTGTCGCTCCATCCACTTCTAGGACAATTTCCACCCTTGCCCTCTGACCCAATCCAACTGAGGCCTTCGGTTGCCCAGCCACAAGGATGCCAAGAGCTTACAGGCACAGTGACTACCAGAGAGGACAACCCTCACTGGAGCCTGAATTCTTCTATAATTTCCTGAAGCCCTGATATTTCCTTTCTTGGCCCTTCCTAAAAATTCTACCGTCTATGGGAATTCCTGGTCCCTTTGGAGACCCAGGAGCTTCATAACATTCTTTCCACATCCCCAGACACTGGGACAGGAAGCCTCCCCACCCAGATCTGGCCAGACCCCATCCATCTTTAAGGAATTCCAGGCACCCTGGTACCCAGGGCCCATGGTAAGAGAAGCCTGGGCTTCTTCTGAGGCCCAATGTCACCCTTATTTGTTGACAGTGACCCTAGGGACCCCAATTTGCCTGAAATTATCTATACTCCTTCAAAATGGAGAACCAATATCATCTTTGTGCCTCCCAAAGTTAGGGGTCTCTGTCTTCTCAGAAAGACCATTTTCCTAGTCACCCCTTTCCACCGGGGCCTCGGCACATTCTCTCCAGTTCAAGAAGACACGCCATCCTGAAAGAGATGAACTCCACAACAACAGGTAGGGAGCCTTAGGTTCATGCTTCCCCACCATTCTCAGCCTGCCTAGAGCCTAGACAAGATTTCTGTGATAGGGACATTAGCCAGTGCCTGTCCTTCCCAGAAATCACCTCTCTTTGAAGCCCAAGAAGAGATAAGATCATATGTGGCTATCCTGAGGGCTAGACCTGGACCCCAAACCCTGGGCTCCTAGGTACCAGGGCATCGTGACAAGAACCTTGTCATGTATGCTCCAAAAAACCTGCTTAGGGTTGGATGTCATAGATGTCTGCCGTACTAGATGGACCATGCCACCAGAACCTCTGAACATCACCTTGTTCTTGGCCTCTTTGCTCATTGGTCTCAGGACTTGGCAAGAAGGCTACCCTGGCTATAGTAGTGACCCAGTGAGAGCCTGAGATAGGAACTTCCAACTCCCAATGTATTTATTTACCCTGGTATCCCACACCCAGACAAGACTTCATCTCTCTTGGAATTAGTTTCTTCATCTGATAAGCAATGGTATTTATCTCCCTATCTTCTGGGCCGTGGGGAGTCAAGAGTTGTGAAAGTGTTCTGTGCAATGTTCTTGGTGCCCTTGCTCAGTTGATCACATTTTTGCCAAGCCCTTCTGTGCTGGGATCTAGAGGTACAGGCTAGGATTGTTAGGAGTGGGGAGGGTGGAACTTTGCAGAGCACTGTGGTAAGGAGAGGTGTGCCTGGCTTGATAACCATATGAGCCAACTGCCATTAGCTGAGAGGAGCAGTCACAGGACAATCTCAGAAACCCATAGTGGGCACACTGAGGCATAAGTGTTACTCAGCAGAGAAGCAGGAGTGTCTTAAGAGGTCCGAGCATCATAGACACAGAAGTGACCTCCAACATCTCAGGGGTAAGATCTTCAGAGAAAAAGATGGGTGGAAGGAGGGCTTAGGAGCTCAGTGATGAGAGACCAAGAGGCAAAGACTGGGAACCAGACAGAAGAAAACAGGTCCATGAGGTAACCCGGGGCACTAAAACATATTTTTCAGAGAAGTGCTGGAGCAGACCCTCCTGGAGTGGGTAGAGGAATAATTGGGGGAAGAGACACTGATGGTATGAGCCTAGTCAACTAAAGCTTGGCCACAGAGGAAAAAGATGGATTTCACTGGAAAGAAAGATGGGGTCAAGAAATCTGTTTTTGTTTTAGTTGGTTTTATTCCTTTTATTTGTTTTTTTTTTCTTTGTTTGTTTTTTAGAGACAAGATTTCTCTGAGTAACAGCCCCGGCTGTCCTGGAACTCTCTCTGTAGACCAGGCTGGGCTTGAACCCACAGATCCACCTGCCTCTGGCTCCTGAGTGCTGAGTGCTGGAATTGAAGGCGTGCACCACCACCGCCCCACTTTGTCTGATTTTTAATATGGTGTATATTGCCTTGTTGTCACACAATTAATTCTGGCTAAGCTAAGCCAAAGGGCAGTGTGTGGGGAGAGCCCAGAAACCACCATTGGAAGCTGATATTGCAGAGCCAGCTTGGCTCTGCAGGACAGGAGCTAGATGATGCAATGCTCCCTGATGTCCCACCCTGTCACTGTCTTGGAAGGCAGCACTTGGCTCCTATCTTAGTTTCTTTTCCTGTTGCTGTGATAAAATACTCTGATAAAAGCAGCTTGAGAGAGAAATGGGTTGTTCCATCTCAAATTCTAGGACATAGTCCTCTGTGGCAGGAAGTCAAAGCAGCTGGGCACATTGTATTCATAGCCTGGAAGCAAAGCTTGGCTCACTTTCTCCAATTCATTCAGTCCAGGATGCCCTACCCAGGGAATTGTCCCATCTATAATTACAATTGCTCTCCTTCTCACATCAGTTAACTTAATCAAGATAATCCCTCACAGGCCTTACCAGAGGCCCATCTCCCAGGTGATCCCAGATTCTGTCCAGTTAACAATTAACACTGACCAGCACAGCTCCTCTGTAAGAATGCCTCTCCAGGAACCCCATTGCCCCACTAAGAACACACACACACACACACACACACACACACACACACACACACACACACACACACCAACTACAGGGGGGGGGAGTGAAAGCCTGGAATCACTGTTGTGTAGAGTCTGCACAGGAATGAGATCCAGTGGGATCTTTTAATGTGACAGAAACAGGAAGAGATAGTACAATAGTGAGGAGGGTCAGTTTCTTTCCCCTTGGCAACCCTGACCTAAAAATATGATCTAAAAAAAATCTTGAAATCTACAAAGTTTGCATACTAAAATCTTCCTGACCCTATCTGACAAGCCTGGGGCAGAGGAAAAGGGCTCTTCAACTGGAGGGCCATCAGTGTGCAGTATCTTCGACAGTTGAAGAGGGGACACTGAGTCAGAATGTGTTGATGGTGAAGGAGGAGAAAGCCCCAGCAGTACATCCCTGCAGCGCAATTGATGTAAGGTATATAATAGGTGATGGGCAGATGGATGGATGAATGGATGGGTGGATGAATGGATAGGTGGATTTATCCAAGAACACCTATTCCACCTTAGTTCAGTCTACACTTTTTTGAGTCCCAAATCAGTAGGAGTCCCAGATTGTGAGCTCAAAGTTCAGACTGGACTGATTGATAGGTACCTTTGCCCCAAGGCCTGCATCATGCGGAGAATGACATCAGATGCACAAATAGACCATTGGACCACAGCAATGGAAGGAAGCAGAAGAGTCTAGGACACACAAAGAGCAGATTCTAACGGTACGGGTGGGTTCCAGCTCCCCACATTCCCCCCATTTCATTTAAGGCTCAACCTCAAGATAGATGCTGCTGACCAGACACAGTTGACTTTCTCCCCATGGAAACTCTTCTACTCAAGAAACACTGACTACATTTCCCCGGTACCACGAAGCCAGCTGTGGGGGTGTGTTCTGCCTCGCAGGAGGTGAACAGGAACAGTGTGCACAGTTTCTTGCTTATGCTGTTCAGAAGCAATGTGGTCCATCCCTTCTCTTTGTCTGAAAATGAAGTCACAATGTGAAGCTTCTTTATACCATTCCAAAGAAGACAGGACCCTAGAGATGTCAGAGCTGATGTCCCAACAGTGTGGTGGCCTGTCAGTCTAGACTGTTTGTGACAAGATTTGATATGGAAGAGAAGTTGGCTTCTACCCCATGTCAGCTACTATTTGGGGTAGGGGCTGTCTTCCAGAAGGAAAGCCAATATAGTAATAAATGCAGAGTTGATACCCAGAAGAGGTACAAATCTTGTGTTTTTTAAGTCAGTTTGACACAGTTGAGTCTTTGAGAAGAGAGAACCCTAATGGAGAAATGTCCCTACCAGACTGGCCTGTGGGCAAGTCTGTAGTGCATTTTCTTGGTTGATGACTAATGTAGGAAGGCCCAGCCCATTGTAGGTAGTGTCACCTCTGGGCAGATGGTCCTGGGCTCTTTAAGGAAGCAGACAAAGCAAGACAGGAGGAGCAGATCAGGAAACAGCACTCCCCCACAGCCTCTGTATCAGCTCTTGCCTCCAGTTTCCTGTCCTGTTGGAGTTTCTACCCTGATGTCCCTAGTGATAGACTGTAATGTGGAATTATAAGCTAAAAAAGTCCTTTCTTACCCAAGCTGATTTTGTTCGTGGTGCTTTATCACAGCAGCAGACATTCTAACCAAGACCAAACTTTAAAAAAAAAAAAAAAAAAAGTTTCTAAATACCTGCATGAGACAGGCTGGACAGCCAGAAGCTGTCACCACAGTACATGGTATACCAGTCCCTAAATGCTTAAAAAGTCACCTTTAGCCTAATAGAAATAATTGGACACTTCACAGTGTTGTCATTTATCAAATACCTCTTGCCTGTCTATAACACAACACAAGCCTTTCTGTGGGTTGGAACAACATGGGCAGAGGTGGTAGACAGTAAGTGTAACCTGTACCACAGACTAGGGAGACACAGAAGTTTCTAAGAAGTGTGTTAGCACATCAAGTATGGAGGTACCTTTCTGCAGCCTCTTTCTCCGGGTCTCTAAGCCTGACCATGAGGGCAGCTAAATGGCCAAGCCCAATCCAGAGCTGTTTCTTCCGAAGCAAGATGAACATTCATGCTGATGCCAGGTTGACGTCTTTTATAGAATAAATAGAATATCCAGTCTGATCAGTAAGAGCCACGCTTTTCTGGCTTAATTTCATTGTTGTCCATGCAAGCAAACAGAAAGCAAACAGATAGAAAGGCAGCTGAGATTCTAAAAGATGCATAGTAACAAGATGTTGTGGACTTCTCCAGGAAGAGCCTATGCTTCTGTCCACTCAAGCATCCTCACCACACTGCCACCACGGCTTTACTAACAGGAAGAGGAATACAAAGATTTGTGACTCTAAGTGAACACAGTACAAGGCCCATTTCAGATGGGAGATGGGACAAAGAGGAAATCACAGGACCAATAAAGTCAGCTACCAAGGGAAAATCCCAGAGAGAAAGTCATCACCAAGGGATCTGCTCCACTCCCTGGGGACCCATAAATTTATCCCACCAAGGTCTGACAGCTCCCAATCCTCATATCCTGTTCTTACTAACACTGGTTTGCTGAATGAATGAGGTCATAATTGTGTCACACCAGAACACACGCAACCCCGATGGGGCTGGCAAGCTTTCCCCAGCAACTAGTCTTGGAGCTAGATGTGAGCCCTGTGTGGAATTTCAGGGTTGTCTTTCCCAGGGATGGGACATCCATGAGAACAGCACACTCAGGTATTTGGCTGGCCTAGAGGGCAGAGGACTGAAGTTGTTAGTTACTTCCAAATTGCCTTCATCTTTCCTGTATTTAAAGAGAATATTTTTCTCTATGGATAATAGCAGGGTGTATCCGCACATCTCCCAGAAGCTATGTTTGGCCAAGTCACTGAACAGTGGATCTGAAAAGAGCCAATTTCTTTAACCAGGAAGGGTAATCCTTCCCTCGGCTCTTTCTTTCTGTTGCCACTGAGTGGGCAGTAGAGATGTTGGGGAAATGTCTTAACCCACACAGATAAACAATCTCTAGAATAATGAAGCAGCAAACTGGAAAACCCTGGACTTCCAGGCTGCTTGCCTGCCTGAAGGTGATGGAGAAACGTCTCTTGCTTAAGCTGCCTGATACGAAATCTCTCTTCCTGCTGTCCAAGCTATATTTTAAAGATTGTCACTGGTTCCTCTCCCGTTCACCCAGATGCTATAGGAGGGTCTCAGAGGAGATGGGTGTGATTAGGAAAAAGCCAATCCCTACATCGCCTTACCCTGGCTATAGAGACTTATCAGGACCAACATATGTCCCATATAGAACCAGTAATATGAAATTTTTCAGAGGACTTGAGAAGAGGTTGTCCCTTTCCCTAAGGGTGTGTGAGCCCTGAAGCTGCTACACCCATCCTATACAAAGCCAACAGAGGAGAAGCTCAGAGAATGACAAAGTTGGCATCCAAGTCTACATGGCATTGAGCCCTGGATTCAGGAAAGGCTGAGACTAAAGTGTCCCTCCATACTACAGTTACAGATATAAATCGCACTTCCTTTTTGTTGAAACGTCTTTGGTATATATTTCTATCCCTTCCTTCCTCAGGAGGATCATAGAGGCATCACCAGCCAGGACACAAGGTCAGAGACCGTGGAACTCTGAGAGCTTTCATATCAGGGATGAAAATCAGTTTTCCTGAGGCAGCGTGTAGACTTGATGTAGAAGTAAAAAAAAAAAAACCCTCAGGATTGAATACAGAGATCCCAAAATAGCCATAGATCCAGCCCTTCCTTTAGGGGCTTCCTGCTCGGCTTTCCTCCTGGCTCTGCTCCATGCTATTCTCTCCACCAGAGGGCGCCCTCTACTGACATACTGACACAGGATGTCTTTTGCTGCTGACTTTTCCTTTTAAAAAAATATTTATTTTTATTTTATGTGCATTATTTTGCCTGCACGTATGTATGTGTGAGAGAGTCAGATCTTGGAGTTGTAGACAGGTGTGAACTATGGGTGCTGAGAATTGAACCCACGTCCTCTGGAAGAGCAGTCAGGGCTCTTAACTGCTGAGCCATCTTAACGGATGTTTCACACTTCCCCTCGTGCCGGGAATCTTGCTCCTGAGGTCCTGACAAGCTTCTCAAGCCACAATTTCAAAAATATGAATCTTATAGGCAATGGTCATTTTTAATGTCAAAGAAACGTCCTTGTCAGCCAATGAATTAGCACTTCCGTGTGGTGACTTTCATCCAACAACCATGTGATCTAAGATGCAGCCACCTACTGGCTGTCCTCTCTGCTAGGGCTGTGAGCATGGCATACATCTCTGCCAACTTGTCTTGCATGCCTACAGAGAATTGTCATACTAGTCAACGCTCTGATTTCAAGAGGCAGGTGTTCAAATCAAAGTGTCCACAGCAGTACAGCTACTTTTCTTTGGGTCTTATAAGTCAAGAGTTCAGGAGAACTGGGATCAGCTGGAAACACGTAGGCTTGAACTAGGTCATTGGAGACCGGTATCTCACTATCTCTTTGAGCCTCTCAACAGCTCCTAGATTGTCTCCATAGCTTCATATCATGAGGATGATTTAAAAGTTCAGAGCACACTAAATTACTGTCAGTTACTGTTGTTACCCCGCCCAACAGTTGCCTGTGAATTCTGAGTTCAAGTCAGTAAACTGAGGCAGGTTATCAACCACTGAGGCCTATGGGTGCTTGAACTGTCCAGGTCTGGATTAGCCCATCTACGGAGCTAAGGAGAAGCAGGACTACCTAATGACATGGCTTAAGAATGGGGGAGCACACGTGGGTTATCATCAGAAAAGGCCAAAATAGACACTAGACAGGCAGTACACCGGACATCTTCTGTCCTCTGCACCAGACAGGCAGTGACCGGACATCTCCTGCCGTCTGTGCACCAGACAGGCAGTGCACTGGACATCTCCTGCCGTCTGTGCACTAGACAGGCAGTGCACCGGACATCTCCTGCCGTCTGTGCACTAGACAGGCAGTGCACCGGACATCTCCTGCCGTCTGTGCACTAGACATCTCCCACTGTCTATGCACTAGACAGGCAGTGCACCGGACATCTCCCGCTGTCTATGCACTAGACAGGCAGTGCACCGGACATCTCCTGCCGTCTGTGCACTAGACAGGCAGTGCACCGGACATCTCCTGCTGTCTGTGCACTAGACAGGCAGTGTACCGGACATCTTCTGTCGTCTGCACCAGACAGGCAGGTCACCGGACATCTCCTGCCGTCTGTGCCTTTGCAGTTCAGCATTCACACACCCTCCTTGCTGTAAGTACAGCCACTGAGCTGCCTCCTGCCCCTCTCACGCTTTCCCTTCCCTTTTCTCTTTCCTCTCTCTCCCCTTCATTGTCCTCCCTCCTCCCCGCTTCTCCCTCCTCTCTCTTTCTCTTCCTTTTGCTCCTTCTTTTCTTCCTCCTCCTGCTATGTAATTGGGCTTGGTTCAAATCCGCAGTCCGCCTGCGTCAGCATCCCAGGGATTACAGGTCAGGTGTTGACCACATCAGCTGCCAGTGGTTAAGCATTCTCCGAGAACATGCTATCATGTGCCACCAAATGCTATTTCATAAGGTAAATGCAGGACTCGGGCACTCAGTCAGATGCTGCATCCAGGTCCAGGTCCAGAATCTCTGGGGGATCCCTAGCTCCTTTAGAAGCCTGAAAAGAATGGTAACAAGCAAGTATATATAAATATAGACTGCAGGACCTCAGAGCTCCAGACTCTATTCATCTGGATTATTCCCTTCAAATCTCAGACTGAAAGCATCTGGGCAGGGTCTGTTCTAACCGGGGTCTAAAGGGCGTGTGGAAGGGAGCCACACTAAGAAGAAATGGAGGATGCTAAGATAACTTGGGACATCTGATTGTGCCTCTCTAGTCCTGGATAGAGATGAAGCCAGCACTGAAGAGGCAGCTGGTAAGTGAGCAGCTGGATCCCTGGGCTCACATAAGCCATCAATGGCAACTCTGGTTAAGAAGCTCTCACTAATCCTCGGGAGCTGTAGGCTACTAGTTCTTGGGGGAGTGAACACCAGCAGAACCTTCACCCAGGAAAACTGGCCACTGAATGTGCCTGTTGGGTCTGAGATTGTGGCTCCTTGCTGGTCTTTGATGGTGATCTTGCTGATAACTGCCTGTCTGTGCCAGTGGAGACATAAACAAGTTCCAGTCACGTGGACTCTGTGACATTATCAACCGACTAGCCAAACAAAATCTTGATTCTCAATCTCACTTCCATCACAGGTTGGCAAGAGGGCTCTGTTCTTCGTGGGGGACGTGTTAACCTGTTTTTACAACCTGAATGCAGAAAAACACAGTAAACCATGCATCAGCTCCTGAAGCTCCCAGTGGGAGATGACAGACATTGCTTCTTCTCCCATGGGTAGAATAAATAAATCACATGGCCATTCCTGATTCTAAAGGGGGCTTTGTGCCAACTAACAACAGCCCTCTTTCATCTGCCATGTGACTGGAGGCTGTTCTTGCCCAGCCTGTCTCCATCCACAATGGGCTGCCT
This sequence comes from Phyllotis vaccarum, assembly GCA_033318265.1. Classification (NCBI taxonomy): domain Eukaryota; kingdom Metazoa; phylum Chordata; class Mammalia; order Rodentia; family Cricetidae; genus Phyllotis; species Phyllotis vaccarum. Next base: position 94,062,501 of record JARWLC010000009.1, read on the forward strand.
CCTTCCCCTTTAGCACTAATTAAGAAAATGCTCTACAGGCTTGTCTGCTTGTTTGCCTTTCAGACAACTGGAACTGTGCCAAGATGACATAAAACGAGCAGCACAGACCTGTAACTACGGAATGTGAAGGAGAGGAAAGGAGTCTCAGTTTTGCTGTTTTGGTTTGGTGTTATTGGATTTCAGTTTGGGGTTTTGTTTTTTGAAACTGGGTTTCTCTGCACAGCCCTGGATATCCTGGAACTCACTACAGAGTGGCCTCGAACTCACAAAAATCTACCTGTCTCTGCCTTCAGGCGTGCACCACCACTGCCCATCCAGCAAGCTTGGGTTTGGATAAAAAACACGTAGGCAGCCTAGTGCTCTGGGCTACCAATCTCATCTGCTAGCTAGTTAGGCGAGAAAAATATGGTCCCTGTCTATCTGATAGCTTGCTCTGTTCACATTCATTCCTTATTATATACTTTTTCTATACTTGGAGTTTCTCCATGTTCAGTCTCGAATATACAGAAGATTTAAAAGAAATAGAAAGACCTTTAGGCTTCAGCACACCAGGCTTAAGTCTGGAGCTGGAAATTCCTAGTCCTTAGAGGCTTTTACTAACCTTTTGAAGTCATGGGTTTTTTACATTTTATTTTGTTAATAAGGAAACGAGCAATGGTACAGGGTCATTCCCAGAATCCTTTTCTCTTGACCAGCTTCACACCATAAGACTGGAACGATCAGTCACTTTTGTGGTCTCCGCTGCATCTGACATAGATGTGGGTGATCTGGCCAACAAAATCATGTGGATAAGATTCAAGAGGTGCTTTCTAGGTGGCCTGTGCAGCCACCTGAGACCATGTTGATGTCTGTGGTCTATGCTGCCACTGAGGGCCCTGTTGGACTCTGTGGTCCTCTTGCAGATGGAGGCCGTGTTGATGGTCAGGACCCACATTACTGCCAACGGCCATGTGGACGTCTGTGGTCTGTGCTGCCTATGGCCTATGTAGCCTCCAGAGGTCATGTTGACATTCTTGGCCTGGGCTACCATTGAGGGCTGTGGTGGTATTGGTGATAAAGTGCCGTGTTGGTGTCCATGTACTGCCATTGGAGACCATGCTGAGGTGTGTGGCACATGGTGACAATGGAGAGACTGTGTGGCTGCTGCTGGAAACCATGTGGATGTCTATGTTCTGTGCACCCGCTGATTGTAAAGGGCAAGGAAGCTACTTTTGCAGTGGTATTGATGACCACAGATTCGTAGTTGAGAATGAGAGACACAGAAGGCTTCTGTGACAACCTCTACCCTGCACAACCTCTAAAACATAACAGCCCAAACAGGAGGCCATGCTAGAGAACTTTAAAAATTTTAGTCGGAATGCTTAAGTGCAACTCTCCACAACTGACGGCTTCTGGCAAAGGTGAAAGGTGGACAAGGACTCAGTTTTTTTTAAGGGGCTGGCCACTGGGCTGCCATGTTCCAGTGAATATATAGTCAACACAAACTGTAGTGTTTTGTTTTTTTTTTTTACCCCTTTCTTCCTCTTCTTTTTCTTGAAGGAGTCACAAGGATAGGGAAGTAAACTTGGGAAGACTGGGAAATGTGATCAGAGTGTATGATGTGAAATTCCCAAGTAACCAATACAAATATTACGTAAAGTCTTATTAAAAAAAAAAAAAAAAGATGAGCTTCTTCCACTAAGGCCACACCCCCTAAAGTTTCCATAACATTGCCCCCCAAACAGTGTCACCAACTGAGAACCAAGTGTTCAAATACATGAGCCTATAGGTGGGGGCATTTTTTACTCAAGCCAGCACAAGGGTCAAGACAACACCAGGAATGGCTAGCTGCTAGCAGACCCAGATCAGGCCCTTTCTAGCCACCTCTCACCCCAGCTACTTGTTTCCCTACTACATAAAATGGAATAAAAGGCCACCTGCAACCCCATTGATCCTGTGCTTTTGCTGACTAAACAAAGCAGATTCTCTTCATCCACACAGATACATTACAATGTCTACTTGTAATGGACTAGATTTATTTGGGGGACAATAAGAGGTTAACAGCAGTAACTAGCAACATAATAGAACACATAATAAAATACTACAATAAAAGTGTTGTGAATGTGGTCTCTCCATCAACTTTATACTATGCCCTTCTTTCGTGATGGTCTGAGAAACTATGATGCCTATGTGATATGATAAAATGAGGTAAATGATGCAGACATGATTTACTAGAACTAGGCTACTATGTAGATGAAACTTGAACATAGGCATAGCTGTACCACAATAGCTGATCTGATCACCAAGAAGGCTACTGTGACTAATGGGGGATAGCTTATATAACATGGATGCATTGAAGGAAAAAAAAAAAAAAAAGCCAGTTGATTTAAGTCCCAGGTCGGAAGGAATGGGCTGCTATAATATTTTATCACATTGTTCAAACATCCCATAACTGGAAGTGTTGTGAGTTGCTTGTTTCTGTGTTTTCTATTTGTGGTGGGTTGGAAAAAGATCTGTCCCCACAGGCTCATCCACTTGCTGGTGCTGTTTGTGGCAGATTCGTAGGTGCAGCTTTGTAAGGAGCATATGTCACTGGGAAAGGGCTTTGAGAATATACAGCCTCTTCCTAATTCTGGTTTACTATCTCTGCTTCATGCTTACAGTTAAGGATATTCTCTCTCAGCTGCCTGCCCATGCTCTGCCCTGACAGACTCTCATCCCTCTGGAACTGTAAGCCAAAGTCAACTTTTTCTTCTATAAACTGCCTTAGTCATGGCATTTTGTCAGAGCAACAAAAGAGTAACTAATATAATAGTAATATAGTATAATATTAACTGTATAATATTATTCAGTAACTGTATAATATTAACATAGTTTACCTCATAACTGAAACCTCAGAAAACAGAACTACAGATAAGCCAGGAGAAGACCGCTGTACACATGACTGTTAAGTTATAAGAAGCAGAAATGGGCTCATTCTAGCTAAAGAGACACAGGTGGTGATTTATTGAGCAGAATAGACATCCAGGGAGAGGTAGATATAGCACAGCATAGGAAGGGTTCCAACAGCTAGTTGGGTCTCTTCAGGCCTTTGCTTCTGCATCATGCTCTTGTGCCAGCTCTGCATCTTACCCATACCTCCATGTCAGGCATTGTCTTGGTTTGCTTTTCTATCACTATGAAGAGATACCATGACCACAGCAACTCTTACAAAGGAAAACAGTTAATTAGGTCTGGCTTACAATTTCAGAAGTTTAATCCATTTTCACCATGTCATGACATGCAGCATGCAGGTGTACATAATGCTGGAGAAGGAGCTGAGAGATCTACATCTTCATCCTTGGGCAGAGGAGAGACTATGTACTGGGGATAGCTTGAGCACATAAGACCTTGAAGCCCAGCTCCACAGTGACATACTTTCTCCAACAAGGCTGTACCTCCTAATCCTGCCACTCCCTATGGGCTAAGTATTCACACAAATGAGTCTATGGGAACCATACCTATTCACCCAGCCACAGGCTTCCAATAGCCTAGACATCTCCCTCAGCTCAACAACTCTTACTCAAAAGGAAGCATCTCTTCCTCAGAAAAAGCCACAAAGATTTCCAGAGTTAATAGTGATTATCCCATCAGAGGTCAGAGGTCATGGATTCATCTCTAAACCTGATGACTAGGAGTTAGACTGAATCCCCAGTAGGCAGACAGGGAGAAGGGCTAAGGCTAGGTAATAAAGGTGGAGAATTTCCAAGATGGCTGGCTTCTTCCTCACCCTCCTGACTCAAGATGAAAGCTGGGTAGCTTGTAGCATAGGTCTTGTGGCCTTTTTCCGGGCCCCTTGATGATGAACTGGATCAGGACATGTTACACAACAGTTGTGAGTCTATCAACTATTCTATATTTTTTTTACATACTGGCCAGCCCTAAATTAGTGGAGGAAAACTCTTCAGAAACCTTAAGAACTCCAGCCCTGGAGAAGAGACTGGATCTTTAGGCTTCCTGACCCTCCCTTCCCTTTGCAGAGTGCCTTTATCTCAGTGTGTCTGCTGCATGCATACATGTGCTTTTCCTCACCCCCCCATAAACACCTTTCTTCAAATGCTGAATCTGCCTGCTGCTGGCTGCAGTGGTTGAGAGTTCTCCAATACTAATTTGAAAAAAATAAGACAGTGTTAAAAATAAGAGAGAGGTCTGAGGCTACCTGAGATAAACAATCTGAACAGTAAATGTTCACTTCAACTCACCCTTCAGAGGTTTCCATGAGTGTCCAGTTGTCTTCCGTGCTTTTACTCTGTCAGGAAGTCAAAACATAGTGGAGGGAAATGCATAGGGAAACAAGAAGCCCAGAAGCAAAGACAGAATCAGGGTAATCCTCATGTCTCCTTAAAGGCACACCCCATGACCTATTGGACATTCACTAGGCTCCAACTGCTAAAGAATCAACCACCTTCCAGTAGCACCAGGGACTGGGGACCAACTCTCAACACAGGACTTTAAGAAATCAAAATAAGGAAACAGAAAGAATGCTGGGGTCAGGGTTTCCCTCTCTCATAAATAGGGACCTTAGCTAACCAGGGGGAGTTTACACAGATGTGAGACACAGTCTTCTCCGTGTCTCTCTGTGTGGCCTTTATCCTGCCCTGGCTTCTCTGTTCCTAAGTGATGAGAGGTGATACTTCCTTAGATGGAGACTGATTCTTAAGGTTAATTGAAAGTGGCCTTTTTCATGAATCATCCACCACACTGAATTATTTATCACCTGCAGGCATTCAGAGGCCTTTAAACTCTTGGAAATCTCCTTGGAAAAGCGCTTGCCAATGAAGATATGACTTCCTTCTGGCTATTGAAGAGAGAGACCATTTCTGCTACTGTTTCCAGGTTTTCCAGGACCAGAGATTCAGTATCAGCCAGATCTGAAAAACAGGAAATGGGGTCATAGCTGCAGTAAGCCCTGGATGTCACTTCCATTGTGTAAAGTTGACCCTAAGCCAGCCTGGTCTCAGAGAACTCATGGATGGAGCAGAGGACAAACTCCATAGTACCTATGGCTCTTAGGTACTTACAGACAGAGCATCTTACATCATGACCTGAGTCCCATCAGTGGATGCCTAGGATGAGGAGCTTGAAGTGCATGCGATGTGTGACCAGTGTTGGCACAAGCTACAGACATCACAGCCTTGTCCTAGGAGGTGAGGAGCTGAACATGACATAGCTCTGCCTTGTGGGGGTGGGGGGCATGGCTAATCTGCTAGGGAACTTAAGATAGATGGTAGCCATAGACTTGGAATCCTTTAGTCATCATGACAGCTGCAGAAATTATAAAACACAGAGCTAGTGATGAATGGCTTGTTTTGTTTCTATGGGTTTTCTTTGGGGGTGGGGGGTTTCAAGACAGTTTCTCTGTGTAACAACCCTAGCTGTCCTAGAACTTGCATCATGGACCAGATTGGCCTCGAACTCAGAGAAGAGCAGAAAGTTGGCCCCAGACCAGGTGTGGTGGCACAAACATTTAATCCCAGCACCTGAGAGTCAAGAGTCAGGTGGATCTCTGTGAATTTGAGGCCAGCCTGGACTATGTAGTGAGTTCTAGGCTATCCAGAACTAGGTAGTCTCAAAATGAAACAAAAAAAACAGAATCAGAGGTAGAAATGCTGTACAGCAGCTGGCTGTGAGGATGAAGGAAGAGGCCTGCCTCTACCAAACATCTGGAAAAGGACTCTCCACTGGAACCTTCCTCGGAGCTGCTTTGCTAGTGCAGATACATGCAGATATCTGGCTCACATCTGGAAGGAATGATGAGGGACCCAAAGAACCCCAGCTTCCTCTTGATTCCCTCTGAAAACTGGGTTCTCCTGACAACCCGCAATGTGACTCCACTGCCAGGACAGGTCTGGGAGAAAGTACAGTAGGGAAATGTCAGGGTGACCTAGCACCCTAGGAGGTTCAGGAATGAGATAGTGTGGTCAGACCTTGGGAGAACTGGGTAGAGACTGCAGCCTGAGGTAAAAGACTCCCCAGTTCACAACTCATCCTGCCTAGCCTCCAGTGAAGGAAATCTCCAGCAGGGCAGGTCCTTCCATCTTCACACCTACCCTGCATGGCCTTTGGTAGACAGCTGCCAGCACCTCTGGCAACCCAGCAGCCAAAGTATTATGTTTGGACATTACTTCTAAGACTGTAAAACACAAGATGGGCTTCCTTTTCCCCCCATTTCCTTAGGCCCTGCCTTGTTAGGGTTTCCATTGCTGTGAAATGGCACCATGATATGGCAACTCTTATAAAGGAAACCATTTAATTGGGGCTAGCTTATGGTTTCAGAGGTTTAGTCCATTATCATTATGATGGGAAGCATGGTGGCCTGCAGGCAGGCCTGGTGCTGGAGAGGGGCTGGGGGGGGGGGTCTACATCTTGATCTGCAGGCAACAGAAAAGAAACTGCACCACACTGAGCGAAGCTTGAGCAAAGGAGACCTCAAAGCCCACCCCCACAGTGACACATCAACTCCAACAACGCCAACCTCCTAATAGGCACATTTCTGGCAAGACGCATGCCAGGGCCACCACGTGTGAGACAGCAGCAGGTGCGGAGCCCACAGTCAGACTCTGATGGAGAAGGCTTTGCTTTGCGGTGATGGGAGTGACCGGGTCCCCTTCCTAGCCCGGGCGGGCAGGGGACCTCCGCGCCTGGGACCTGCCCCTTCTGGAGCCCACTGTTTCCGGGCTTGCAGAGGTGCTTCTGAGTCCCTCCCGGGCCGGACCAGCACAGGGGCGGGGTGCAGCGGTGGCTAGGGACGCTGAAGCCCTGTCTCCCAGCCTCTTCAGCTGTAGCCCTCCGCCTTCCAGAGGCTGCAGTGCCGAGACCCTTGCCCCGCCGCGCAGGTCCAAGAGGCAGCCTGAGGCTTAGAAGCCAGAGCCACACCACTCAGGAGCAGCCCCATGGCTGGTAAGTGGCCTCACCTCCTATCTCTGTCCCAGACCTCGGAGTCTGCTCTTCGCGACAGTTCCAAGCACTTGTCTTGACCCTGCCACCCTCAAAAATGGAAAGGTGCTGTTAGCTCTTGGCGACAGTTGCGGCTAAGGATGTGTGCAAGTCCTGCCTTTTCACCACCCTGCCTATACCCTTGAGCCCGGGAAGACCCATGCCCACACATGTTCAGGAATCTGCTTTGCCCAGTCTCTGCAACCAGCAAGTGAGACGAAGCCTCTAAGCCTTTTGGGCAGACTCCAGAAATAGTCTCCTGGGTCTCTGCAAATCGGAGAGTCGGAGGGTCCTTAGGTCTCCATTTCTCAAATCTGCCACCCTTTCCCCTTTACACTGGGCTCCACTGCCCGCCACCTTCTGCCCAAAGAATGGGCTTCCTTTGATAAAGGGTGGAGTGGGTGGAAGGGGGTGGACACTAACTACAGAGCTTAGGGCACGTGAAGCCTCCCACCTGTTTACAAGACCCCCTTCAAAAGAGCTCTACCAAGCCATGGGGCACAGATTTCTTCCTAGACTTTTCTAAAGTGTATGGCATCCACACCCAAGCTCACATTCAAACCCCAGCAGGAACCCAGCGAAGTGGAGGCTCTCTGAGGGAGGGTTTGCTTTTTACTGAAGCACAGCCACATCCAAGTTCAGGGCCAGGTGTTCCCAAGGGCTGAGAGGAGCAAACAACCACCTTATGTGCCACTCCCAGGATGGACACTGTCCAATTCTGTTCACTCTCAAGGACACAGGTGTGTGTTTACCGCGGGGGTGGCTTTTCTCATCTGGCTCACAGCCTGCACTGGTGGTCTCTGCCTCAGAGCAGCTGGCCTTGGTGACAGGGGGTATCATTGGGGACTGCTGCTACTGATCAGAGTCTGTAGAGGAGGCTTTGTGCCACCTTCACCTGTGAGGAGCTGCCAGAGACACCAGACCAGGCCACTACCTCTTCCTTTGGCAGGCAAGAGGACAGGCTCTTCCCATATGCTGGGACCCCACCTGGCAGGCGAGGTTCTGGGTTTTCTTCCTCCCGGGGTTTGCTTGGGCTCAGAGTGGGGCAAGTTGGGAAAGAAATGTTCTGTTGTGGGGTGCCTATCTCAGGCCATCAGCATGCTGGAAACTGACCTAAAAAATTCCAGAAACCTCACAATGAGCTGAAGGCAAGCATTTTGAACCCCATTTTCCAGCTGGGTAAACTGGCTCAGAGAATATTTTAAAAGCAGATCCAGATACCACAATTAGGAATTAGAGCCCAGACAGGTCTTTGTCAGAGGCCTTTCCTGACTCCCACATCACACTTGTGAGATGGGCAGATAGACTGTGTGTGTGTGTGTGGTGTCTCTGTATTTGTTTATCTATGTGTAGGGGGCATGTCTCTGTACGTGTATCTGTGTGTGTGTGTGTGTGTGTGTGTGTGTGTGTGTGTGTGTGTGTGTCTGTATTTGTTTATCTATGTGTTGGGCTGTGTCTCTGTGAGTGTATCTGTGTGTATATGGTGTCTCTGAATATGTATATCTATGTGTATGTGTGTGTCTGTGTGTGGTGTATCTCTATCTCTCTTTCTGTGTGTGTGTGTGTGTGTGTGTGTGTGTGTGTGTGTGTGTGCCTGTCCTAGTATGGACCTAGAAGTGATGCTCCTGGCTCTTGCTGGCTCCTCTTCCTTCCACCTCTGGTACTCAGCCAGGTCCCTTAACTCACTTTCCATCTACATGTTATTTCTCTCCCTTTTGACAGCCCACCAAGTGTACCATTTGTTGTCCCCACTTTTCATCAAGGCCAAGTCTGGGTTCCCCTTCACAGTGGAGATTGGGCTCCAGCCCCATGGGACCCCTGCCCTGTCCCAGAGCACAGTTCCTACATCACCAGTGCCAACTCTGTTAAGTACTCCCAGGACTTGGGGGCTGATCTGGCTAGGTATAGCCACCTGCTTCACTACTCTGGCCAGCCTACAGTTGCCAGAACTACCCAATGACCACTGATCCTGGTACTTTGTTCAGCAAATGCCTGCTGCTCTCCATACTCATAGGCTGTTTTGGAGTTGGACCTCTCTGTGTCCCTCACTCTGAAGGGCAAAGAACTATGACCTCACTCATAACTGAAGCTGAGAAAATCAGAGGTGCTTTGCCCAAGGAGACAGAGGCAGCAAGAATTTGACATAGGGGCCCATGAGAAGGTTTTGTGGGTAAAGTGTTTGCCACATAACTTGAATGCTTGTGTTTCATCCCAGAGCCCATGTAAACGTGAAAGGAGAAAATGGGTTCCAAAGAGTTGTTCTTTGACTTCCACACTATCATGTGTCCATACTCACATCATACATATATACACAAAATAATTATAGTAATATATAAAACAAAAAAATTAAAGAACCTATGGATGCAGGTTTGGTTGGTCCTGCCCCAGGATCATGGGCTGGCTGACTGAGAGGACAGAAGACTGGAAGGGAGGGGGCTTTTGCAGCCACCCCTTTCCTGTGAAGATCTCCCAAGGTAGTGCCAGTAAGCAGCTGTCCATTCTGATTTGAAGAGGAAGAAGAAAGGTAACAGTCTGTCACTGTTTATCATTCCCTGGATACTTCAGAAAGGAGTCAGGCCAGGTGCTGGGAACGATGTGCCAGGAAATAAGCTCTGACCTCCAGGGACAGGCACAAGGGGCTCTGGCATAGAATGAGTGGCCTGGCCATGATGTGGGTCCACCAAGAGCTGGCCAGACATCCCCACCTTTATGTTGTAGGAGAAGCATGGGCAATAGGGAACATCAACCCAGAGCTATACAAGTCCCAGGAAGACATAAGTAACACAGACTTCCCTGATGGCTGCTGCCTGGGCCGGCTGTGGTTCTCCATGGAATACCAACAGGAGTCTGAATGGTTGCTGGTGGGCCTGATCAAGGCTCAGAAGCTGTAAGTCCCTTCAGAGACCTGCAGCCCCCTGGTTAAGCTCTACCTGCTGCCTGATGAATGGCACTCCTCCAGACCAAGACAATACACCGAACCTGCAACCCACAGTTTGATGAGAACTTCGTCTTCCAGGTACCACCTTTGGAGCAGTGGTTTCCAATGTCTTCAGGCTCCCTAGGAGGGAGCACTATGGCTTCCTAAACACAGAGTCCTCCAACCCTCCAGGACCCTGGTGCCTCCAGTCCTGCTTTACTCAGCAGGCAGGAGCAGGGGTGTTAAAATGAGACTTATTTAGAGAGAGATGCTCAGAAGCTGAGTCCCTCTTGCCCTGGGAAAAAAGCATACTTTGAAGTGTCTACTCAATGTTAGGTCTGGCCTATGGGGCTGTTGGAAGTGGCCCAATACCCTGGGCATTATGGGCAAGGTCTTCCAATGGGACTCAAAAGGCCTGTTTGAGTTGAGGCAGAAACTGCCTGCCCTGGTGGTGTCAGGGACTGGAGCCAGGCTGCAGCCTCTTGGTGCCTGTGTCACACGCTGGATCTAAGGTTGGGAAGGATGCTCCTGGCACCAAATTTACCTCAGCCTGGGAACCTCAGCAGGTATCCAGGGGCTCTTAGAAGGACCTGCCAAGCATCTTGGACAAACATTTTTTAAGAGCTGTGCAGAGCAACGGCCTGAGAGGAAAGGAAAGACCAGTCCACTTCCAGAAAGCTTGTGATTACTGGGCTGGAGTGTGGTTCTGGCCTTCCTTCTGGAGACCTGAGAGCTAGGAAGAGGTGAGGCCCAGACAGGAGCCAGGACTCACCACCTAAAAGGTTCTGTTGTTGTTGTTTGTTTGGGGAGAGATTACCTCATTTATTCACATCCCCCCCTTCCTTCTTTGGTTACAGCTCAATGCTAGGAACTTGCCATGGAATATTTCATTAACCTTTTAATATTAATTTTTCTTTATTCTTGAGAATTTCATATATATGTTTCCAATAAAACATGATCACATTCTCCCCATTTCCTCTTCCAAATATCCAAATATCCCCATCACAGTTCTCCCAAGTTTATGTTGGTTTGTTTTTTGAGACAGGGGCTCACTGTGTTGCCCTGGATGCCCTATATAGACCAGGCTAGTCGCTTGAACTCGTGAGAGCTAACTGTTCTGTCTCCCAAATTCTGGAATTCAAGGTATTCATCACCATACCTCCTTCTTACATCTCTTTCTGCTTTCTCTTAGATGTTCCCTGAGCCTTGGTAATGGGGACAGGGGCTGAGAAGAATGTTCCATATAGGGATAAGGATTCGGTGTCTTATTCACAGCACTGACTAGTTATCCCACCCAAGATGATCCTGGCCTCCCTGCTCTGGGAAGAAGGGCAGAAGAAAATCAGTATTGTTTGCCCATCTGCTGTAGTCCAGATCCAGTGACTGGGGTTTTACAGCCTAGACAAGAAGAATAGTGACCCCGTCTCACAGCTGTGAATAGTGACCCCCGTCTCACAGCTGTGAATAGTGACCCCCGTCTCACAGCTGTGAAAAGTGACCCCCGTCTCACAGCTGTGAATAGTGACCCCCGTCTCACAGCTGTGAATAGTGACCCCCGTCTCACAGCTGTGAATAGTGACCCCGTCTCACAGCTGTGAATAGTGACCCCGTCTCACAGCTGTGAATAGTGACCCCCGTCTCACAGCTGTGAATAGTGACCCCCGTCTCACAGCTGTGAAGGCCAAGCCTCAGGGAGAAGAGAGGCCATTTCCACAAGACTGGGTCCTGATTTCTGGCATAACTTCTCTTCTGCAAACAAACACTTTCCAAGGGCAGATTCTGGTTTCTGGGCTACCAAGGCCTCAAGCAACAATGGATATAAGTTATTTACTTTTATTTTATGTATCCTGGCCTTTTCCCTGTATGTATGTCTGTGTGAGGGTGTCAGATCTTGGAATTACAGACAGTTGTTAGCTGCCATGTGGGTACTAGCTGTGTTAGGAACTGAACCTAGGTCCTCTAGGTTCAAAAAGTCAGTGATATTAACTGCTGAGCTATCTCTCCAGCTCTGGATATAAGTCCTCAAAATGCTGTGTGCCAAGGCTCAGGTCTACCCATGTACTTCAGTTTTCCAGGAATTGCTGCTGAGAAGGGTCTCTAAGGAAGCCTGGGTTTGAATGTATAGCCTGTCTCCAACATATTATATATACCACCTGGGCCTTACTCCAGACCTGACCCTGGCCTGGATCCTCTCCTTTCTCAGGTATCCAGCAGAAGCATTACTCAGAGTGCTGAAGTTCACTGTGTACCATGTAAACATGCAAAGGAAACACCAGCTCCTCGGGAAGGTGCTATTCCCACTGAAGAATGAGACCTTGGCAGGGGACCGCCACCATATCATCTGGAGAGACCTGGAAGCTGAGAACCTTGAGGTGAGATGGTCACCAGGCACATAGCACCTGGTATTAGCATCACAGTGGGTTGCCAAGATATTCAAGGGCCCACTTGGCACTGCCTGGCCAGCATCTTCCCCCCACCCCAACTCCTGGTCATTATTCTATAGTGGCTCAGGATGTGGGTCCAAGCTCTACAGGAGAGGATGGGATCTACACCTAAGCAGACACGGGACACTGAGATCCTTCAAGTGACACTTTGGAGCAACTTGAAAAAGTCATATTTAGGAGTAAGGTGTGGTGGCACACTTCTATAATCCCAGCACCCAGGAATCTGAGTCAGAAGAATCACAACGTTTTAAATTACATTTTCTTTAACCTATTCTGGGGATGCCATGGCACACTTGTAAGGACTAGAGGGGCAACTTACAGCAGTTGATTCTGTCCTTCTGCCACATAAGTGATTGAACTCAGGTAGTTGGGCTTAACATGCTGCGCCGCTGTACCAGCCCACATCACAATCCTGAAACCAGCTTGGGCACGTGGTAAGCCTCTCTCTAAAGAAATGCACACTTGGCTTCCCACAAAGGTCTCTGTGAAAGGGACACAGCAGCGCAAAACCTAGGTCCAGGGAAGTGTTTAGCTCTTGTTCCCTATTCTCCAGGGAGGATCCAGGTGACTCCAAACAGGCTTTAGGATCCAGAGACCTAAATGGCTCTCATTCATTACTACAGGTTGGGGATCTCTTACCCAAAATACTTGGAAAATTATCAGATTTTGCAATGTTTACATATATATAAAGAGATTATCTTGGGAAGGGTACCAAAGTCCAATGCAATGTACATTATTTACACATTAATCACAATGAACAAATACGATTTTATGCAATATTTTAAATAATTTTGGGGGCTAGAGAGATGGCTCAGCAGTTAAGGCTATGGCTACTCTTCTAGAAGACCTGATTCAATTCATAGCAGCTACATGGCAGCTCACAACTGTCTGTAACTTCAGTTCCAGGGGATCTGACACCCTCACACTAATACATGTAAAATAAAATAAATTTTAAAATAATATTAATTTTGAGCATGTGAGGCTAAAGAACTGGCTCAGTGGATAAGAGTACTTGCTGGGGGAAAAAAAAGACCTAAGTTCAACTCTTTAGCAGCCATGTAAAAGTCATGACATATGGCTCAGATGCAACCTGGGAATTCGCTGGCCAATCAGCTTAACCCAAATGGAGAGCATCAGACTCAGTAAGAGACCCTGTTTCAAGGCAATAAATAAGCAAGAGTTATAGAGGAAGGTACTCAAAATCCCCTTCTGGTCCCTGCATAGGCATGCACATCTGATTATGCACTCTCATGCTTACATGCATGCATGTGCAAACACAAACACACACACTCAATAAGACTTTAAAACAAAATAAAGTTTCATAGTATGTAATTTAACATTTGGCAATCAAAAAGTTTTGAACATCAGACCATTTCAGATTTGAGTTTTTAGATCAAGAATGTTTAACCTATACTCCACAAGTATTTTCCAATACTCAGACTCCAGTTTTCCTGTCTACAAAATGGTGGGAGTCACAGGAAACCATGCAGGTGTGTCATGGGAGATCACTCTCAGCTCCTCTGCTACCTGCCAGAGCGATAGAAGGGAATGCTTCCCTCTCTGCCTCCCTAGCCTCCCTCAGAGTTTGGTAACCTCCAGTTCTGCCTCAGCTACAATGACTACCTGAACCGCCTGACTGTGGTTTTACTACGTGCCAAAGGGCTCCAGCTCCAGGAGGACAGGAGTGTTGTCAGTGAGTGACCCCCTACTCTCCTCATCCTAGAGAAGTTTCCTCCTCATGAGCCTAGCCAGAGCTAGGCAGAATCTGACCTCACCCTAGCTATCCAAATTGTGTTTCCTGTTCCCAAGACCAAACACTCCGCACTTTCTCTGCAGATGCCTCTGGCATCAAAAGCCTTTTCTACATTAGGTGTCAAAGGTTCTACATTGGCTAAAGACTTTTTCCTGCTCCTCAGGTTCCCTGGGGCAGTGTCTTGATGCTTAAACTGCCCTACCTACTTTGTCTGTCCCTCTGCTGAGTGGCTCCAGTACCTGCAGCTTCAACCTCACATCTAGCTATGCCTGAGGAAGTTGGGGGTGGGGTGGGTGCTGGTACCCTGAGAGTGCTGCTGCTTCCTGGCCTTCCAGAACACTGGAGACAGACACTGACCTTGTTCATTGTAAGTTGCTATCTCCCTGCAGGAGTTCAGAGTCTGAACTCATCCACACCCAACTCTCAAGCTTCTAGATGAGCAGGGCCTTAAGGAGACTCAAAGCCTGAGTGTCCAGCAGGGAGGCTGGGCTCTGGTGCCAGGTTCCAGTAAAGAGGGCCAGCTGAGCACGGGTGCCTCCAGAGCCAGAGGAGGAAAGATGAAGACAGCTTTCCCTGGGTTGTAAAGCATTACACTAATTAACTGTTTCCTCCTGTCACATCCTTGGACCTCAGCTGCTGGGGCCCAGAAAGTGATGAGGACCAGTCCTTAGGGAGGGGCACATGCCTTCCTAGCCAGAGATCCCACTTTAGGGGCTAGGCTCTGTAGTATGAGGTTTTTGGCCCGAACTTTCGGGCCTATCCTCAAGGTTTAGGTCCACAGACCTGCAGACCCGCAGAGACAGAGACACACAGATGCATAAGATAGTTTTTGGCTGATGAGCCTCAGGCCCAGGCATATCACTTGCTAGCTCTCTACCCTTCATCTAACCCATGACTTCTATTGTGTTCAGCCATGTGGCTCGGTACCTTTCTTTAGAGCAGCATAGTTGTCCTCTGCTTCTTCTGGCTTCTCTCTGGCATTCTGTTCTGTGCTTCCTGTTCTCAGAGTTTTTAGTCTGGTAGCCCCGCACTTCCTGCCTGCCTTTGGCCCACCAGCACTTTTTATTAAACCAGTGGGTGGGACAATTATTTACCATGAAACAACATAATACCCCTAAAAGGCTCCTTCTCCTGCCCCCACAGGTGTCTTTGTTAAAGTGTCTCTCATGAATCACAACAAATTTGTCAAGTCCAAGAAGACTTCAGTTGTCCTGGGCTCTGTCAACCCTGTGTACAAGGAAACCTTTAGCTTTAAGGCTGACACCAATGAGCTGGACACGGCTAGCCTTAGCCTGATGGTGCTGCAGACCATGGAAGCAGATAGTAAGGCTTGGGGAATGGGAGGCAGGGGGCCATGTATTGGAGCAAAACAAAGCCAGGCATTACTGAGTTATGGGCAGAGTGAATGGCTATCCTTAAGTGGAGCTGCCCCTGTTTCTGATTAAAGAAACTATCTCTCAGAGAGGCTGAAATGCTTTCCCAAGCCACAGAGTTTGCCCTCAGGCAATTGCCCTTTAGTGCAATTGGACTGTGTGTGGTGCCCTAGAAAGAGGCTGAAGGATAGCCCCCTCCCCTTCCTCATTCTGAATATATTGTCAGAGATGTCAGGTAGTTGGTTTCCTGTGTTTGGTGTTGTGTTCTCTACATTTCTTCATGCTTTCTGGATGGCCTCCTAGCCAGTGGTCCCACACTATCCATCCCCTGATGTGGTGGGATTCAGGTATCAGCTGATAAGGTCCAAAGACGCTTATCCAGGGTCCTGGCTCCTGAACAGAGAGTAGCCAACCCCAAGATCCCAGCAGCCCCTTTTGAATGGGGTTGGCCACTCTCCGTTCATGAGCCCGGGGCCCTGGATAAGCATCTTTGGACTTTATCAGCTGGCACCTGAATCCCACCACACCCTAGTATTCACTGTCCCTGACTACAGAAGCAAAGTCACAAGGCCATGATCATTCATATAGGCTGGACTTGGGGCCTTCTCCCCAGTGATAGTTGATGGGTGGCCATTACTGCCTAATGTTGTTGCCCAGTATGCAAGGAAGCAATGAAAGAGGTCTTCTTTCTACAACATGCTTTCTCTCATAACAATTCAACATTCCACACGGCCTGGGATAGGGGGCCAGGCAGTGAAGGACAGGGCTGCAATACAAGTTCTCAGGTGGTCTCCCCCTTCAAGTTCCCAGGGGAAGGACACAGTGCTGGTGGCTTAGAGAGGAGGGGTTTGTCACTTCTTTCCAACAGGGAATGGGAAACAGGAGGTCACTGTAGACATCAGGATGAGGGTGGCACCGTTTCTGTATTTAAGAACATGATGGAGCTTGCCCTCCCCTGCAGAGAGCTACCTACTGGGCCATGTGGTAGTAGGCCCTACACGTACAGCCGAGGCAAAGAGCGGGAGCACTGGGATGCCGTGCTCCACAAGCCCAAGGAGCTGGTGCAGTGCTGGCATGCACTCTGCCACCCCACAGAGCCCTGAGCCGGGCCAGGACCTTGCTCTGCTTTGGAAACTCATGCTCTCCCTGTTATGTGCAACCCCCCAGCATGGATACCTCATCTAACATTTTGTGCACTGTGGGGCTAGCCTGAGACAGTGGCCCATGACTGTTCATGAACAGGAGGGAAAAGGGAAAAGAAGCCCAGACTTGACTAGCATCTGTTGTGGTATATTTTATATTTAATAAAACCAGTCTGGAATATCAGAGAAGAGATCCACCCACAGTCAATTCAGGAGGGTCAGAAGCAGAGTAGGTGTAGTAGGAGGTTTCTGGACTAGACTTTCTGGCCTAGCCTCAAGGTTTAGGCCCACAGACCCACAGATCCACAGAGACACACAGATGCTTACAATAATAGTTTTAGGCTGATCGGCCTAAGGCCCAGGCATATAACTTGATAACTCGTTACCCTTAATCTAACCCATGACTCTTATCCTGTTCAGCTATGAGGCTCGCTACCTTTTCTCAGAGCAGCATAGTTGTCCTCTGTTTCTTCTGGCTTCTCTCTGGTATTCTGCTCTGTTCTGCCTGTTCCTAGAGTCTTCTTAGTCTGGTAGCCCCGCCCACACTTCCTGTCTGCCTTTGGCCAATCAGCGCTTTTTATTAAACTCATAGGCGAGGACAATTATTTACAATGGGAAAACATAATCTCCCTACAGAGTAGTAGCCCACGCCTTTAATCTTAACTCTAGAATATAATGCAGAGTTGAACCTGGAAGTGAAACAACTGGGCAAAGAAGATATTTAAGACAAGTGCAGGAAGACAGATTTATTCTGTAGAAGCAACGAGGAGCGAGGCTGAGAAAGCTGGAAGATAGCTTTTACCCTGAGAAGTTGGCTGGGTGAGATTTGACTGTGGTCTGTTTCCTCTCTCTGATATTCCAGCTTTTCCCTGATACCTGAGTTTTCATTTAATAACAATTAGAATTCATATTACAATCTGTGGCCAGGAGCCTCTCCCAACCCACCTAACCCCTTCTGAACTGTGGGGCTGCCTGTGCTTGGAACCTGGACTCCTGCTCATTAAGGTCATGACCTAGAACAGATTCTCAAGTGTTTTTGAGACCTGGTATTCTATTCGGTGAAGCTGAATATATGCTGAATGGGAATGCAGCATGAGCAGGGTCCCACCAACCTGACAAGCTTACCGGTTGCATTGATTTTCAAGCTGGGGTTTCTGTCTTCCACCCAGCAGAGCAAACACATCTCTCTGGGGGCACAATTTATCTGTTACATATGCAGTGAAGTGACTTCAGCAAAAACAGCAGTGGCTGTTACCTGTGCCTGTCCAGCTCATCTTCTTTCCGTCAGTACACAAATACGTTTTGCCTGACTGGTCCAGATGGCCAGACCATCTTGTGTCTGCTTCTTCCTTATTCTTTTGACTTTCAATATGATCCACACTACTAGCTTCATGACACAAACAGAGCTCTTTATGTCTGCAGGGCAGGCTACTGAAGTGGAAGTGCTGTTTCACTAAGAGCTCCAAGGCAATGGATACTACCACCCCCACATTTAAACTTGAGACTCATGATTGACATGGTCTTTCTCAGATGACAAGGGAAAGTTGGTTGGCTGGGGAATCTGATAGGTCTCTAAAACACTGAAATGCCAAGAAATCAGCAGTCTGTGTGCTCTAAGGGGTGAACAGAGGGGCTGCCATATTGTATAGACATTGAAGAACAAAGGAATATGAAGATTTTCATTGGCCAATATGAGCTCTCAGGGGCTCTCTCAAATCCTGTCTGCATATGACCCTAGCAGAAACTCTTTTTACATTCCCATAAAATATCTTAGAATAAGGTGATCAGTCCCTCAGAAAAGTGCTTACAATTTGCCCATATTTCCTTTAACACATATCAATTTGAGAATCATTTGACAAGTTAGAATATTCAACTTTCAATTCATTAGTATGAAATATTTATTTATTTTGCTATTAATAAACAAATTGTCATTTGTTTGTTTGAGACAGTGTCTCACTATTTATCCTTGGCTGGTCTGATAGTCACTATGTAGAGCAGGTTAGCCCCAACCTCACATAGATTTACCTGCTTCTGTTTCCCAAGTGCTGAGTTTAAAGGCATGTGCCACCATACCATACCCAGGAGTTTATTTCCAATTTTTCTATTTTCATAATTGTGGTGGTTTGAATAAAAATGGCCCTGATTCTCACAGAAATTGGCACTTTTAGAATATGGCAAGCTTGTCAGACGCTCAAGACAAGCCAAGTGTCTTAGTCTTCTTGCCGCCTAGAACTCTGGGCTCCTTCTCCAGCACCATGTCTGCCTGTGCACCACCATGTTTCCTGACATGAAGACAATGGACTAAACCTTGAACTGTAATCTAACCCAATTAAATGTTCTCTTTTATAAGTGATGCCATGGTCATGGTATCTCATCACAGCAATAAAACCCTAAGATAATAACACAGAAGAGAAGTATTTTTCCAAACAACTCTTTGATATTTACTGTATGTTTGATCTTTAACTGGAAAAAAATAATGAAGGCTCTGGCAAAGACAACTGATCTTTTTCATCTTTTTGTGACTTATAGTTCTGTTGTGGGGCTTCATAATATAGTTTTGTACAAAGATATCCCATCTTAATGTCAATAGTCACATGAATCAGAGCATTAGATTCCCTAATTACTGAAGCATGACATAAGACACCAAAAAGCACTGAGAGAGTACAAGCAAAACATGACCTTGTAGAAGCTAGAAAGATGACTTAGCAGCTAAATGAATTTGATACTCTTGCAGAAGACCTGGGTTCTATTCCCAGCACCCACATGACAGTTAACAGTATAACTCCAATTCCAGAGGATCTGACATCATCTTCTAGCCTCTGCAGTGACCAGGCATGTGGTGGTTTACAGACATACCCAGATACATCAAATAAAATCATAAATGACACTGCAAAAGATATATTACAGGTAAAATAGAAGTCATTAAGATTGAATAATATGAAAAAATTAGTTAAATATGATGAGTTGGAAACTAAGAAACTTTGTAATTATCATGCAAATAAACTGCAACTTTCTGAAAGCGCATCTAGCCATAAACATGATAGAGCATTTTCAGGATAGCAATGAAATATATAAACCACCAACTATAAGAAATAGTAACTGTGAGTACAATTAACTATAAAAATGTTATTTTATATAGGTTTTTATTTTATGAAGAAAATACTTTTAAAAATAATAGAATAAGGAAAATATTTGCTATAGTAATTCTTTAACAAATTTACATTGCTGTTTATGCTAGGGTGCCTGCTTGTTTGTATGTGTACCATGTGCATGCAGGTGCCCAAGGAGACCACAAGAGGGTGCCAGAGCTCCTGTGGCTGCAGTTCCTGTTGGGGGTGCAATGGAACCTAGATCCTCAGGAAGAACAGCATGTGTTCATAACTGCTGTGAGCTATTGCTTCTGCTCCATCAAAATGGATTTTCAAGAGACCATCCAAATCTAATTCCCGGTGTTGGCATAGTGATGCAATCTGAGCAGGCTGAGGTAGAAGGGTTTCAACTTTAAAGCCAGGCTATATGAGTCCCTATCTAAAAAGGAAAGGGTGGGAACCTTCAAAACCTCATTATAAGAAACATTTTTGTATTCAAATCAATGGGATTTAGATTCAGACATTTTGGGGGGCAGGAGGAGCAACTGGTCTTAACTTTAATAAAGAACTTTGAGTATTTAAGGATAAGTAGTTACTGGCCATCATAAGAAAATAACATCAGTATTCTACTTTCCCCAAAGTCAAGGAAACTAATAAAAATTAGTTCTGAATCTATAGGACAGAAAAAGGAGCATCCCATGAATATGATACATGTGAAAAATACCATGTGAGAAAGTATGAATGGATACAGGCATTATTTAAGCTAAACATGTCAAGTCAGCAGTCAGGTTTTGAGCTTGAGTGTCCTTCAAGGAACATAACCAAGAGCTCTTCCTCTGCAGGTCCTGACTCCAACTTCTAAAAGAACTGTGACATTCCTCCAAACTTCTAACTTTCAGAATTCAGCTCAATAATTCAACATTTTCAGAGGGAAAGTTCTCAAGGGTTAATGGGACTTCTGTGTTGATCTTTGCTGCCTTAGCAATGTTAGTCTGCAGTTTCTCATCTCCCATGCTCCAGAGATGTTGCAGCCTTTGCTGCCCACATGCTCAGCCTCTTAGCCAAAAGCAAAAAGCGCTCAGAAGTCCCTTCATCTCTGTGCTTTGCCTCTGGCTTTGTGGCTCTTTTTTATAAAAGGTTGTCTATGTTTCGTTTAGCTTTTCCCCTTGTTCTTGAGAACATCAGTTTGCCTCTCACAGTAAAAGAAGTCCTTGACCCAGAAAAAGAACATTTAGCTGGAGCTGGCAGAATGCAGCAACTTGTGAGGTAGAGACAAGAGGATTGGTTAAGATTCAAGGAACGCTCAGTCAAAGCAGTGGGGTGAACTGCTTGTCTTCAATTGGCTCTTCATGCTGCAATGATGGTGTATATCAATTGACCACAGCTTCTCAGTGTATACAGTATGAACATTTCTATCTTCTGTATCTGAGAGACAGCTGGGCATACATTGCCCCAGGTGAGGCAACTTGTTCTCATGCTGTGGGACTGACTAGTGCCCAGTCCAGTGCCACAACTGTTCACACTGAGCACCAGCTACTGTGGCAGCAGCTACCTGGGGCAGCTCTTTTTAAGATGGAGGCAGAAGCATAGAGGGCCGACACTAAACACATTTTTGTCTTCTGCTTATATGGCACTCCCTGATAACCCCAGCCAAAGCAAATCACATGGTCAAGCTGAAAAATCAAGGTTCAGATAAGTAGGCACGCATTTTTGCAAAGCAACAGAACAATGGGCACAGCTCCAGGGAGGGGTGAAGAGTTAGAGTGGGCAGCTCAAGGAGCTTGTACTCATTTGTATAGGTACATCTCTAAGACAGCCTTTCATGCAGCTGCCTCCCAGCCTCAATGTCATGGCTGCCAACAATAACGATGTGTTGTAATTTGTGCAGTCACTTGCCAATTATGCTTTTCTTAATTTTCACAGTGGAATGTGTGCCCAAATCACTGCAAGAGCCTTGTGCATCCTGTGCTCATACACCTAAGGAGAATGATCAGAGGAAGCAAAGTATTTCTACTCTTTTGCTACTTTCTAGTCTCCCTTGAACACATCATGATTAGGAGAATTAACCTGGAATTTGGTTTGTAAGAGTCTGAGAAATACATTTTCAAAACTGACTTCCATTTCCAGACAAAGGTAATGCCTCCTAAAAAATATTGTAAAGGGGTTGGAATTGTGAAGTGCTGGTGGCCACTCTGTAGAAAAACAGGATTTTGAGCTGGTGAGGAAGACAGCATCAGTAAAGGGGTCAGTGGAAGGACTCAGCACTGCGGCTTTTAGGTTGTCTTCCTCCTTACTCCCTGCACGTTCCTGACACGATGATCATCCCTGTGAGCAAGGTGGGGAAGATGAATAGAAACACAAAACAGCAACAGAACACAAGCAGCAAGTCAGCTGCAAGCAGATGCTGGATGTCTGGATGATACTAAACACTGTGGATGACTGTTCACACTAAACACCGTGGATGACTGTTCACACTAAACACCATGGATGGCTGTTCACACTAAACACCGTGGATGACTTTCACACTAAACACTGTGGATGACTGTTCACACTAAACACCGTGGATGACTGTTCACACTAAACACCGTGGATGACTGTTTACACTAAACACCGTGGATGACTTTCACACTAAACACCATGGATGACTTTCACACTAAACACTGTGAATGACTGTTCACGCTAAACACTGAATGACTATTCACACTAAACACTGAATGACTGTTCACACTAAACACTGGATAACTCTTCACACTAAACACTGTGAATGACTGTTCACACTAAATACTGGATGACTGTTCATATTAAACACTGTGGGTGGCTGTTCACACTAAACACTGAATGACTATTCACTCTAAACACGGAATGACTGTTCACACTAAACACTGGATAACTCTTCACATTAAACACTGTGAATGACTGCTCACACTAAAAACTGGAATGACTGTTCACACTAAACACTGAATGACTATTCACTCTAAACACGGAATGACTGTTCACACTAAACACTGGATGACAGTTCACAATAAACACTGTTGATGACTGTTTACACTAAACACTGTGGATGACTGTTCACACTTAACATGTTGCATGACTATTCACTGAACACTGTCAATGAGCTAACAATGTCCTGTATGCTGTCCCGTCATTCTGTGCTTTGCCTTGTAGACGTTTTAAAACTCTGCAGTCTCTCATGTGCCATTTCTTGATCTGACTTCCTTTCTGTGGGTCACTTCTGATAAGCCAGGAAGGCCTTGTCTGTGTCTGGGTCTTGGAAGTATTCTCTCTTTTACGGCCACTGTTCCATCAGATCTTAAAGGCACTGATCATTTTGAATCACCTTCCGTACAGGATGAGTGACAGAGTCCAGCTTCCCTCTCAGGTGGTTATCTGTTGTCTCCCAGAACCAGCTGTTGAAGAGGATGTCATACACACTCCAGTGGATGTTCTTGGCACTGCTGTCAACTGAATGGTGTAACTGTATGGATTTGTTTCTACATTATCTTATTTCACCAATCTACACATCTGTTTTGATACCATCTGTTTTTGTCACCATAGCTCTGTAATAAAATTAAAAATCAGATACTGTGCTACTTCCAACATTGCTCTTTCTTTACAGATGGCTTTCACTGTCTAGGGCAATAAATTTCAATCTTTCTGATGCTGTCAAACTTTAATACAGTTCCTCATGTTGTTGTGACCCCCAATCATAACATTATTTTATTGCTCCTTCACAACTGTAATTTTTCTACTATTATAAGTTGTAATGTAAATATCTCATGCAGATATGTCTGGTATGTAGCCCCCTGAGGGGCCATGACCCACAGGCTAAGAAACATGGTCTGGGGCACTTTTGTTCTTTCCTATAAATTCTAGGATTTTTTTTTCTATTTCTGCAAAGAGACTCATTGAACTTTTATTAAGGGTTGTACTGAAGCTTTCAGGAATACAGTCATTTTTACAATACTAATTAACAGGTTAACTCCTGGCAGGATCTATAACACTCTAAACAGAAACATTTGTGCCCTTCACTTTGGCTATCAGAATACTGAGACAACAGACCCTAAGGAATTGGAATTTCTCCCGGAGTCTAATGCTAAGGAAAGAAAAGGTTGGTAGCCTAGTTTTAGCCAGACAGAAAACTTGTCTCCTAGAAAGAGACTTCATACAATACTGACTGACTACCTGCTGGAGAGACCAGAGGCCAGGGTCCAAGAGCCAGGAGCCAAAACATTAACGTGTCAATGATGAGGCAATGATGGATGTGACTGACCAGGGCTATGCCTCCCGCTCTGTATTAAACCTAACCCTCAGGACAATAAAGATGGACCTGGGGATCAGTGGACCACTTTGTCCCTCTTCAGAATATGACTGTACCTCCAACTGTTCTGTTCCTTCCTTAATTTACTTCGTCAGGTGTTGCCATAGCAACAAGACAAGCTATCAATCCACTTCTATTCCACCCTAGCTCAGCACATACAGTTAAATCAAGAAAGTAATTCACATTGGCAACTTATGAAGATAGAAATAGGGCAAAACAGAGTTTTATAACAGAAGAGTAACTTCTGAGGAAATGTCTTACATGTGGATCTTCAGTGTTTGGTGCCTTGATGAACCACGGTCTAAATTAAATGACAAATGAGAAACTTGTAATTCCCAGGCAACCGTGATATACAGCCTTTACTGCCAGATCATTTCTCCAGAATATGAAGAATACCAACAAAAAAGCAAATAATAAAAGCTTCACATAATTTTCTTTTTAAATTAACATATATTTAATACAATTATATTATGCTAATAAAATATTATTTAAAAATCCTAAGTAAAAACCCTGTCATTTCATTTATTTCAAAACACAGATCATAGGATTGGGTGGCTCAGCAGTTGAGAGCACTTTCTTAGAATTCATATGACAGCTCACAACCATATACTATTCCAAGCCTAGGGGATCCAGTCCCCTTTCCTGGCTCCTGTGGACACCAGACACATACATATGGACATACATAGGCAAAACTCATAAACACATAAAAATAAATAAATCTTCAGAAGATTATTTCATCACTCTTTCCTTGGAATGGCTCTTGTGTCCTCTGCTGACCTCGGAGAAAGTCCTGGGCTCCACATCTTACATGAATCAGGACAGAAATCTAGTAGGAAGAAATCCTGTTGCAAGGGGTAGCTGTTTTCATCCAACTCAAAAAGGCTCTGAATCTTCAACATACAAGGTTCTGCATTGACTGCCAACAAGGAGTGGAGCAGATCTGCTGCGACTATGCCGTAGGTGACTTCTGAGGAAGGTACTGAGGAAGAACAAAACACATGTGCTACTCAGGACCCCTTTTAGCTTCACAGAAACACATTCTGAAGGCTTTCCTGGTTCCTC
The DNA here is from genome assembly GCA_033318265.1 of Phyllotis vaccarum. Taxonomy (NCBI): domain Eukaryota; kingdom Metazoa; phylum Chordata; class Mammalia; order Rodentia; family Cricetidae; genus Phyllotis; species Phyllotis vaccarum. The sequence continues at coordinate 94,087,553 of JARWLC010000009.1, forward strand.
AAGCTTCACATACATCTTACATTTCTTGTTCTATGCCTCTCTTTCTGTTTCAAGCTCTTGAAGGTAGTCTAGAAAGATGTGGTTCCCAGTGAGCATCACAAGCAAGCACAGTCAATGCTCAGGCTGACAGCAGTTCTAGCCATTAGCTTCTGAACACAGTGAAGATTGAGGTTTGTTCTGCCCGAAATAAGAAGGGCATGCCACTGGGTTCAGGGTTAGGAACACTTGTTCTCACAGCTGCATCTACATGGCAGCTCACAACCATTCCTAACTCCAGTTCTGGGGGCCCAGTACTCTCCTCTGGTCTCTGCTGGTGTACAGGCATGCAGATAACGAAAACACTCACATATAAAATAATTTAAAAAGAAAGAAGGGCATGTCCATATCAGAAAAAGCCTCATGCCTTATTTCTACAGTTTCTAGTCACGGTTATAAGTACATTTACAAGCTGAGCATCTCTGACCAAAGTTCTTGGGACCAGAAGTCTTTTGAGTGTTAGATTATATATATATATATGCACATTATGAGCTATCTTAAGGATTAGACTCAAATTTCACATGAAATTCATTATGCTTCCTATTTTTGAATTAGATGCTTAAACTATTATTAACAAGAAGAGCAACCTACTATTTAAAAAAAACTAATAAAACAAAGGAACTAGATTAGCTTGTCTATCTAAGGAGTCTGAGGAATATGGTCATCTGACAGGTGGGATGTGTTTGCTTTTCTTCATAGTCCTGATTTTCTCTGGCACCACAACTGAGAATCTTAGAGAATCTTAAAAATTCATTCCAATAAATGTAACCAAAATGACACGGAGATACCACCTTACACCCATCAGAACGGCTCAGATCAAAAACACTGTGACAGCTTATTCTGGAGAGGATGTGGAGCAAGGGGAACATTCCTCCACGGCTGGTGGGAGTGTAAACTTGTGCAGCCACTCGGAAATCAGTATGGCACTTTCTCAGAAAATTGGGAATCAACCTACTTCAAGACCCAGCAATATCACTCGGGCATATACCCAGAAGATACCACAAGGACACTTGCTCAACTATGTTCATAGCAACATTATTGGTAATAGCCAGAACCTGGAAACAACCTGGATGGGCCTCAACTGAAGAATGGATAAAGAAAGTGAGATAAACTTACACAACGGAGTATTACTTAGTTAAGTTAAAAAAAAAAAAATGACACCATGAAATTTGTAGGCAAATGGATAGAACTAGAAAAAAAAATCATCCTGAGGTAACCCAAACCCAGAAAGACAAACATGGTACATAGTCATAAGTGGATATTAGATGCAAAGCAAAGGATAACAAGGCTACAATCCACAGCCCCAGAAAGACTAGGTAAAAAGGAAGATCCTAAGAGGGATACACATAGAAGGTCCCAGGAAGGGGAAGTTATTAAGTTCTCCTGGATAAACTGAGAGGGGAGGGTAGAAGGGAGGGGATGGGGGATGGAAACATGAAATCAAGATGTCTGAGTTGGGGGAGGGATAGAGGAAGAGCAATGGAAAAGGTATCTTGATAGAAGGAGCCATTTTGATGTTAGGGAGAAACCTGGTGCCAGAGAAACTCCCAGGAATCCACAAGGACAATCTCAGCTAAGACTAGTAACAGTGGAGAGGGTACCTGAACTACCCTATTCTGTGATCAGATTGGTGAACACCCTAAAGGTCATCATAGAGCCTTCATCCAGTAACTGATAGAAGCAGGTGCACTGGGCTTGAGCTCCTGGAGCCCAGTTGATAAGAGGGAGGAGGGATCATATGAGCAAGGAGGGAGGGGTCTGCGCAGAACCTCACTAGGCCCTCTGAATGTTTGTCACAGTTGTGTGGCTTGATCTGTTTGTGGGGCCTCTCCCTAACAGTGGGACCTAGAATTATCCCAGATGCATGAACTGGCTTTTGGGAGCCTATTATTCCCTTACTCAGCCTTGAGGCTGGGGGAGGGACTTGGTCCTGCTTCAACTTGATATGTTAGACTTTGTTAACTCCCTAAGGGGAGGCCTTACCCTCTCTGAGGAGTGGATGAGGGGTAGAATGGAGGTGGGGACAGGGAGGGCAGGAGAAGGGGCACGAGGGGGAGCTGGGGTTGGTTATGTAAAATAAAAAAAAAATTAAATCAAAAAGAGTAGAAGAGGGAATAACTGAGGTAAAATGGTTCAGTGGGGGCAAGAGAAGGTAATATGGGCTTAACATGTTCAAAAGTCATATATATATATATATACAAAATTGGAAAAAATACAAATAAAGAGAACTTTTTTTTAAATGAAAAAAAATCCATTCCAATGACAGATTACTTTTAGTGTACGGTGCTGCTACATTCAATTGTTTAACTATTAGGAGACTAGGATCCTAGTGTTCTGCTGACCATTAGGAGGTTCAGGCAAAGAGAGTAGGTGCTTCCTTCACTCATGTACAAAGACAGAGGGAAAGAGATCTGACCTTCCAATGTATGTAAGCTCTCATGTTTCAGCCAAACTGAGCTTCCTCTTTTATACAAACGCAATCTCTAGAAAGTCCTGACTACTCCTGTCAACAGTTTCACAGAACAAGTATGTGGGATATATTGCCATTTACCTATCACTCTGTTGAGGCAATCTGGAGAGATGTTGAGGAGAATCTGCTCCATCATCTTTGACCCCACACGGACACAAGTGCTATGTCTTCCATCAGCCACAGTCATTAGAGCTGGCCTATAAACAACAACAGAATTCATGAAGAGAAAGAAACTAGTGAAGTGAGTGCAGATCTCACCTCTCCACACGCCTGCCGCACCACACCCAGTCACGCCTGCTCTCACTCTCTCTTGCCTGTCCCCCACCCCGCCCACCCCTGTTCTCTCACCCTCTCCCAGGCCGCCCCACACCCAGTCATGCCTGCTCTCACTCTCTCTTGTCCGCCCCCCACCCCGCCCACCCCGTTCTCTCACCCTCTCCCAGGCCGCCCCACACCTAGTCACACTGCTCTCACCCTCTCTTGCCCGCCCCATTCTTTCTCCCTTTGCTCTTCATCTCAACAAATACAAACTGAGTCCAAACCATGGACAAGAAAAATCTGCTTCCTTCACCTAAGGGTTTGGGGATTTTATAAGAAAGGGAGTTTTGTTTGTTTGTCTGGGTGGGTTTTATTGCTGATGTTGTCGCTACTCATCTGGTCAGTTGGTTGGTTGAGATTTTGGTTTTGTTGGTTAGGAGCTACTGATCCAACCCAGAGCTCATACATGGTGGTCAAATGCTACACTACTGACCTTTATATCTAACTCCAAGATTAGATTTTTTTTTTTAACAATATGCCAAGATGACTCAATGTAGGCCAGAATAACCTTTTCAATAAATCATGCTGGACACATTTTCAGGGAAACGATACAAGTGGGAATTATGTTAAGTAAAAGAAGTCAAATTCAGAAAGACAAATACCACATATTTTATTATATATGGAGAACCCATGTTAAAATTTTTATATATCTTATATACGTAATTATCTATACTATAAATGCTAGAGATAAAATTTTAAATATTGTATTTAAAAAGCAGAAGAGAGGCCTGACTGGATGAAGGAAGGGCATTAGCAGGAATGCATGAGGAGGCACAGGAAATGATGGAATGAGAACAAAGTATACTGATACAGATATATGAAGAAGCGATGATAAAACCCATTGTTTGTTTACGAACCTGAAAGTTAATAAAATAAATCTTAAAAATCAGTCTAGAACAAGTATATATGAATATGCAAAAGGGCAAATTGGACTTCTTCCTTATACCACACAGAACTCAACACAAGGCAAATTACAAATCTAAACATAAATACCTAAAACTACTAACCCTTTCAAAGAAAATATACGTGTAAATCTTCAGTCTTGGCTTAAGAAAGGCACATTTCCTATATCTTATACCAAAAACTCAAGAAACAGAAATTAAAACAAGAGATTTAATACAGTATCAAGGATGTGGTGAGACTGACCCTCACATTGCTTCCTAGTAAGATGTAAAATTGCACAACTGCTTTGGAAAACAGCTTGGCCATGCTTTAAATGGTTAACACATACAAAGAGGAAATATATTCTTGGGTATACAACTAGATTAATGAAAACTATGTCTACATAAAAACATTTACATGCAAGTTCACAACAGCCCCGAAGAGGAAACAACTCCAATGCTCTTCAGCTTATGAACAGATGAATAATATAGGATACATACTTACTTTGCAATACACAGAGTACTATGCTAAGGATGTATCTCAGTTAGTATGTTTGCCTAGTATACATAAATCCTAGGTTCAATTCTCAAAGTCACAGAAACCAGGCATAATGATGCACACCTGTAGGGGGATTATGTTGTTCCATTGTAAATAATTGTCTGACCCACTGGTTTAATAGAAAGCACTGATTGGCCAAAGGCAGACAGGAAATGTGGGCAGGGCTACCAGACTAAGAAGACTCTAAGAACAGGCAGAACAAAGAGAATGCCAGAAAGAAGCCAGAGGACAACTATGCTGCTTTGAGAAAAGGTACTGAGCTGCATGGCTGAACAGGATAAGAGTCATGAGTTAGTTTAAGGGTAAAGAGTTAACAAGTTATATCCTGGGCCTTAGGCCGATCAGCTGAAAACTACTGTAAGCATCTGTGTATCTCTGCAGGTCTGTGGGTCTAAACCTTGAGGTTAGACCCAAAAGTCCAGGCCAGAAACCCCTTACTACACACACCTATAATCCCAGAACTTGGGAGCAGAGGCAAGAGGATCAGAAGTTTAAGCCATTGTGTTTCTATTTCATGACAAACCTGGGATACATGAAACTGTCAAAAACAAACAAACAAAACCCCCTCAAGATGCCACAGCAGCCACTGAGGTAAACTGGGTGAAGAAAAGTCAAGTATCATAGAGAGCCCCTGATATCACGTCAGGAAGAACAAGGATAAGTGTTAGTCCTGTCTAGCAGAACCAGTTTTGACCAGTGCCACCTGACTGGGTATGACCACCAATACCCAGCCTAGCATCTTTTAGATGGCTGCTTCTAGGCTTACACCCTGTCTTATGCTTCTCTTCAGAAGGAACCTGTTTCCACTGTGTATGACCAAAACCCTATTACCTCCCAAACCTTAAAACTAGTATCTCCTACAAGAAAGACTTCAGCCAATAGCCATGGGGGCATCATGGGGGGAACGTAATATTCCAGAGCCAATCAAATTAGTATCAGACCCCATCACAAAAGAGCAGGGGCATGGAGGTAGAGAGATGGCTTAGCAGCTAAGAATACTTGTTGCTCTTGGCTTCCAATCCAGGATATCTACGTTCTCTGAGGGAACCAGGCACACACATGATACATATACATGTCGCACAAATTCTGGTTGTAATAAAGGAAACTCAGAACCAGATACCAGGGAAAGGCTGAGATATCAAAAAGAAGAAACACCACAGTCAAATCTCACCCAGCTGCCTTCCAGCTTCCTCAGCCTCCCTCCTTGTGCTTCTACTGCCTTAGTCTGTCTTCCTACACCTGCTGTAAATAGCTTCTTCGTCCAGTTGTTCCACATTCAGGTTAAGATTAAAAGCATGGTCTACTACTATTGGCTAGTTAGCCTTGAACTCACAGAAACACAGAAAGATCTCCTCTGTCTCTGGAGTTATGGGATTAAAGACCTAGCACCACCACTGCCTGCTTGGGAGCCTGGAACTCCCTCTGTAAACTAAACTGGCCTCAAACTCAGATCTGCTGAGATTAAGGGCCTAGGTCACCACTCCCAGATATTCCCTGTGCTGGGATTAAAGGTGTGAGTTACCACTGTCTGATCCACCTGGATTAATTGTGGGCAGATCTCTTCTCTCATATTCTAGGCTGGTTTTATTAAATATATAACATATCCCCACATATCCCCTTTGGTGTCAAAAATAAAAAAGTTATAACTAGCTTAAGAAAACTGATATACAATAGGTACAATAATTATATACAATATATACAAACAACAATTACATGAGTAATGTCCAGTCCGTTAACAATTGACAATTCAAAGAAAATATTCCATTAATTATCCTAGTTTGATGAGTTCAAAGGATTATATCTAATTCACTTTCTATCTAACTTGTATTACTAAAAACTGTATTTTGATGTCTCTCAAACTTATACACTTTAACTTCTAGTTTCTTTTCTAAAACTGTCACTAGAAAACTATAACTATATCTCATCTTCAACTCCCTCAGAGATCTAAGAAGGAAATAATATTAACTAATTAAACAGCATGGGCAAGCAAGCAACTATGCAAAAATGTAAAAAATGAGGCAGCTGGCTGCCTGGACAGTCACCCAAGGTTCTTCTTTACCACTGAAGCATTCATCTTTGTCTGACAGACTTCTCTCTCTGTGAAGCAGGGTATTCTCAAAGGCCTTCCTACCTTGTCTTGGCAAGGTTCAGCAATTCTCTTGTGAATGTTTCCTGCTTGTTTAGTTTGAAAATCATATTGTCAGCAGTCAAGGCAAGAGTACTCTCTTGCCCAGTGGCTAACTTTTGTCACAAACAAGGTCAACTCCATATGGAGTTTCTTTGATGTCCATAATTTTCTCTGATTATGCTTCCAGAAGCAGATGTCCCATTGTCATAAAAATAATAAGAACCTATGTTATTAAAGTATCTTAAGTGTCACATTCTATGGATCTCTGAAGTGTTTGAAGAAGACCTGTTCATCTAAAATATATCTGATCTTGAAAACATATTTAATATGACTGTAAGTTTGAATGTAATGTCTAACTATTAACTTGCATTTCTTTATATCCTAATTAGTTGGTAATAAAAACTTTCATGGACTAGCAATTTGTATTATATTGTTAGATGAACTGTATAATATCTTGGACAAGCATACAGATATATGCACAGTAAAAACATTAATATCAATATACACAATTTGTATGCAATCAACAAAAATCCAATCCAATGTAAAACATTTAAAGCTAGTAATTCCTTCTTAAAAGTAGATTCAATAATCTACCCTTATATCCTATTATATCTGTATCCCTTTTTCTTTCTTTTTTTTTATAACAAGAACCCTGAATCCAATCTCTTTAGCTTTTTCCTAACCAAAACCAATAATAATTTTTAACCAATTACCCTAAACAATGACAATCATCCATAATGCATTGAAAGGCCAAAAACCACCCACCCCACCTCTTGGGAATGTGGGCGGCGTGTTCTTAAATTTACTTCCTGCTGTCTGGGTGCGACAGCATCTTTAGGGAATCCTGGAAAGTTTTGTAAATTGTCAAGTCCTGAAATAAGTAGCTGTATCATTTGTTGTCCAGTCTCTGCATAACAAGAAAATGCACAGCTTGTTTCAAGTCCTGGCTATAGTAGTCTGTGAAGCTGGTTCATCTCAGTGAGCCACCTGAAAATTGTCCTGAGCAGTCTGTAGTCCAAATCTGATCTTTGGTTGGTGTTTGTCAACCTAGTGGATTTGTGTGGGGATATGTTTCATATTTAATAAAAACTAGTCTGAAATATCAGAGGGATCTACCCAAGTCAATCCAGGAGGATAAGAGAGTAGTGATTTACACCTTTAATCCCAGCACAGGGAATATCCAGGAGTGGTGACCTATGCCCTTAATCCCAGCAAATCTGAGTTTGAGGCCAGGACAGCTTAGTTTACAAAGGGAATTCCAGGCTCCCAGGCAGGCAGTAGTGGTGCCATGCCTTTAATCTTAACCTAGATGCGAAACAACTAGGTGAAGAGGGTATTTAAGGCAGGCATAGAAAGACAGATGAGGCTGTAGAAGCCATGAGGAGCGAGGCTGAGGAAGCTGGAAGACAGCTGGGTGAGATCTGACTGTGGTGTTTCCTCTTTGATATCTCAGCCTTTCCCTGATATCTGGCTCTGAGTTTCCTTCATTCGTGCTACACCTGGCGTCCAACTTTGGGGCATGAGTTCCTCCCCTCTCCTCACCTCTGAATAAAAGGAGCTTGCTGGCCACAGCAACACTTGGCCAGAGGAGTAATTACCGGCTGGCTAGGCTTTCTGTTCTGAGTTAACCTCCAGTCTTAGGTAGACTAGCCACACGTGTTTCCATTTCACTTTCATCTGGGTAAGTTTTTTAGACAGTGAACTCTTTCTCCTGGTGGGTTGTGTTTGTTTGTTTTTTTAAATCTTTTTGGAACCCCTCCTTGGGCTGCTATCACACTAGGTAGCTGCCCCATTTTACAGTCATTTGAATCATCACTGACAATTAGATTCGTGAGCAAAACAGATTTTTTTTTTAAATAGAAGAATTTGTTTAAGGCAATGGAGGGTGTTTGGTCTTTCTGTAATCTTTCTTTAAACAATTTTATATTGGAACCAGTAAAGAAAAAGATAAATAAAGTAGATGGGATTATCATAATTTTTATCACACTCTTTATTATGAATATTTTTGTTTGATTTCTGCTTTATCATTTAAAAAGTCAATTAATATAAATGCCAAGAAATGTCTTATAAAAGCCTTTCAAGAAAACACAAAGATGTCCAAATTCAAACAGAGGAATATAAAGAATCAATTTCAGCAAAGTCATCTTAGATTACACAAAACAGCCAAAATTAATATATCCAGTAACCTTTTAAAAATTAAACAATGATAAAGATGATAGAGAAGCTAGTTGGGCTCCAGTACAAATGCTAGAATTAAGGAGAGTAAAAGAAGCAATTGTGACATATGGGATGTACTCAGCATTTGTAAAACAAATGCTAAATATCTGGTCATCATGTAACTATATCACCCCTAAAGATTGGTTAGAAATGGTTACTGCTGTTTTAGAGGCTGAACCACTTTTACAATGTAAAACATGGTGGAAGGAAGAGGCTAAAACAAAGAAGCAGAGCCAGAGGCATAGAAGTCTCCCAAGACCAACTTTTTGGGAAGGAAGATTATGCTGATACAGAAAAGCATACTATACAATGAGTATATTCTGGCTTTATGCCGCATGGCAGCTTTAAATGCCTGGGATCAATTGACGAAATAGGAAAGAAACCTGAAACACTCATGAAAGTAATTTAAAGCCAAAAAGAAACTTTTACAGACTTTTTGCACAGATTAACTGCAGCGGTAAATAGAATGGTGCCGGATCCAGATGCCAGACAAATAATAATTGAATCACTGGCTTTTGAGAATGCTAATACACAATGCAGAAAAATACTTAGACGTTAAAAGCAAGGTCAGTATCCTTGGGAAATTGGATTCATGAGACAATTAATCTAGTCTTATGACAGTGATGATGATAACTGGGTAGGAGAGCTTATTTCTAGAGGTATAAGAAAAAGTCAAAATGTTAAATGCTACAATTGTGGAAGGCAAGGTCACACAAAAGGAGATTGTAAACAAAGTGTTCCCAGAAACAGTGCTTTTGTTAGGAATAATCCCAAGAGAATGCCCCTCCCTTCTTGAGTATGCAGAAGGTGTGGAAAAGGGAGACAATGGATGAATGAGTGTAGGTCAACAAGGGACAGACAAGGTAACTTTCTGCCCTTCGGAAACGCTTTTGAAAGCCCCCATATCAGGTAGCTTTCTACCTTCAGGAAATGCCCCAAGGGGGCTTTCAAAAGTCCCCATATCAAATCCAGCCCTGCCATTGTGGAGGAAACACCTTCCCAGAACAATTGAAGAAATTAAAACCCATTTTTAAAAGACATGAATGATAGAAAATCTATAGGAAAAAAAAGAAAAAAACTCAGGAAAAATTATAAAATGAATATTTTGGCAAGCTTCTATCAACAAACAAAAGCCAAAATTAAAAGTACAAATAAATGATGTTATTATTGAAGGTTTATTGGCGACAGGGGCAGATGTATCAATAATTTCACCAGAGTCATGGCATCCAAGTTGGCCTCTTCAGGAGATAAATGTTTACTTTTTGGGGAATGGGTCGATATCCCAGGTAAAACAGAATGCAAGGTGGCTTGAGTGTATAGGACCAGAGGGACAGAAAGCAATATTACAAGCCATATGTAACTAACATTGCTATAAATTTATGGAGATGAGGTTTACTACAACAACAAAACACACAGATTAATATTCCTCCGAACACAGAAATAAACCATAAACTACTACATGTTTCCAGGAAAAACATTAGAAAGTATTATGAGAAACAGTCACAGACCGTTCAGGTTATACAGAAACAAGGCACAACAGCTGCTGATCTTTCAAGAGACCCACAGCACTACCTCTAAAATGGCTAACAGAGAAGCCTATATGGGTTGATCAATGGCCTTTAACAAAATAGAAGCTGAAGGCCTCAGAGCCGGTGGTAAAGGAGCAGTTAAATGCTCAGCGTATAGAAGAATCAACCAGCCCTTGGAATTCTCCTGTATTTGTTATTAAAAAGAAATCTGGAAAGTGGAGAATGGTAACAGACCTAAGGGCGATAAACAAGGTGAAGGTGATCCAGCCAATGGGCTCTCTACAGCCTGGAACTCCCTCTATAAACCAAGCTTGCTTCAAACTCAGATCTCCTGAGATTAAAGGCATATGTCACCATTCCTAGTCAGGCATAGGTCACCACTTCTGGTCTTTACTGTTCTGGGATTAAAGGCGTAAATTACCACTCTCTGATCCTCCTGGATTGACTGTGGGTAGATCTCTTCTCTGATATTCCAGATTGGTTTTATTAAATATATAAGCACATCATCACACATTCATATAGGCAAATATTCAGATAAAGGAAATAAAAAACTGAAGGAAAAAATGGTGGTAAAGAGGGAGACTTGAGAATGTGTGAGACTGCTGCCAATACTTCTCTGGGGAAAGACTGATTTCTTCCTCAGGGGGAGAAAACAGGTTATGGTTATATAACATACGCTACTAAGATTGTTGAGAAAAGTGGTTTTTCCACGGGGATATTAAGATAGATACAGGATATATATAGACTGCATGCAGATAACTGTTGACAGGTTAAAATATAGATAAAATTCTTTTTTCTGAAATACTTTTAAAACACAAAACTGACAAAAGACATATAATTCAGTTACTTTTAATAAAGGGGTAATATGACTTTATTCATTTTCTTATAATTTGATATTATTCACATTGGTTTTCAAGCAAAATATCTCAAAGAAAGTATTTAGTATGAAGCTAAACTCAATATTTCTGGCTGGCCTTGAACTTGGGATCCTACTCCCAGTTACTGGAACTGCACACATGGAGCATAGATCCCGCTCTATTCACTTATGTGTAACAAACATCAATATCTGTACAAATAACTAAGACTTACTAACCAAGCTAATTTCTATACATTATATTCATGTATGCGATGACACATGATATATGCATATCATTTAAGAAAGTGATGTAGGAGGATTGAGTTTGAGACTAGACTATCTAACAAGAACATGTCTAAAATAAGATTTAATAAAAAGTACTGAATACACATGCACTTACTTTTAATATACTTCAGCATTTGGAAATAACAGGAAAGCACTTTCCAGTCCTTTGTAAAGTAAGGCAATTTTATGATTATAAAACAATAATTACCCAAGACTTTGAACACTGACCTGAAAGCAGTGTGCTTTTCACTGAGCTAGCTAACAATTTTACCAAACATACATTGAATAGCTGTCTCTCACTTCTAAAGTAAAGGGGAGAAACTGAAGCACTGAAGGCTAGACAAACATTCCCTGACCTCTGCAAACCCAGGGAGAGGTCACCTAACACTTTTAACCTTTACAGTACCACTGTATGCCAAGAAAGGGAAATGAGTTATTGATAAAATAGTCAGATGTTGGTTGAAAGGAAAAAAGTCTTCAGTATAGCTGCTTGAAGAAAATAAGATCCAGATAATTCTTTAAAATAGTCTTGTTCATTACTGGGAAATTTTTGCTTTCATAACAGTTATTTGTCACTCTGGAAATTGTATGCTCCTGCTTAAGTTCTCAGTTAGTTATATTACTTGGTATTTGCACTTTTTAGTCACTTCAGGTCCCATGAAATAAGTATTTTTCATCAAATCAATAAAACATGATCTTTTGTTGCCTTACCTATAAAACGTTTTCTTCCTAGCAAATGGCAAGCAACTCAGACACTGTCTGTAGATCCTGTTCTCGTCTGTTTCTAGTTCTGAGCCACACTGTGCACAGCCAGCATAGGTGATGTTGGAAAGAGAAGAGAAGATGTGCTTGAGAGAACTCCGAGCATTTAAAGCTATCTTCTGAGTTGCTGTGACAGTAAATACCAGCTCTAAAACCTTGGCTTTAATCAGAACCACTCCTACATAAGAAAAGAAATAGTGTAATTATTAGAGCCAAACCATGACTTTAATTGACAAACACAGCTAGGGTTTGTTTACAGTCACTTACAGTACAGGCTATACCAAGGTCTTGGAATTCATCCCTTCCTAGAGAATCTCAACTCATTTATGGCTTCCATCAAGAACCTAGAATACGATAGAGAATCTGCCTACAACTGAGTGAGTCTGCATGGCCCACTTGAAAAGGGTTGGGTGGGGAGCATGGTTTCTTTTGTAACCTGGAACCTCAAGCATGTTAACTCATCTCAGAACTCATATTCATTTATCCAGTAAATACATACACTGAGTATCTACATCTCTACTACCATCTTTTGATCCTAGCCTACTTTTTCCTTTCTGCATACTAGTAGAGCCTACAATCCGAACGTTACTCTCCCCTCCATAATCATCTAAAGGTATCTTTAAGCTTGCAGACTTGTTACTCATCTTGTTGTCACTAAAACAAGATACCTGACACAATGTGAAGGCAGGAAGATATATTTGGGCTCACAGTTTCAGAGGTCTCAATGCAAGCATGGTGGGAACCTCACATTGCTGCCAGGACACAGGGAGAATGCTGGTCCCAGCTGGAGTTTCCCTTTTCCTTGTCTACAATCTGGGCCCTGCCTCCAGGATGCTGCCACCCACAGTCAAAACAGGCCTTCTCCCTTGGTTAATTGTTTTTGGAAACACTCCACAGGCACGTGAGAAGTTGCACTTTAGTAAGCTCCCAGTGCTTCTTAAGCCAATCAGTTTAACAATCGCAATTAACTGTCAAGACCCCCTTATAAATCAGAACGTATCATGTTAGTTTCTGTTTCGTTTTCTGGCTCTGTCTTTGGAATTCAATAGTGGTGACTCTCCTTAACGGCTTTCATATGTCTTAGTCTCTTGGGGCCCAGAGATGCTGTTATCATTTCTTCTACTGAGACCATGTATTTCTACATGAGTTAGTGGGAGTGGGTCATGGTCACATATTTAATAAGCTGTAGCAGACTCAACATTACAGTTTTCCACAAACATGTTCAATCATACATATACAGCTATACAGCAAGCCATGGTGTAAGTATAAGATTTACAGAAGAGAACAGGAAAAGCCAGAGACAACAGGTAGATGGAATAATTAACAAGATTATTGTTTGTACGGCAGAATCTGGGCTGACTTGAGTGACGATGACAGTATCTGGGCCCCTTTATATCTTGACTAAGCATATATGGCCAGCACATAGCAGAGACGGAACAATTCCCAGAGCTTCTGCAGGGGTGGGAATAGTGTCCTTACCACTAAAGGAGAAAAGCTCAGAACTCACAGAGCACTGGCAAACCCACTTTACTGCACGGGAAATTTATAGCACTAATGATCCACATTGGGGGAGGGCTATCAATTTCCATCTTACATTAAAAAAAGAAAAAAAAGAAAAACTCAAGTAGGTAGGAAAAAAAGAAATAATACAGACAGGAACAGAGGTAAATAAAAGAGAAAACAGAAAAATTGCTGAAGCCAAAAGGTAACTGCAATCAATAAAATAAATAAAAATAAAAAACAGAGGGATACAAATTATTAACATCAGGTAAGAGCAATAGCATTACCTATTCTATCAATATTCAAAAGGATAGTAAAAGAGTGACTACCAATGCATATCAATTTTTGCTATGTCAATAATTTAAATGAACAAATTTCTTGAAAGCTACAAACCAAAATTCACTGAACAAGTAAATAACAGCTCTGCATCTACTAAAATATTGAATTTATGGATAAAACCTTTCTTTTTTTTTTTTGTTTTGTTTGAGACAGGGTTTCTCTGTGTATCCCTGGCTGTCCTGGTACCCGCTCTGCAGACTAGACTGGCCTTGAATTCACAGAAATATGCCTGTGTCTGCCTCTGAGTGCTGGGGTTAAAGGAGTGTATCACCACCCAGCTAGTTAAAACTTTCCAGCAATGCAAACTTCAGAGCCTAGGATGGTGGCAGACACCTGCAATCCAAGCTCTGGACAGCTGAGGACAGGAGGATAGTGAGTCGGAGCTCAGGGTTAGCTGTATAAAGACAAAAGCATAATTATACACAATCCTTAATATATAAAAGAAGAACTCACAGTTAGAGGCAGAAGGCTAAGCAATCAGAATCTGGTTCAGCTATTTTAACGATCTACTTTTCCCTTTCATTCCTTCCTTCCTTCCTTTCCTTTCCTTTTTGGGTTTCTCTGTGTGTAGCCATGGCTGGTCTGGAACTCTCTGTTAAACAAGGCTGGCCTTGAACTCACAGACATCTGACTGCCTCTGCCTCTGGAATTAAAAGAGCATGCCACCACTACTAAATTCAGCTAAATTCCACTTTCGTATTTAATTATATACATTCTCAGAAATGGTAGCTTCTTTGCTTATACTAAAACTAAAAAAAAAAAAAAAGATTATGTATATAAAGATCATACCTGAATACTTATCCTTTAGGTGAGTTGCTAAGTCTGACGTCTTGACAAAGGAAGGTAAGTTTTTCTGAAATCTTGCTTTAAATGAAATTGCTCTTGTATCATCATCAAATAGGCACTCACAGGATGACCACAGTGTTGTATGCAATTCTAAGTTTTCTAGTATGCAATTGCGTTGAACAAAAAGGTACTTAAATTCCCAAATACAATCTTAAACAAAAACAAATGGAAACAAGAAGTCACCAAAATAAAAGGATCTATGCTCAGAAATCAGATTAAGCAGACTAACCTAATGAAATCAGCTAACCACAACTTTTATCACTAAAGAACTCAGGTAAAGCAGGCAAAATATAACGGTGTTAAAGCAACTCAATTTAAAGCTGCAGACTTACTTTGTGAGGGTCTCTTATAGAGCCCACGCAGGCTTCGAACTGCCGCTCCTCCGCCTATGCCTCCAATACCTGAATTACAAGTGTGGACCACAGCTGCCTAGACATCATTTTAATAGTCTTTCAATGGCTTCTTGGACCCTACATACTGCCTTTGAGGATAGCATGTTCTCATTTTGAGATCTAGAAAGTTTTTTTTTTAACTAGTTGATTTTTTTAAGACATTGAAATGGATGTATTCTAATTCCCTTGTAAGAACAGATTTTTGTTGTTTTGTTTTTGTTCAGAAATGACAAATAATGACAAATAAGTCAACAAATCTATATAAAGTTATCATTAGATAGATAATAGATGGGTGCTGAACTGAACGCAGCTCCTATACCAACAGCCCATAACTGGTTATCAGGAAAAATTGCCTTGAGAAATCTCCTTTTGCTTTAGTATGGGATATAGTCCATCATAAAGGCAAAGGCAAAGATTCAAGGCAGGAGCTTGAAGCAGAAACCAATGGAAGACCACTATTTACAGAGATGCTCCCAGGCTCCCTACACAGAACAGGTTGACATGTTTAGAAATGAAACCTTTCACAGAGGCACGTCCTCCTACATCAATTAGCAATCAAGAAATTGCCTGTAGACCAATCAAATGGGGCAATTCTTCAACTGACATTGCAACTTCCCAGATGTGTCAAATTAACAATGAAGATTAGTCATCACATCATTCCTTTGGACTATCTTAAGCATTGTACAAACTGTTTTACTGCTCAAAAATACACTGATTATCATTATATGCTAATTATATGCAGATTTTTATATTACCTATAATTCCAACAGTAACATCAATAAGTTGCTATTATTTTGTCATAATTTTATTTTATTTTTTACATCCCAACCACAGTTTCCCATCTCCCCATCCTCTTAGCTGTCCCCACATCCTGCATTAGTATAATTTTAAAGCCAAATATACAACAGAGAGTAGAATTATTTTAAGAAAGTTTATACTGATGTTGTTTAAAAATTAGAACTGTTGGGCTGTTGGCAGAGTACCCAACATGCAGGAACTCCTGGGTTTGATCCCAGCACTGCACAGACTGAGTGCAGTGGGGACAGGAGACTCCCAAATACAGGATCATTCTCAACTCCTTAGTGAGGTGGAGGCCAGCCTGGGCTAGTCCCTGTCTCAGTAACTATAATAATCAGTCCTTAATGAGGTTATTTGAACAGACATTACTGTATCTAAATTCTGCTTCGTTATTGTGGTTCTAGAGAAGTTAGCTGGGTAAGACAGCTAAGTTGCTTATCAGTGAACTACTGGTTATGGCAAACTTGAGGAAGTTTAGTAGACAAACTGGGATTTATTTTTGCACATCTAAATTGTGGATTTAGGATGCAGTTGGATTACTAACATCTATGTAGACATAACCGTGACTTCAGATAATATATAATTATAAATTGGGGTTATTTGCATTACTCTGCTTAACTAGCTGTGAGTACTTTATCATAATTCATTATGTACTTGAAATGGTAGACTGCTTTTTAAAACAACTGCATGAAAATGGCACTTGATTCTGTATTATTTATTAGATTATTTTATGCGTACCTAATTATTCTTTGTTTGTTTGTGACAGGATCTCATGTAGCCCAGTCTGGCCTCACAATACCTATGCAGCTAAATACATAGCCTTGTAATGCTGATCCTTGTGTCTCTGTCTCCCAAAGACTGAAACGACAAGCATGTACCACTAGGCACAGTCCCAATTACTCTTAAGAATAATTTAAGTTGCCAGTGTACCCTCATTAGAACCCAAGCTGTGACCAAGCTTCCTGCTATCAATCCCATTATCGTTGTACTGAACCCTGACTACTTGGTGACATCAGTCTGTCTCCTGAGTATGTGAAGGCCAGTGCCTACGACAGAGGCTGACGTGGAGGCGGGTGCAACAACTGCCAATGAACAAAACGACAATCACTTTAACTGATCCTTCAAAATTGTAAGTTTTCTACTAAAAGAAACTATCTTGAGTTATTGAAGCAGACACTGAAACTTTAAATGAGAGTATAATAAATTTAGGTGTCATTAGTGAGGTTAGCAAGAGCAATTTATACCACTGGTTCCTGGGTTCCTAAGTTTTCAGTGTCACTAAAAAGCCATAGAATTAGAGATTCCAGTAACTCCTCTTGTATTAGCACAGAATTCTCTTCTCTAAAGCAGTGGCGTTAGGAAAGGAGTGATATGTTCTGCCTCAACACACTCTACCTCTGACCTACATTTTGTTGAGCATGCACTGGACTCGTGTTCATGGCTGAGATACAATGGTCAATAATCGTGTCTGTCATCAATACATGTTTGTCGAATTTCACAACTGGGCAAACATCTGCCACTATTTGATCCTAACATAAAAGTAAGACTTATCTCCTAGTTATGGGCTATTAATGATTAAGAGACAATGTGACAGATCCTACCTCCAGATAAGCACTTAACAGGCAGAAGCTGGGAATGCAACATTAACTCATTCAAGTACAAAATAATAAATCAGTTAATCAATGTCTATTTTGCAGAGGTACGTAACTCAGACACCACTAATTAAACTTTCTTTGGTTGTTGAAATCAGAATTTCTCGATAATGAAAGAAAATGCTAATTTTTTGAAATATCCCTTTAATTTAATACACTAAGAATCATTAATTTATTCTTTTAAAAATGTACCACTGGATCATATTTTTTTAAAACAAGCATTCTATAATAGCTAAGAGCTCACATTTTTTTACTGAAATAAAAGCTGAAAACATAGTAATTAATTCAACAGAAATTGTGACTTAAAAGACTTAATTTAATTCCCCAAACATCTGCCTTCTGACAAAAAGCAATTTATTTATAAGAGCACTCTGGTTGAAAAAAACAAACTGCAGACATTTCTCCAGAATTAAAAATTTAAAGACCATCTCTGAGGGGCTAAAAAGATGGCTCAGCAGCTAAAGCAAGCACTGTGATTGCAAAAGGCCAAATGTTCCCAAAACCCACATCATGCAGCTGTAACTCCAACTCCAGGAATTTGATGCCCTTTTTGAACTCCAGAGACACCTGTACTCACATGCAAATACCTACAGACAGACAGACAAAAAAAGGCAGACACATACACACAATTTTAAAATAATAAAATATTTTTTTAAAAAGAACATTATTTGACAGTTATAAAGTTTTGCTAATGTCCTCCCATATTAAGCATGAGAACATTCAAGCCTTTGTCACCATTAATTACAAAGAACTTCTAGATTTCTAGATAACTAAATTGCTATAAGTATAAAATTATAACAAGAGACACTGCAGAGGAGCATTCAATCACTATAATTTCAAACGCTATAATCTCTTTAAAGTCTCTGCACCTCAGACAAGTGAACACTAATCATTTAGCAAGGGATACATAAGTTAAACACTTTTCTTCCCAGTGTATTTACCTTTTTTCCTTTGAAGCTGAGTATACCAGGCTGCTCCAGGACCCCATAACACAAGTACATAATGTTGACCTTGAGCCTGTTCCACGGTTAGCAGAACTTTCCTTTGCTGCTGTCCTCTGTAACTATACAATGCCTCTGGAAAAGGAAAGGGAATAGTCTAGTTGGTATTACCCTGCTTGGGTGACAACACAACATTTCACGGTAAATACATGGTGGTAATCAACTAATGCACTAAGATGGTCTTGTATAGATTTTATAAGCTGAATGTGAAGAGGCACACAAAATATTTACCTGTTAGTACAGTGATATCCACTACTCTGAGTACTGCATGGACTAATGTATCAGGCTGCATCTGCTCCAACTCCACAAACTCCACAGTGTTCTTTTTCTGATGCTGCCTCTGAGGCAAATCTTTGAGATAGGAATGTTTTGAAGACACATATGCCAGTAAGTCCTGAAGTATAACATTGGCAACTACACTGGAATCTAATAAACACAAAAACATGGACAAAGGAAGGCATCATATTTTGCTGGTAATCACAAATATGTAAACAGCATCTGTGGTGGTTGGTGATTTGAATAAGAATGACCCCCATAGGCTCAGATATGTGAATATTTAGTCACATCAGGGAGTGGCAACTCATCTAAAAATAAAACATAATTAGGACTTGCTTACATCATGACAGGGAGCATGATAACACACAGGCAGACATGGTGCTCTCAAAGTAGCTCAGCATTCCGTTCTACATCTGAATCTGCAGGCAGCAGGATGAGAGAGGTACTAGGCCTGCACAGGCTTCTGAACCCTCAATGCCCACCCCCTCCAGCAAGGCCACACCTCTTTATCCTTCGCAAGCAGTGCCTCTCCCTATATAACACTTGCATTAATGAGAATGGGGGGAGGAAGAACCTTTGTGCATGTGTGGTTGCTATGCTGTGTGGAATTTGTGGGGAAGAAAAGTGTGACCACTTTATAGCATCTCAGAAGTGATAAGGACAGCATCCTAAACTTGGATGTTGGAGGGCAGGTTCAGGAAGAGTCTGTTAGGTAGCTTGTAGGATATTTCCAAGTGATGTGCTAAGAAGCTTGTTGATGAAAGCCTGTTGTCACAATATCTGGGAAAGACAGGACCAAATTTGAGATTGAGGAGCTAACTAGATAGTTTCAGGATCATGGAACAGGCTGGGAACAGAATGAAATTTTTGGGAATAATAGATCTTATTGCCTATTAATATCAATTTTTATTTTTTGGTCTAAGCTGAGTAAAAAATTAAACTACATATTTTATAGAAAGTAAGTAATGTTTTGTATGTATTTATATATCACAACATAAAACATAATTTACAGAAGATATGCACAGTGTGAATGATAACTACTAAAAAGACGCTAAGTCTGCAGAGACTATTTCACTGATTAGACTTTCAATTGTGAGAACAGCCACTCAATCAATCATTCATAATACCATTTAAATGATATTAATCTTCCTCTCTCAATGTTTATTTTACTTTTTTAAGATTATTTTATTTTACATACATGACTTTTTTTTATTGTGTACCACATGAGTTCTTGCCATCCACAGAGTATGTTGGATCCCCTGAAACTGAATTTGTTAAGTAGTTATGAGCTGCTATATGGGTACTGGGACTCAAATCCAGGACCTCTACCCAAAATGTTCTTAGCCACTGAGCCAATTCTCCAGATCTTGTTTTTAATTTTGTTGAGGCAAACTTTACAACTTTATATACATACTTTAGAAGCACCGACTGAACCTACAAGATGGCTCATCAGATAAAGGAATTTGCTTCCAAGCCTGATGACCTAAGTTCTAAACCCAGGACTTACATAGTAGAAGGAGAAGTAACTCATAGAAGTTGTCTTCTGAATTTTACACAGGTAAGATCACCCCCCACACAAACTAACTAATTAAATAAATAAATAAAATATTTTAAAATATGGATTATTAAGCTTTGCTGATTAAATTTAAATTTTCCCTAAGGAAAGAGAGATATGTTCATATACATGACAGATTTATAGCCAAAAGAAGATGTTACCCAAATATATTTTGTTATTTTTTAGAAACCAAGAGTTTATAAACTAATTTGTGAATTTTGTTTTCTCCCATTAACAAGCTCATCTGTATCTACTCTATCTGGTACACCTAATTATTTACTCACCAGAGGATCATCTTACATGTGACAGGTGCTATACCAGGTGCTAAGGATACAGTGAAAAAATCACATCACAATCTCAACACAGGAGTTACTGATTGACCTAGTGACAGAAGGTAACTAACACCAGCTTAGAGTGTAAACTGAGGACAGGGTTGAATCTCACTAAGTAAATTGTTTACCTAGCACCTGAGTGGTACTGAGCTCTATCCCCAGAACCATTAAAGGCTTGGAGGGATGGAACGGAAAGGGAGAGGCAGGGAAAGTAAAAACTAACAAAGAAAAAAGAACTACTCAGAAAACACCTGGGAGACTGGAGAAAGGTGGGTAGCAGCTATGAAAAGAGATAAGTGACAGCTGACAACCTCCAGTACAATAGCAAAACAACAACAACAATGCAGTCTGTCCCAGCTCCTCCTCACAGGGGGGTGACTGGAGCCATGCTTAGGACAAAAAACTGCAGAAAATAAGACACTTGCTCTCAGTAACAGAGATCTTAACGAGAAAGAGAGAGAGGAGAGATGCCCCAGGAAAACCCCCTGCTCTAGGATTTAACTAGAGCATCAGCAAGTCCCTGTGTAAAAAGATCTCGAGTTTCAGTAGCTCCGTGCTTAGATCCTCGGTGAATCACATTCCAGGGACACTCAGAGTCAAGACTAGTCTCTGGATCCTGGCTAAGATAATACTTCTAGATTGGGGGGGGGGGGGGGACCAGACCAAAACTACAGTTCAGGCTGGAGAGAGGGCTCAGGGGTTAAGGGGCTGCTCTTCCAGAGAACTGAAGTTCAATTCCAACACACGCATAGCAGCTGTCGACAGTCTGTAATTCCAATTCCAGGGAATCCAATGCCTTCTTCTGGTCTCTGTGGGAACTTCATGCACACATATTGTATGAAATCTAGTTGGTATATTGATGTGGGATGTCTTTCTGTAGGTTGGGAATATCATTCGTTAATAACGAACTGTCTTGGTCTATGGCGGGCATCTTAGAAGTAGGCATAGAGAGGGGAAGGATGGCGGAGTCAAAGGAGATGCGATCCAGCTACCCAATAAGCAAGATGTAAAGAAATAGGTAAGCCACAGGCCACTGGCAGGACAGATTAGTGGAAATAGGTTAAGATGCAAGAGCTAGCTAGCAATATGCCTGAGCCATAGGCCAAGTAGAACGTAATTAATATAATCCTCTGTGTGTTTTTGTGGGACTGACAGGCCAGAAACCTCTTATTACAGTATATAATCTACACCTGGAGCCAGATATTGGGGAAAAGCTGTAATACCAGACAGAGGAAACCAACCACATCCAATTCTCACCCAGCCAACTTCTCAGGCCAAATAGGGTAAGTCCTTAGCCTGACTGGTCACTTCTACAGAATGGCTGGATTTCTGCCTTCTCCTGCCTTATATTTCTTTCCCTCACCCCAGCTATTTTACTTCCTTATTTGACTCTATATCATAATCCTAGAATTAGGATTAAAAGTGTGAGCTACCACTGCCTGGCTGTTAAGTCTTGAATCCTGAGTGATGGGATTAAAGGCGTGGGTCACCATTTCCTGGCCTTCATAGCTTGACTGTGGATGAGTCTGTCCTCTGATATTCCAGACTGATTTTATTAAATACACAATATATCACCACAGTGTGCAGACATACATACAGGCAAAACTCATATACATAAAATAAAATATAAATCTTTTAAAAGAATGCAGTTCAATAAAGGAAATTTAGCCAGTGACAGAACCTATAAAATGACATAGATATGGGTTCCAAGCAACAGGCCAGACATCAGAAATGACAGCCCAGGAATGGTCAGCATTCTCAGAAATATCTGAATTAAATGACAACAGAAATCAAATGGGCTTAACAGACATCTACAGAACATTCCATATAAACACTACAGAATAATTTTCAGCCCATGGAACCTTCTCTAAAAGAGAGCACATATTAGGGCACAAAGCAAGTACTAAGAAATATAGAATGATGCCAATTATTCCTTCTTTTACATATGATCACAACAGAATAAGCTAAAATCAATAGCAAGAGAAACCCTAGAACATACACAAATTCATGAAGATTACACAATATACTACCAAATGGTGGATATTTTTGTTAGACTATATGTTGGTAACATATTAGTTTTGTAAACAATAAATTCTATTGGGTATTCCATTCCAGAAATCCAATTGATTTTCATGTTTATCTTATATCTACCTAGTTTGCTAAATTTTCCCATTAATTCTCATAATTTTTGGAGAAGAAAGTCTTAATATTTAAGCCATCATATATTTATAAATAATGTTTTATTTCATGTTTTAATCTCTATATCTTTTCTGCATTTTAGCATACTGGTTGATGCCTCTAAAATAACATTAATAGTAGTAGTACCCTAGTCTAATGCCTAAAACTTAAAAGCAATTTTTCATTATATTTTCAATTTTGATGAATTGTTTTTTGCCTTGGATTCTGTTTGTGGTGGTTTGAATAGGAATCCCCTCCCCGCCCCAAATAAACTCATACATTTGAATGCTTAGCCATAAGAGAATGGCACTACTTAAAAGAAGTAGGAAGTGTGGCCTTTGGGGTAGGTGTAGCCATATTAAAGGAAGTATGTCACTGGGGTGGGCTTTGAGGCTTCAGAAGCCTAAGCCAGGCCCAGGAGCGCTCTCTTCCTGCAGCTTGTGGATCTAGATGTTTCTAATGAATACATATTAAATTTCATCACAAAACTTCTTTACACCTACTGATATGATCATAGGTGGCTTTTTCAAAATGTCATGTTTGTGGGGGAGCTACTCAGTGGTAAAGTGCTTTCTTCACAAGCATGAGAACCTAAGCAGTCCCCATAACCAGGTATGTGACGTGTGCTCGTGATTCCACGAGGTCTGTCTCATATCATATATTTAATTCTGTCAGTCTAATAGGAAAGAAGTTATCATTTTAAACATATTCATATTGACTCACATGCTTATTTTTAAAATTTTATTTTATGTGTATGGGTGTTATGCCTGCATGTGTCTGTGCCCAGTAAGGTCAGAAGAGGGTGTCAGACCCCTGAAACTGGAGTTACAGAAGATTATGAGCCACCAATGTGAGTGCTGGTAATTAAACCCAGGTCCTCTTTAAACGCAGCAGGCACTCTTTACTGCTAAGCCCTTGTTCCAGTTCTAGAAAGAAGTATCTTAATTCTGATTTAATGTGACTTTCTCTAATGGTAAGTAAGTTATGTCCAAGGATCATGTTTACATTATTTTTATGAGAACTGTTTATTCCTTCCTTCGTCTTCTCATTTCTACTTGGGACTGTTATCAGTTACCTTTTAGAAGTTATTTGTATTAGAAATACAACCTTGGGCTTGAACTGGGGCTTGGCGGTGGGAGTGAACACCCTTAAACTTAGAGGCAGGTAGATCTCTGAATTGGAAGTCAGCCTGGTCTACAGAATGAGTTCCAGTACAGCCAAGGATACACAGAGAAACCTTCTCTTGAAAAACCAAAAGAAAAAAAGAAATATTTACTAACCTTTCATCTAAAATATAGGACAGAGATTTTTTTTTCAAGTTTATCACTTGTCTTTTAATTTTGTAGCATTTGGGGGCCATGCAAAGTTTTATTTCTTGGTAGGCAAATTTATTAGTTTTGTCTTTTGCCACATTTGGATTTTGAGCAATTCTAAGAAAACCTTTTTCCTGTATCAATATTAAAGAATTCAGATGTTTCCTTTGGCAAATACATAATTTCATTTTTACATGTGGGCATTTATCTCTTTTTGTTTGCTGTATGATATGTCTAATTTTTTTTCTTTTTCTATATGGTTAGCTAAAGGTAGCCTCAGAGTTGGGATGCAGCTTGATGATAAAGCACTGGCCTAACACATACAAGGCCCTGGGTTTAATGACCAGCATCACAAATAAATGCATTCAGACTTCTGCCATGTGCTAAACTGCTAAATGTTTGCATTCTGATTTTGGTTCTACTGGTCAACTTATCTGTTTATATATTACACATCACTGTTAAATCAGTGAAGTTAAGTTGTCTGGTAATGCTGGCTGCCCTAAAATATTTACAGTGTTTTCCTATAATTTTTGCATCTTTTTTTCACACAAACTTCATATCAAACTTTATGTTTGTAATAAATTTTATGTGCTATAAGCATAGCTTGTTGTTTTTTAACTTTTTTGAAGTGGGTTGAATTTACACGCTAACTTAAGGAAATTAACACTATGATGCTGACTCTCATCAAGAACAGGGTCCTCTTTTCATCTACTCATGTCCTTACTTCTTTATTTCTTTCTGGAATATTTAAAATTTTTCTCCACACAACTTTAGAGAGGGAAGAGCCTATGCATGTTGCATGTATGCAGTATATGAACATGCATGTGTGTGTTCAGAGGCCAGAGGTCAATACCAGTTTTCTACTGCTCTCCACATTAGGCTTTATTGTTTTGTTATTTGTTTTTGAGACAGAGTTTCTCTGTGTAGCCCTGGACATCCTAGAACTTGATCTGTAGACCAGGCTAGCCTCCAACTCATAAAACTCCTCCTGCCTCCGCCCCACCCCCACCGAGTGCTGGGATTAAAGGCATCTGCCACCACTGCCAGGCTTCGAGGTTAGTTTCTGAGACAAGGTGTCTCACTGAATATGGAACTCACAGACCAGGCAGGGTTGGCTGGCCAGTCACCCCCAGGGAGCCTTCTGCCTCCATTTCCCCAGTTTTGAGATTATAAAAGCACCTATGAAACCTAACTCTTTTTAAAAAACAAACCACGTATTTTAATTATGTCTATGTGGGGAGGAGACGATACACACAGGAGTACATTCTGAGGCCAGAGGCAAAGAATCCACTGAAGCTGAAGTTACAGGTGGTTGTAAGAGTCTGACATGGGTGCTGGAAACCAACTCGGGGCCTCCTCAAGAGCAGTGTGGTCTTAACCACTGTGACGCCTCATCCTCTCCAGCTGGCTTTCATGTGGGTGCTGCATATAAACTAGGGTCTTTGTGCTTGCACAGCAAGCACTTTACCAACTGAATCAGCTCCCCAGCCTGGTTTTGTACACTTCTTATTCAATTTATTCTGAAATATCTTCTTGACTATTACTGCAAATAATTTTTCCTTCTATATTGTTGTTTATTGATCATGTAAATCAAGTCTATTAATTTAAGTTTGGGTTTTTATGTTTGTTCTGTTGGTTGATTTTAGATAGTGCCTTATGCAGTGGAAGTGGAACTCAAACTTACCCTCCAGCTGGAAGGGACCTAAAGCCCTGTTCTCCTTCCTCACTCACCAGTGCTATGTCACAGCATGGCCACCATACCTGGCCCTGGGAGACCCTCATACTACATAAAAAGTATTTGAAATAAACTTACCTTTCAGGTATATCAGAACACATGTGAACAGACTGGGTTTTTTAAATTAATTTTATAGTCTGCTACCACAAGGAATTTTTTTATTATATGAATTAGTCTTATCTTTTATTCCCTGGGAGATTTTCAGGCATGTATAAAAGAGACTTAATTGAATTGGACAGAAACTAGTCTAAGATATAAACAGTTTCAAATACAGACATCTTTATCTCCTTCTTGGTCCTATACAAGGAGTGAGAGGATTTCTTTCTTCTTTAATTTAACATTGGCAGGCCAGGGGTACAGTTGTGCTGATAGACTGCTTCTCCAGAACTCACAGGAAACCTGGTTAACACATGGGACACAGGCGGAGGAAGAAGGCGAAAGGACCAGACATTCAATATACCTCATCTGACAGCTGGTACGTTTTCATTTTAGATATCTAATGAAGTCAACTCTGACTACTGTCTTCCCCTAAAACTTTACACAGCCGGAGATCTAAAAAGCCTTTGGTTACTTTAGATTTGTTTCAATGATAACTTCTGCCTTAACGTTTATTTTATTTTTTCTTGATCTAATGAGCCAACTGACTTATCTACTTTTAAAGAGTGGGCTCTGGTTTATTACATTGTTTTACAATTCTAATCCTCATTAACCTCTGATTCATGTTATGATTTTATAATTTTGATTTTCTATGACATACTTAGTTCTTTTGTAAAGTTTTTGAGCTCAGGATTTTATTTCTATTCTTTCATTCTTATTGACAATTTTGTTTAAGAAATATTTGTCTGTTAGTGGCTTGAAATATACTTTCTGTGTTCCAATGCATATCACAGTTATCACTTCCGTAAAATTTTGTATCAGTCCTTACAAACTTGTTTTAAAGGTTTCAAAACTTTAAGAAAAAAAAAAAAAAGAACCTACTTTTTGCTGTCATTAACTATAGTTTATAACATGATACAATGAATTACAGTTTATAACACGATGGTAAGCGTGATGTTACACTCCTACCTGACTGAGGTCACTGGATTTTTGACAATCTAATACAGAGTTAATGTTTCAGATGTACCATGTTTGATACGACCTTATTTATATACATATCTAACCTATGAAGTACATTAATTTGATCCTCTATCTCTTTAATTATGTTTTGTATGCCACAGATGTCTTGCACTATTGGGGAATGGCTTCTCTTGGAGTAAACTGTTTTTAAAAACAGAATGACAGTTTGAGTTGACAAGGAAAGAGAGAAACTGTAAAAGGTTTTGTATGAATCCTATCTTATTTTTCTCTGTGGTGCTAGGAACCAAATCCAGGACAATATACATGCTCAGTTAGTCCTCTAGCACAGTGCTGCATCTCCAGCTGGATTTACTTTATTTACTAAAATTTATTTATTTTTGATTAACACATACAATTATACGTATTAATGAGATGCCATGCACACATCAAAAACTGTTCAAATCAAGTTAAACAGACCTATCTCCACATCTCATTTCTTTATGATGAAAACATTTCAAGTACTTAATTCTAGCTTTGTTACAGTATGAGCTATTATCTGTAGCCACCATACTGTGCAACAGGACAGCATACATAGTAATTTTCTTACAGATATTCTAAAATACACTGATAAAGTTGTAATATATTCCCACTAAGTGGTTGCATTTATTTTATTTGTTTTGCAATGTCGAGGATCAACCCAGAGTCTCTAATTTTATCTACTTTTTAAGTAGGTATCATTGCCTAGGCTGGCCTTAACTTTAAAATATACTACATCAGATTTCCAAATATGATTTCAAGCTCTGATTTCAAGTATGTGATACTCTACCTGGCTTATTTGCTAGAGATTAAATACAAAGTAAGTATTGCACAGAGTAGGGAAGCCCTTCACCATGTGCTTTAGCCAGCCCATGGAACTTTAAAGTAGTATAGCCACAATGGAAAATAGTTTGGAAATTTCCTATAAAACCTTGTATGCACTTGGAATACAATCCAGCAACTGCACCCTAGAAATCTGAGTCACAGAAATAAACATATATGTTCACACAAAAGTCTATACTTTTAAGAACATCAATTGGGAAATTCCTCAAATGTTCTACAATGAATCAATAATTAAGAAAACAAAAGTAGATCCATATATCAGAACACTATTCAGCACTAAGTAAGTACTGATGTATGCAATGGTCACCACACAGGAAGCCAGTTTTTCTCAGCAATGATAGACAAGGTTCTAAACTACACTTGTCTGACTCTGAGTCCGGTAGACTTTTTAACTATCTCGAAGACTCAGAGGCTCAGATCTTACACAGGTACACTTCCTAGGTCTGTAGAATGACTAAAAACAATGTTTTCTTTTGTCTGTCTACATCTTTCTGAAGATATGGAGCACAGCATCTCAGAGATTAACTCATCAAATGCTAAGAAGAACCACCACTTTGTAGATTCCCTAAGAAGAAGATAAACACAAACAGCTACTTTATGTGACTCTGTGTGTGTGTGTGTATGTTGTGTGTGTGTGTGTGTGTGTGTGTGTGTGTGTGTGTGTGTGTGTGTGAATATACAAGTTCATTCTTATCTCTCTCTTTTCTAGGCATACAGCTGTGATCTGAGGCTTAACCCCTGCTAATACCTACAACAACCATCTTTCAAAGCTCTACTTTCAATTCTTTTTAAAGGCTTGGGCCCTATGTCAATCCTAGTTAACACAAAAAAATAAAATAAAAATAAATGACTTCCAATTTCATCTTGCAAATAAAAATGTTTAGAAAAAAAAACCAATTTTTACTTGAAACTTTGAAGACTTACAATGGACTTACAATGAGGCAGTATTCCAATAACCCCACCATATATCAAAGATATATCAAAAAACGTACTAGATGTACTAATCTACTATCTGTCCCCACTTAGCAATGCAGCACAATGTGAAGTCTCAGTGGTTCACCTTATAATCAGATGGCTGACTATGAGCCATGGCTCTCTGCCACCGACAGCATCACAGTCCAGAAAGAACGTTCATACTGCTTTTGTACCATCCTAAAGCCAGAGTCATGAACTGAAACATCCTAAATTCAGAATATTCAAAATATGTCTTACATTTTTCAGGCTGGACATGTGAATAAATTCCAAGATTTAATAACTGACTGGTAAATGTTGATTGGAGTACTGTTTCACCAACCCATGGATCCTCATAGACAGTAACATCTAAAAACAGAGCAAAATCTGGTCATGGCATGAACTCCTTAGACTATGGCTAACTTATTAAGCACACAGTAGCAATTATACAGAGCAAAACTTTATGCATATCACACACCAGCAACTAGAGTTCTGAAAGGTTGGAAGACCTACCCAAAGGCACAAAATGGTAAAACAGCAAATTTAAATTCGGAAATCCTGGCCTATGAGGGATGAGCAAGCCTCAAGTCACCTGGTCTAAAGGAGAGAAGGAAGTGGCATTCACATTTCCTTCAGCTGAGCTCACCTTTCCCATCACAGCCTTCACTACTTTCTCCCAGTATGCAGCAGTGGGCATGATTTCACACCAAAAGGGGAGACTACCCGCATTAGTGAGATACTGAAGCATTCCCCTTTCCTACCCAAAGGAAATGAAGTCCCAACACCATTAAAACCACAGATACGTAGAACTTCTTGGGCAGAACTACAACAAATTAATATAGTCAAGCCTAGATAATATGAAATATATGAGCACTACTGAGAATTTGTGCGAGCAAGCTATACACATGGCAACCAAAGAAAATGCTACACTCTTCCATTGGGCTACACCATCAATAACAGAATTGGTTAATTCAGTTTCAAAAGGTGTCACTGTGGATGAACTTGGAAGAGACTCAAATTCAACACTATTGCACTGGGCCACAAGATAAGACCATTTATCCATGGCTGTATCAAAAATAAAATATGTCACATATTCTTCATTAATAGATTGAGGATCTATAATAGATGTGTTCAATGAGCTGCTCAGTTTGGCCATATGTCCTTATGGATATCTCAGCAAAATATCAGATATAAATACGATGGATCAGACTGAAGTAGCCCACTAATGTAGGAGCTTATATACATTATCCATTCAATTAAACTGTATTAATGTTTTAGTCATATGGTGACAAGCACCATGGAAACACTGAACTGCACTGAGCAGTAGTACTACTAACATCACAATCACCAGTCTTCTGGAAGCTAGAGCTAATGTCAATGCCCAGAATACCAAGAGTGGATCAGCATTTGACTTGGCAAAGAAGGAAAAGCATGTGGGTGATTAATCATTCTCAAAAGGCAAGTCAAGCAAAAGAATATAACTACCTTTCCTTAGAAAGCTCAAAGCTAATAAGGAATTTTGTCAGAAAATAATGCCAGGTATTTGGCTGGTTGGGCTGATAGCAGGCCAAAATACTGATTCTTCCCTCATTAAAGAACTACTGTGTAGTGGGTTTGGTTACAGCTTTTCTCAGCCTTATTTTATCTTTCAATGCATTGTCTCTTGAGATGTATGTGGCACCCAATTTCTAAATGTGACATGTTGCTCTGTTTAGGGTACAATGTTAGCTTTTTATTCATCTTCTATTCCTTGCCAATAGTGGTATACTATTCCACAATTCTGGAAAAAATTAAAAATCAGATCCAGGGATTTTTTTTTTTTTTTAAGCTAAAGAAGAACAAAAGAAAAAGACAATAGCTGAACTACAGAGACAAGATGTCTGGGTTCTAGGATATTCTGAAGGACCTGTCTGATTCAGAAACCAATGAATTACAAACACAGGTGTATCCAACAGCTGAAAGTGAAATTTAATGATCATTGCTTGTGACTAGATAACTGTGTAGGTGTAGGCAACCACAGATACATCATTCCTGCTCATAATGATCTGTATTTCTTACTGAGGACTTGGTCACATTTGCTTCCAATTGCTGTGACGAAGCAACTTAAAGAAGAAAGGGTTTACTAATCTTTCAGCTTACAGTTTTTCATTGAGAGAAGTCAGGGCAGAAACCTGGAGCAGAACTGAAGCAGAGACCAGGAGGAGCATGCTCACTGGCTTGCTCTCCACAGCGAGCCTTCCACACAATCCTTAATGAAGAAAATGTCACACAAGCTTACCTAAAGGCTCATCACATGTGGGCATTCTCTGCCAAGTTTCCTCTCCTCTGAGGACTCTAGTTTGTGTACGTTAATTAACCAACACAGGACTTCATGTGAAATCAGTTACCTCTCAGATGAACTTCAGACATATAATATCTAAACTACTCAAATTACCACATGTTCCTCTTGGAATACACACACATATATACATATATCTATTTGAGACATGGTCTCACTATGTAGTTCTGGTTGTCCTGGAATTCACTATGTAAACCAGGCTGGCTTTGAACTCACAGAGATCTGCCTAAGTCTACCTTCTGAGTGCTGGATCAAAGGCATTCGCTAACATAACCAGCTGTTTTAGATATTTCCAAACAGCTTTTCATTCCATCTTGGTGGCTGTATTACTCATATGTCAGATACACCAAATATCATGTTCAGGTATTACTACAAATAAAAAAAAATGGTGGGCTAGGGTGGAGTGTTTTGCCTAGCATGGCCTTAAGATTTTAGGTAGAAATAAAACAAAATGGTTTCAGCAGGCACGGCAGCATGTCTGCACTGCCAGGACTGCCCTGAGTGAGTTTTAGGCCAGCATGGGCTGTAAAGTAAAACTCTATCTCAAACAATAGAGGAGCAGGGCATGGTGGTGCACACCTTTAATCCCAGCACTCGGGAGGCAGAGGCAGGTAGATCTATGAGTTTGGGGCTAACCTGGTCTACAGAGAAGCCAGGACAGCCAGAGCTACGCAGTGAAACCCTGTCTGGAAAAACTAGACAACAACAAGATACTTTTTAAAAGGCACTCATAAAATAATAACCTAGCTATCCTATAATAGAAAAATGGTTAAATAAATTCCAGCAGTCACTTATGTTACCTATTTGTAAATAATTATATAGATGTTAGGGAAAAAACAGAGGTAGCGGGGCTGTTTCTACTTACCTAGAAAAGGTCATGAGAAGATCACACAGTGAATGACCTTGAGATGAGATGGCCTTGATTAAAAGCGACCAACCACAGTGCATGTCCAGTCAGTCACCTCTTTACTGCTGGGGAAACCTACTTCAATACTACAAAAATTCCCAACATTTGGCAAGAAGTCAACAAGAGCGCAAATGCCAGGTCATTCTCAGCTGAACATAACAGCAAACTCAAGGCCAGCCTGGGCTATACGACTGTCACAAAATAACAAACAACAAGTCATCAACATCTGTGTCTGCTCCTTCAATAAGAGTTTAATGTACGCTGTACTACTGGAGTGAAGTGGCAGAAACACCGTCCTTTCGTAATACCAATAATAAAGTAAAGGAGTTAATAAGACATTTATAAATACAGCCATAAAACAGCAAAAAGAAGCCTGGTGGTGGTTGTACATGTCTTTAAGTCCAGCACTCTGCAGCCAGAAGCAGGAAGCGAGTCACTGAGTTTGAGGACAGCATGGTCTACAGTTCCAGGACAGTCAGGGCTACACTGAGAAACCCTGTCCCAAAATAAACAAACATGACAGCAAAAGGGAGCCCATGATAGGATGTCAGATGTCTCGTAATAGACAATTATGAGGAATAACCAGGGAAGGCTTCTCAGAGAAGAAAATGATTGAGAAGGCGACCCAGTACAAAAGCCCAGGGCAGGAGATCAGCACAGGCTACAGAGGGACAATCACCCCAGGGAAGGCAAATGGCAAAGACAATAAACAGAAAGGCAGCTTTACAAAGCAGCTTCCACTATACCTGATGGCCTTACCTGTAAGTAGAATTATATCCCCAAGGAACACTGTCAGTGCCCAAAATGCTGCAGTCCTCCACAGAACAACTCTCTTCTTCACTTCTGACTGATCAATTACTACAATGGTTGCCAATGGCACTTTAGAACCAGAATTTGCTCCAGATTTTACATTTATTTCCTTCACATGACATGGGGTTAGCACCATGACTAGGCAATTATACTTCTGACTTTTAGAGTCACAGTTTTTTATTAATGATATTTTTTTAATGCCCTTAAATTCAGACATGATCCTCTGGGGCACTGCTCTGGCTGACTCTCCGGTATTATAATCCATCCTTGGCTTCTTGTTCACTTGCTGGACTTCCAAACGAGCTTTAAAACGATGGGAATTATCTTTAGCGGGCTGGCTTCTTTTAGCAGCACTTTGGGAACACAATATTCCTAAGCTACACAAGTCAATGCATACCTCACTTGGTGGCAGGTTTTCTTCATTACTGAAAAGATCTTGCGATCCATTATCTTCACGATTTTTTTCATGGTTTCTGTAAATGTGGCTGCTTTCTGATTCAGGACAAACAGGACCAAAAAGTTCCAAGGAATATGCCTGGCTTTGTTCACTTTCAGGTCCTTCTTCAGAATCCTCACTGTGCTTAACGAGATTATCTTCGGCTAGTCTTCCCTCTGGACCTCCTGTAGGTTCCATCTCCATGTTTATAGTCCCTTTATTTATACAATCTTGCGCTGTATTATTCCCTTGAGCTAGAAAAGCAAGCTGGCTGGAGGTCATTATACTGAGATATTCAGTGTCAGTCGATACCTTCTGGTCTGAGGCCTTCCCAACTGCTCCCTCACACTCTGGATCACACTTTGTATCAGAGGAAAAGATCTGACTCTGTCTCTCATGTGTAGTTGACACAGGCTTTGTTCTCACAGCTTCTGGTCCTATATTAACCTGTTCAGTACTACAGTCCAAATCCAAATCCCCTGTACATTTATGATCTAGCAGAAACAAATCTCCTTGAAAATTATGAGCATGTGGATTGGGCTGGTTTTTAGACTGTTCATCTGTAATTTTCTTATTTTCACACTGAAGCTCTTGATAGTTTTGTTCTTCAGGTAAATGCTGAGCTCTGTCACATATCTGCACATCAATCACATCACTCCGGCCTGGAGGGTTAACTTCAGAAGCAGGACAGGTAAGAACATCTTCTACATGCACAGACCTAGAAACATCTGGAGGCCCAACAGTTCCCGGGATTTGGTGGTCTTTTGCATTTTTAAGCTCCTGGTTGTCAGTCTTCAGATATAAAGAATGCTGTTTGTACAAAAGTTGAATTTGTTCCCAGGCGTTGGCAGTAGACATTAAGGAAGTTGTTCCCTGTGATATTGTCATTTTCAGTGGAGCAACTGGAGCACCCCAAAAAATGTGAACTTGAGATTCTCGACTCATAATTTCTGATAAAAATTAAAATGTTTAAATTAATTTATTAGCATATTCTATCTGATGAAAAAAACTATTAATCAAAATTATGTGGTTTAGTTTGGTATGCTACTTGATTATAAAATTAATAAATAAGAAATTATAAGACAATCAGCCAGTTGGTATGGTGGCACACACCTTTAATCTCATCACTTGGGAAGTAGAGGCAGGCAGATCTCTGTGATCTACAGAGCAAGTTAAGGGCAGCTAAGCAACACAGAGAAAACCTTTATCAAAAAAAAAGAGAGAGAGAAAGAAAAAGGAGGAGGAGAGAGAGGAGGGGACTCAGAATTAGTCACAAGAAAGTCTTTGGCTAAAGACCGAAAGAAGGGCAGTAAAATGGTGGATAAAGGTGCTTCTATGACGCAAGCCTGACAATCTGAGTTCAACCCCTGGAAGCCATGGTGGGAAGAGATGAGGAACTCCCAAAATACATATATCATGGCACACACACTAATAATAATAATTAATAATAATAAATCTAAAATTAAAATTTAATTTTAAAAAATCCAAAGAAACAAAGCTGAGCATCAAATAAGTGTATTTTTAGAATGTTCATTTCTCGTGCTGTAAAATCCTGTCTCATTTAAATAACAACTTAGTTTTAAAGGGTAGGCATTTATTTAATTATATTACCTTAAGTATCTGTCTTCTTCACACCACAGAGTCTCTCACTGAGTTTGAACCTCCTCTGAACGCAGTCTCAAAATCAAAACGGAAGGCTCAAGCAGAAAGGCAAAGAACAAGTTGGCTTGTTTTCTGCTTTGTTTGTTGGTTTGCATGAGACAGGGGTTTCCTGTGTAGCCCTGGCTCTCCTGGAACTCACTCTGTTGATCAAGCTGGCCTCTAACTCACAGAGATCCTCCTGCCTCTGCCTCCTGAGTGCTGGGATCAAAGGCACGCATCACCATGCAAGGCAGGGTCCTATGTAGTCCAGGCTGGTTCTAAATTTGCTACAAGTCCAAGGATGTCCTTGGATTCCTGATCTTCCCCTTCCACCTTCCAAATGCTGGGTTGATAAGTGTGTATCACCATGCCCAGATTCATTTTTTTCTATAATACAAGTAAATTCAAATTAATGGTAATAACTACGTAATACATAAAATTGTAATTCATCATTACAATTTTTTCCATAAGCTACAGCAACTGGTGTAAATAAATCTAAGAAAATATCCTATTGGTTGGTAAAGAATCTTATCACTGATCACTTGTTCATAACTGACTTTAAACAGATCTATTCCTAAAATTCACCAAAAAAAGCATTGATTAGTACAATAGTATAGAGGCAAAAGGCAGATAGGTTTTAAGTGTAAGGTATTTTTGGCTTGAATGATCACTTATTCTGACTACAAATGGGGGGGGAGGGATGTGAACAGTGCTCTTGTTTTAAATTCATAACCATTAATCCCAAAGTGGGTCCTCGCAATCCTATTCCTGGCTACACAATCCCTTCTGAAATAACTCTTCTATACCTCTTCACTCTAAACTCCAGCATCTCTTCCCCTGTCCTCACATACAGCAGGTGACCATATTACTGATTTTTTTCATTTACCAATGTAACTTCATGGGATCTACACTCACCTAGCTTCCTCTGACAACAAGGAGCTTAAAAATGTGTGTGTGTGTGTGTGTGTGTGTGTGTGTGTGTGTGTGTCCGTCCGTCCATCCGTCCCCTGGACTTTCCAGTCTAGTCTCGTGGCCCAGACTTTCAGTCCCACATCCCACTGAAACACACAGATGCTTGTATTAATTTTAGGCTGATTGACCTGGGGCCCAGGCATATAACTTGCTAACTCTTTACCCTTAGTCTAACCCATGACTCTTACCCTGTTCAGCCATGGGGCTCGGTACCTTTTCTCAGAGCAGCATAGTTGTCCTCTGCTTCTTCTGCCTTCTCTGTGACATTTCTCCTCTGCTCTTCCTGCTCCCAGAGTTTTCTTAGTCTGGTAGCTCTGCCCACACTTCCTGTCTGCCTTCAGCCAATCAGTGTTTTATTAAACCAGTCGGTTGGACAATTGTTCTCTCTCTCTCTTTCTCTCTTTCTCTCTCTCTCTCTCTCTCTCTCTCTCTCTCTCTCTCTCTCTCTCTCTCTCTCTCTCTCTCTGTGTGTGTGTGTGTGTGTGTGTGTGTACACATACGTGTATGTATAGAAGTACATGGAAAAGCCAGAGAAAGACAATGAGTAAATGAGTATCTTCTACCCAGAGTTTCTCACTGAAATCTGAAGTTTACTGTTTAGGTTAAACTCACTTGCCAGTAATCTTCCAGAATCCACCTGTCTCTGCTCCACCAATACTAGTATTATAGGTAGGCCATGCACAGCCTTTACATGAGTGACTGGAGATCTGAACTCAAATCCTCTTGCTTGCAAAAGGAGGGGGGGAAGTTCTGACTCCAGCCAAATGAAATCTGGTATTTCTGTGCAAGACTATCGTTTTTCACTTAGAAGTATGCTAATAATTGTTGGGCAAGATGGTGAGACACATGACAATTGTATTAACCTACTTTGTGCATGTTTGAAGTATCAAAGAACGCAGGCAGGATATAAATTAGTTGAGAACACTTGTCTGTCATGGAAATTCTTTTTTGTTTTGTTTTGGGGTTTTTTTGTTTTGTTTTGTTTTGTTTTGTTTTGTTTTGTTTTGTTTTGTCTCCAGTGCCCCAGGAGTGGGTGGGAGCAGGGAGAAATAAGAGAATCCTGGGTCTGTCTAACTGATGGACTGACTGCTCTTAAGACAGGGACTTACCCTATAGCCCACGTTGTCCTGTAACTTACTGTCTAGGCTGGTATCAAGCCCATGGTGAGCCTTCTACTTCATCCTCCACCATGCCCGGAATTCCAGCACTTGTGTGAATCCCTCACTTTGAGGAATAACTGGCAAGATGGCAGAGAACATACAAGGGTGACAAGAGGAGACTTTCTAAGCACATATTAAAAATAAACTAATAGCCCATGAAGAAAACAATGGACTGGAACATGGAATTTATGTTTCATTAGATGAATAACTAGAGAGGTACTACTGTATTGCAGCAAAAATATATAAATAAAAGATCCATGTTACTATAAATGCATCTTCTAAACACATGACTTTCAATGGAAAATTTAACAATAAGAATATATAACTTAGCCAGGAAATGGTGGTGCATACCTTTAATACTAGCACTTGGAAGGCCGAGACAGGCAGATCTCAGGTCTACAAGAATGAGTTCCAGGGCAGCCAGGGCTACACAGAGAAACCCTGGCTCAAAAAAAAAAAAAAAACCTACATCAAAAAGAGAGAAAGAGAACAAAAAGAAAGGAAAAGAATATACAAGGTATACTAACAGGTATGGTAACATAAACCAAACCTTTACTCCCAGCACTGGGGAGGCACAACCAGGTGGATCGCTTGTGAGTTAAAGGCCAGCCTGGTCTACACAGAGAGTTCCAAGAAAAAAACAAAAACAAACAAACAAAAACCTCTAAAAAAATTAGAGGAATCCAGATGGGCTAGGTATAGTGGTGTACATCTGTAACCCTAGTACTCTGGAGACAAAACCGTGAAGGACCAAGGTTAGAGGTAACTGTTTTAAATACTTCTGTGTTTAATTTTTATGATATATGACTGATATGTATTATTTTCATAATGACAGTCCTTTTTCATTTGGTCATTCAGGCATTTCTTTCACACTCTTCAGACAGAATATAACATTCCAAGACTAGAGAACAATAGTTGTATTGCTAATATTTAATATGAAAGTTGGGAACAATGACAACAGTTAGTAAAGTTTATCAGCTAAGGTATGGAGAGGTGGCTTGGTAGTTAAGAGTGCACATAGCTCTTTCAGGGTGCCCAAGTTTGGTTCCCAGCACCCATATCAGGTGGCTCACCACAGGCTAATTATACTTCCAAGGGATTCTCCTAGGTATCTTGTGCTTTCTGACACACACACACACACACACACACACACACACACACACACACTCTGAAAAGTGTCAGAGGCTA
This sequence comes from Phyllotis vaccarum, assembly GCA_033318265.1. Taxonomy (NCBI): domain Eukaryota; kingdom Metazoa; phylum Chordata; class Mammalia; order Rodentia; family Cricetidae; genus Phyllotis; species Phyllotis vaccarum. The sequence continues at coordinate 94,125,849 of JARWLC010000009.1, forward strand.
AAATAAATATACTGCAATTTTCAAATAGCTTATTGCTTATAATAATGAAGTACTGTGAAGATAAAAGTTATAGTAATTTTATGTATCACAATATAACTCACTGTATATCAAAAACCTAAGCATTCCTGTACCGACCACACAGCCCACCTTCATTTAACCCTCATAAAACAACCTACATATGCAATAACTGGTGTATTGGGTTTTTCTAATTTATATGCCATCAATTAGATCACCACAAGGAGGCCCCAATAGCACTTGAGAAACCTTCAAAGGGCTATCAAGAAGAAGAAGACTACACAGCAAATGAAGGCGTCAGAGTAATCACTGATAATAAACTCTCCGCTCATGAACCTTTGGACATTCTTTTCCAATGTTCCTTCCCTTTAAGAGTCTGTGTTGCTTCTTGTCCTCATTTTTCCTTCAGCCCACTTACATCTGTCTCCTATCACAATTTTGCTACAATACCCTCCAACAGACAGATCAGAGGTCAGTTCTGAGACCTCACCTTATTGCCATTTGAAACTATCAATTCTTTCCTCAAACATTCTAAAAATTCTTTCTTAATTCTATGAGGTCACCAAATTAGAACTGTTTGAGGTTTTAAAAGGCAGATATGTGTTAATTTATTTAATAATCAAAATTACTTGTCAGGCATGCTAAGCACTGCAAAACCAACAACAGGGGAGTTTTAGGGGCTTATAGTATAATGGGAAAGATAAAGTAATGATCATCAAAGAGAGATAAATCATACAGAATTAAAAGCAGGATGTCAACAGAAAAGAGCAATGTAGGTCAGCACAGTGAGTAAGGAACTGCCTATGAAGTGCATTTTTTCATAAGCTCTTAGGAATATGATTAGTTACAAAGTTTAATAATGTTAAAAAAAAAAAAAAAAAGTGAAGTACAGCCTGGAATCATCTCCACTCCCCAAACCAACACGGGGCCCAGAAAGCTGTTCTAGTCGGCTTACCCCAAGGGCCAGGCTGGCTGTAGGTTGTCTCCTAGATGTACAGAAAGAATGTAAACCATTCTGTTTTGTGTCCTCACTTAGCATTTTCTCAGTATCTTAAAATCTGACTCTCACTTCCTGTCTCTATTAAGACAATAACAAAGTCTGAATTGCCAAATGAGTACTCACGGTACTGAGCTGGAAGACACTCTGTCCCTTAGTTACAGAACACTGCTCTTTCCCAACCAGTTCTTCCGTGATCTCATTTTCCTCTTCCTTTCCGTTCTTTCATTCAACTGTACAGAACTGCATCCAAGCCTATTCATTTCCCCACCATAGATCCAATTAGGCTTTATGAATCAGACCATAAAGCTTCAGCTTCAGGCATACTCATATTTCAGGCATTACTACATTTGACAGGATCACAGGAGAATCAAAATCCAAAGCCCTCCTTCCACTCAATGCAGGGGCAGATGATGGTATACACAGGAGTAACACCATTTTGATACTTCTGAGAAGTCTCCAGATTCAGAAATGTCTGGGATGAATCAATGTTATGTAAAAGACAGCTATTTGTATAGGCAGTTATTTCACTATGCCTTCATTTATTTCTCTCAACAAGTACCCTAAGTGTGGGACTTTCACTCTTTAAGAGTTAGCTAGAAAATGGCCTTGATTATTTAAAACTGAGTAATTATAACATGGCCAGTGAAATGGCTCAGGAGATAAAAGTACTTACTGAGCAAGCCTGATGAAGGTCTGAATTCAATCTCTGGACCTCCCTATGAAAGGAAAGAACCAAATTCCCAAGTTGCCCTTTGAACTCCACATGCCATGCTATGCATGTGTCTGTAACATGTGCATGCACATGCTAGCACTTATGCGCGTATGCACACACACAGACACACACTCCAAATAATACAATTTTTAAAATGAAAACAAAGGATAATGCTTCTAAATAGTGTAAGTTATAAAAAATGACAGGTATGTGAGTGGGGGTGGATAGTGGTGAGGACTGGTTTTATCATAGCAAATTTACACACAAATACTCATGGGTAATTGATGAATTTCAATGATTCTAGCTATGTTTTGGTTGGACTCAGAGGTTTAAAGCTCATTAAGGTACCAGGTGAAACCAGCAAGTACATGTCCATTACCACAGTTAATAATTACACAGTTTCTCAATCCACAGAAGGCCACCAGTCAGAAAGACTAGTACACCACAATCTTTATCTTTGGAGTGGTCAGAGTCTGGTGAATGTGTCCAAGATTTATAAAACAAAATGAACTGTATCAGCAGGTTCTGTCTTTACCAACATTACTACTGAAAAAAATGCTTCTTACAAACTCCATGTGATTAAAAAAAAAAAAAAAAACTTTCTCTGCCACATAAGTAACTAGAAAACCTCACAATTACAATGTGTCATAGCCATTATAAAAGTTTTTCTCTACTCCTCCAAATACCAAGTAATTATAAAATTATGCACTAATGTCACTGGACAACAACGTAGCATCAGTTTTGGAATAAGAAGGCAGGTATGAATTCAAACCCCTTTTATTCTGAAACTAGCAGGTGCTAAAGCCAGGTGACACACACTGAGTTCACTCTACTATTCTATTCAAATGGCATCATCCCCACTTTACCGTGTGATGAGGTGGGACACAATAATTAATATTAGCCTTCTATGGTCTTAAGTCTAGGAGACCACACTCACACATACTCGGTAACAGAACCAACAAGTTATATTTCCTTCAAGGTTTCTTGTTGTTGTTCTTACATAATTTTTACACAGTGACAATGTTAAAATTGAAAATTTTTACTGCTTTGATACATATATGACTACCTCTTACACCAATTCATAATCTACTGAGACATTCCTAATGCCACCTTCTCAACATGTTATTTAATACCACACAGTAATAAGTTTTCTCTTAATTTTTTTTAATTTTAAACTTTATTACTTAAAAAACTTCAAATAAAGAAAACATACACAGAAATTATGCAGACCTAAAGACGATACAAGTCAATGAAGTTCTGTACGGTTAGAGTGGTCACCTGGAATGGAAGCTGTGGAGCTTCACATTGAATTTATATTTTTACCATCAAATATATTTTTATGTTTTACCTACCAGCCAAAATAACAAATTCATGACAGAGTCAGAGCTAACAAAACAAGAATTATATCCTCTTTCAGAACTCGTGTTCAATTTTTATTAGCACACAGAAGAACACATTCCCTTCCGACATGCTCACACTCATTCCAACCCTATGTCCCTACGTCTCTCCGCCCTAGCCGACTCCTCCTTCTCCTTTTCCATCACATGTGCTCACTGCCCAGACACTCCTCCCCTTCAAAGCCTCTTTAACCCTCTCATAGGTCCTTTCTAGTTTTCTAAAACAAACACAAGCTTCATCAATTCATGACAATCTACCAGAACTGCAAAGCACTCTGGCCTGGAATTCATTACACAGATCCGCCTGCCTCTGCCTCCCCAGTTCTGAAATTAAAGGTTTGCAACACCACACCTAGTTCTAGAAACTTAAAGGAACACCAAATACCAAAGAATAGAAAGTTTCATACACAAGAATACAAGATGAAAATAACAGATGAACTGTCACAGAACTAGGAATGAATCACTCATGACCAACAGAGCAAATATCTAACTACCAGGAGAGGAAGAAAAGAACTCCAATAAACTAGCCAACCAGAACAGTAAACCTTCTCATTATAGCCCCCAAGGCACAGAGCCTTCCAGAACCATGGAAAGACAGGCTAAACCTATTGGAAAACAAGATCCCGAGACTTGCTGTCTCAAAGAAACTCACTTAACTAAGACATTAAAACTGAGAATCACACTGCCAAGAAAGGGGAAGCCATCTACAAGCTGGGACAGTAGATCTGATCAAACAGATCAACCCATAACTCATCAGAAGAGACAGAGTACTACTGCATATTAATAAATGGAAAATTCACCAGGAAGGTATAAGTACAAATACTTATGCACCAAATCTAAAAAGACCAAATTTTATAATCACTGAAAGGCATAAAAGACCACACAGGACCTCACACAGTAAGACTGGGAATCTTCAGTACTCCAGCCACACCTAGATCCATCAGCAAAGAAATCCCCCCACGGATCAACGGGATTGAACAGATATCTACAGAACATTCCACTCAGCGGACAGGAAATACATATTCTCCTCAGTGGCACACGGAACCATCTCAAGAACTGACTACACTATGAACTACAAGAAACCTTTTACAAATACAAAACAACTGAAATAATTCCCTGATTTTTTTCAGATCACGATAAAATAAAATTAGAAATCAATAGCAAAACAAAGCTTTTCAAAGAACAGTGAGGGCTAGGTTTGTGACGCATGCCTTTAGTGCCAGCACTCAGGAGGCAAAATCAAGTGGATCTTTGTGGCTTAGAAAACAGCCAAGGCTGCACAGTAAGACCAAATAAACTAATAAGCCACAAACAAATAAATAAGTAACAGTAGGTCATTAAGAAAATCAGATAAAATTTTAAATTCCATAATCAACTGAATATGGGGCTACATACTAGAACCTCCGGGGTACAGACAAGGAAAGTTTATAGCTACAGGGCACCGCCCACCTTTTCTCCTGCTCGGCAGCTCAGGCACTGCTACCATCAGGAGCACAGTAACAGAATGGGAAGTTCCTCATTCACCTTCTGCTCCAGGGCAAACAACTCAACACTGATGTCCTTCACTCTACGAAGGCAACAGCATCCACAGTAGATGTCACCTTTGCATTTGGTGGTGGAGAGACAGCTGGCTTCGGCATAATCTACAACTCTTTATATTACCCAAAGAAAAATGAGCCTAGATACAGACGTGCCAGACGATATGGCCTTTAGGAGAGGGAAAGACCTTTAGAAAACAGCAAAGGGAGCACAAGGTCAGAGTGAAGATCAAGGGACTGCAAAGGCCACCGTGAGTGGACACGAATACAGCAGAAGGAGCAGATGGACTTGGGCGGCTGTGACATGGGGGCTCCTGAGATGATAAATAAATAAAACCTTGGGCGTGAAAACTAAAGAGAGGGTGGAGACTCCCAGTAAATGCACTGCTTGCTACGCAAGCCTGAGAACTGAAGTTTAGCTCCTTGGTGCCCACGTATATGCGGCTCAAGTGTGACAGCTAGCCTGCCTGTTATCCTACTGTCTAGCCATGGCAACAACATTTAAAGAGCATCCTCTCTTCCTCCTAGTTCTCATTCTTGGTTCACTCGCCTGAGGGAAGCCAAAGCTGTCTGTCTTCCAGGCAGGCCTACCGACAGATCAAAGTGGTAAAGAACTGAGTTCTGCTGACAGCCTGTATGTGCCAAAGCTGCTGGCCAACAGCTATGGCACGAGTCACCATAGAGAAACTCTCCAGAGGACTCTTGACTACAACCTGAAGGAGACCCTGAGCTAGTAAAGCACCTCCTGAGTTCTTCACATAGTAACTACCAAGTGATAACAGTAAGTCTTTAACTCAGAAAGTCTTGGGGAACTTGTTATATGCAGCAGAATAAAATGATGAACTTTATAGCTTCTGTGTTTACATTTATTGCTGTAGTGTCTGTATGTGGGGCAGGTAGAAGCGAGAGCTCACTGCTTCCCACACATTTTATGCCTCCTACAGGACTGCACTGGACAATGTTTGAGATCTATATCTATTCTTTGGCCGAGACCACACAGTGCTACTTACTAAGGCATAAAGGAAATACTGGTTTCAGGAAAGAAATGTCCTCCAGCTGCTCTCCTTTTATGGGATTTTAGTTCTTGTTAGTCCTTTTATACTTCAAAAAATTTACAGAATTAGATTGTCTATTTCCTCAAAGTTTACTGGGATGTTAATGAAAATCTCACCGTTTCTACAGAACACTAAAGAGAACTCCATTTTAACAATGCTGACTTTTCTAATCCATAACTAGGTAACTTCTATAAAGTAATCTTTAAAATTGCTTTATACCTTTCTGTGTTTAAAGCATATTTTTAGTGTTACTTATAAGCATTTGATATTTCAATGTCACTGTAAACTGAGTTAATTTACAAACTGTCCATTGCTACTTCAGATATGTGTGTTTCTATATACAAACTGCTAAATTCAGTTACAAAATTAACTTTTATAGGTCTACAGATTGTTAACATGTATAGTCATGCCATTTACAAATTTAAAAATTACAGTAGTTTTAATGCTTCATTTTTTTTTCTTTCTCTCTTGAAATATCTAGTTGTTCTGGTTCAGTTTGCTTGTTTGGTTGCAGTTGTTGTTTATGTAGCCATGGCTAGCCCACAACCTGACATGTAGATCAGACTGTCCTTAACTCAGAGACATTTGCATAATCTGCCTCCTAAATACCTAGATTACGGGCATGTGCCACTGCACCTGGATTCTCTTGACCATTTATACTGTCAAGGACGATGGAGATGCTTCTTGATTTACAATAGGACTGTCTCTTGATGACCTGTCTAAATTAAAGATACGTAACTCAAAAGTATATGTAAAATGCAGATAGGGCTCACATCTATAATCTCAGCACTTCAAAGCCTGAGGCAGGAGGATGTCCACAAGTTCAAAGACTCCATGCTCCACAGTAAGTTCTAGGCTAGCCTAGGATATAGTGTGAGACCATGTTTCAAAGTAAACAAAAACTAGGACCAGTCAAAAGGCTCAGCAAGGAAAGGCATTTGTCACCAAGTGTAATGACAGGACACACAGGATGAGAGGGGAAACCGTCATCTCAAAATTGTCCTCTGATCTCACATAAAACAAATAAAATAACAAACCACCCAATACTGGAACAAAGCTTGTCTCATCACCCTATCAACACCTATTTCAGACTTCTGGTCCCCAGAACTCTAAGATAATACAGCTCTTGTTAAGTTACCCCAGTTGATAGTACTTTGTTACTTTAGCTTGGGCAAACTCATACAAATATTATTTCTGCAGGTATTTATGTCAGAGCTTTGGAAGATAGAGGACCACAGACTTTTTGACATTCAAGCTCAATTGTTACTAAGGAAAATAACACAAAAAAGAAAAATTCCTGGGTAGAATAATCATTATATGCTTAGAAAGTAAACTTCTTAAATACCTATAAAATGGTTAACAATCACAGTTGAAAAGTTGCCCACTAACTGTCTAAAAGGGGAAATGCAACTTAAACCATGCACTTACTTACATGTTTACACAAAATCTAACATTGACATGGGTTTGTGGAATTATTTAAAATAAAGACAAAGCTAGGGTGGAGGCACAAGTGTTTAATCCTAACAGGCAGATCTCTTGGTCTATACGTTGAGCTCAAGGAAAGCTAGGGCTACATAGAGAGACTCTGTGTCAAATAGAAAGACAGATAAGAGCTGAGCCTGGTTGCACACATACCAACAGTCACAGCTGCTAAAGAGCCTGATGCAGAATCGCAGGAGTCCACAGTCAACCCAAGTGAGACCCCCCTCTCAAAATCATCAAAGTTCCCAGAATAAAAATAAAAGCTAACTTCATCAATTCGCTTTCCTGGAAATGCAAAGTATAAAAGAACATGCTAACAGCACATGGTAGTAAACAAAGGGAGACTGTTCTACAAGGTAGTGATTTAAAAGTTCCTTTAATATGGCAAGGGGCCAGAGAGATGGTTTAGAGTAGTGGTTCTTAACCTGTGGATTATGACCCCTTCGGCAAACTTTTGTCTCCAAAAATATTTATATTCTGATTCATAACAATAGCAAAATTACAGTTATGAAGGTAACGATAAAAACATCTTATAGTTGGGGGTTCCCACATGATAAGGAAGTATATTAAAGGGACACAGCGTTAGGAAGGTTGAGAACCACTTCCTTAGAGTAAAGGTGCTTGCCACTGAGTCTGACAACCGAGTTTAACTCTTGGGACCCACATGATGAGACCAGAGAACAGAGTCCTACATGTTATCTTCTGACTTAAACACACATACACACACAAATAAAAATGTAAGTAAACAAATTTAAAATTTTTAGGTTAGCATGTAATAAAAATATGAGAAGGCTATTTTAAAGAAAAGACTTATAAGAGATGACCCAAATGCCAAATTTGGGTTGCATTTAAATCAGTAGAAAAGATAGTTTTGAGGATTGGGGAGGGAGGGAGAACTCATGGACTCAGATAAGAAATAAATTACCATAAACACATAAAATATATTCAGCATACTAAGCTTACTGAACCAAGCTTAGCAACACCGTACTCTGTGGACACAGTTGTTTATTCTCATAATCACATGGCCAACTGAGAGCTGCTACTGCCCAGCATCACCAGAGTACCCTATCCCATACTGCTGGCTCAGGAAAAATAGTCAAATTCAAGTGCAATTTACATCAAATGCTTATCATCTTTACACCATCAATAAAGGCAAAACTCCCTTGAGTTTTGAGTTGAATCATCAAAAATTAGAGAAAACTGCATGTAACACACACACACTCATATCCACAAACTTAAAACATGCCATAACTACTTCTGCTTTATATAATCAATTATTCTTAGTAATAAAAAATGAGCAATCTACAATCCACCTAGCTTCCTTTTTTTTTTTTTTTTTCTTTTCTTTTCTTTTCTTTTCTTTGGAGGCGGCAGGGAGGAGTGTATTTTGAAACAGGGTTTCTCTATGTAGCCCTGGCTGTCCGGAAACTCACTCTGTAGACCAGGCTGGCCTCAAACTCAAAGAGATTTGACTGTTCCTGCCTTCCGAGTGCTGGAACTAAAAGCATCCACCACCACCACCGCTGCCACTTATATAGCTTCCATTTTTTAGCCTGTTCAGTTATGCTCAACTCCTCTAATATTTTTCTTTGACTTAAAAACCAAACAATATGTGAGTATTTCTAGATATACAGAACACCATTTCTCTGACCTTATTCTTCTACAAGGTTTTGGTATCAGCCAGCTGTTCAATTACATTTTACTTTATAAACAAGATTTATATTCATCATGATGTTACGTAATTTCACTCATTAACTTTTCCTCTTAATGTTTCTCATAAGGTTGTGATAGAAACCCAACAGCTCTGGCCAGTGAAAAGTGTCTGGAATTCTTGAATCAAACTAATGGCCCTACAGTGCCCACCTTGCAGTAGACAGTGGTAAGAGAAACCATCCTGCTAACAACTGTGAAAACCCTGTGAAGGGCTCTATGGATGACTATCTGACTTACTCTCTCCCTCTAATTCGACAAATTTTGTCCAAATTTTTTAAAATTTTGCTGTGTTTGCTTTTTGAAACAGGGCTTCTCTGTGTGGCTTTGGAACCTGTCCTAGAACCCATAGAGACCCGGCATCAAAGGCATGTGCCACCACTGCCTGGCGTGCTTTGTTTTCTAAGACAGGGTCTTACCACAGCTGTGGGCTGTCCTAGCACTCACAGCATACAACACACACAGCTTTTAACAGATCTGATCTGCCGGCAATTTCTCCATCACTGTTAGGAAAGAAAATTAAGGGTTTTTTGTTGTTACTGGTTTTTTAAACTAATTATAGGATGATAGTTCTTAGGTTGGTTTTTTGGGGTTTTTTTTTTTTTTTGTATTTTTGTTTTTTCAGTATTTCGAAGAGACCACAATAGGTTGGAGAGATGGCTCAGCAGTTAAAAGCACTGTCTCCTCTTTCAGAGGTCCTGAGTTCAATTCCCAGCAACCAAATACGTGGTGGCTCACAAACATCTGTAATGGGATCTGATTTCCTCTTCTGATACACCTAAAGACAGGTCACTCATATACATTAAATTAATATTTTTAAAAAATAAATAATATAAAAGGAGAGACTGCGCCACTATCTTGTGGTTCATATACTTTGTAATCTTAGTGTCTGTCAGTTACAGCTATTATAACATAGCATAGACTTGGTAGCTTATAAACAGACACTTATTTCCCACAATTCCCAAGGCCAGTAATTATACAACAAAATAGGTATATATAAATCAGATACATACAAATATTAGTACATACGATATACTACATACTAGTATAATGATACAGAAACGTGGGGCAAAGGAGGACTCTTTAGACCATCTTTACAATTTTTCAATAACCCCCAACTATTACAAACTGAAGCTTACTGAAGAGAGAAACAGAAATAAACCCATGCTCAGCAGTGCTGTACTTAAGCACAGGTGCCAGGCTTCAGCTTGCAGGAAAGCCCTCTCTGCTCTCTTTCTGCCCTGCTCTTCCTCACCAATCTCCCCTGTGCAATGAGGCTTCTGACTCAGGTGAAGGACTGAAGTGAACCAGAGAGCTTTCTCTTACCTTCTGTCCTGTCTGAAGTCCTTTCAGGTAAACAGAGGGAGTGTCAGAGTGTGGAGTAGAGGGAGGGTGTCAGTCTTCCAGAACTGACAGCCTAGAATGCCACTACTGGTCTCCCTCAGAGTTCCTGTCTTTTATCCCCGAAAAAGGCTATGCTACCCCTGACATGTTGGCCAGTCTTATGTCACTTTGACATACTGGTAGAGTTAAATGAAAAAGGGAACCTCGATTAAGAAAATGACTTGGTAAGATCCAGCTGTAGGGCTTTTCTTTCTTACTAGCCGCCACCCCACCCCCCACCCCCCCCCACACACACACACAAGAAGGGTTGTGTAACAGCCCTGGCTGTCCTGGAACTCACTCTGTAGACCAGGCTGACCTCCAACTCACAGAAATCTACTTACCTGTCTCCTAAGCACTGAGATTAAAGGTGTGCACCGCCACTGCCACCGCCGCCACCACCACCACCACGGGCATTTTCTTAATTAGTGACCAATGGGGAGGGCCCAGCCCACTGTGGGTGATTCTATAAGAAAGCAGTAAGCAGCACCTCTCCATGGCCTCAGCATCAGTTCCTGCCTCCAGGATCCTCCTGATTGCATTACTGTCCTGACTTTATTCCATGATGAAATAATATGGAAGAGTAAGCTGCTCTGTTTGGTCACAGCAATAGAAACCCTAAATAAGACAGGATCTTTGCCAACACTCCTCTCCTGATGTATGTGTTAGCTTACTGCACCTAAGTAGTCAGTGAAAACTACGGTGTAAAAGCAGAGGTATCTGCCCACATGTGGCTCACTAAGGCTTCTATGTGCCCTCAATTCTGAATTTGTTTACTTATTTATTTATATTTGACACAGAGTCTAACCCAAGCTAACCTCCAACTCCTTATATAACTGAGGATGATAAACTTCTAATCCTCCAGCCTTCAGTCAAGAGGGTTAAAAGTCCTACATTAAGGGTGGGCTTTTAATGCCACACTTGGTTACAAGGTACTAGAGATCAAATCTAAGCAAGCACTCTACCAACTTAGCTATAGCCCCAGCTCTTATTTGCAATTACTCTAGCTCACACCTCCAGTCTCAGCAGGTTGAAGGAGAAGTGCCACCCTGTACTACAGAGTAAATTCCAGAACTCCAGCCTGGACTAGAGGGGACAATATAACTTTATCATCTGAAAAGGCAGCAAAAAGCTTTCCTCAGCATGTACATGGGTCTAACCAGATTCCTGGGACCCTTCACCCCCATACTTTATTTACTTCTACAGCTCCCAATTTTCATCTGAGATTCTGCTGCTTACCTTTGCCTCCACTAAAGTTTATGGTCTATGGGATAGGAATTTTATTTTTCTTTTTAGTCACTGTATCCTAAGATTAGAAAACTGGTTTTAAGCAAATATGATTACTTACAAATTATTTTAGTTTATTTGGAAGCAATTAAATAAAAGAAGAAATACTTTTTATGGGAGACCAAAGTTTAGAAAACTAAAAACAAAACAGAACTTGGTAACACTTGTCACTTTCTTTGTGAAACATGACACATTTCATCATATCTACTTTTCCAGGCAAGCCATGTTCTACTTCTCAGATCTTGCTATCAACTCCCATTCTGAGCAGAAACTATATATGCTCTTCACAACAATAGAATTAGTAATTTCTCTCAGTGAAGATAAAGGAGGATATTACTCACTGCTTGCTAATTACCTGTTATAAAATAATCTTTTCGTACACTATGAAGATGTGTCTTTAACAAGGTGCCTTCTGATTGCTTTAACAAAAGAGCCGAGTGGCTGTGTCCAGGCAGGAAGTATAGGCAGGACAGCAAGACACAGGGGTGCTGAGGAGGAGGAGGGTAGAGCAGATACAGAGAAAAACAAGATGAACAATGTGTGATACTGAAATAAGGTACCGCTCTGTGGCAGAGGGTAGATAAGAAATATGGGTTAATTTAAATGTAAGCATTTGCTAGTAACAAACCTGAGTTATTGGTCAAGCATTTATACTTCATAGTAAGTCTCTGACTGGTTATTTGGGAGCAGCTGCCAAGACACAGAGAAACCCTACCTACAATTATCACTTACTATTTTTTAAAAATAATCCTAATGTTTTCTGGATACAAAATACTATAAACAATTAGGTGGCAAAATTGATATTTTTGATATTTGGCTTTAACAAAGAGGCCTGAGGAACAACAAAACAAAGGAAGGATTCCAATATTAAGAAAAAGTGCAATAACACCTTAGGATTTCAAAGACATAACTTAAAATATTTCCCTCTAATTAAGTAAGAAGCTAAAACAAAAGCTAATTAGATTTTTAAAAGAAACATAACAGCCTAGGCATGGAGACTCACCTGTAACTCCAGCAAACAGAGGGTCTAAGGACAGTTTGGGCTGTATAGTAAAGCTGAGGCCTGTGTTGGCTACATAGTGAGTTCAGGGCTAGCCTGCACTATATATAGCAAGATCGTGTCTTAAAAACAAAACAGCAAATGTAGCCGGGCAATGGTGGTGGTGCACGGCTTTGGTCCCTGCACTCGGAAGGCAGAGGCAGGTGGACCAATGTGAGTTAGACAACTGATAGTTTCTTGGGTTAACTAAGTGATAAGAGATTGAGGATTACTTTTTAACAATCCCTGACAAGCCACTTGGCTCATTAAATTACACAGTATGAAAAAATATGAGATAAAAAAGGGTGGAATATAGTACCTGAGGCTTCCCAAAGTTGTAAAGACATAAAACTGAACTTGGGAACTAAACCTAACCTCTGGAAACCACATCTGATAAAATTGCCCTGCAAGATAGAAAACTACTGAGTTTGCAGGGGAAAGAAATGGCACCATTTTCATGTCAAAACTTGTCAAGTAAATGACACCAATAGCAGAAATCTGGAGTTTCAGTCCCTTGGTCCCTAGTCTGTAAAATGAATATAATTTTTGTGCGATCTTTACAAAACCTGAACAATATGATGGGTGCTAGAGAGCCGGCTCAGCAGATGAGAGCCTGGCTCCCAGGACCCACACGGTGGCCCACAGCGGCTTACTGCACTTTCAGCACTGCGCTCAACACATCCATTCTTCACACAAAACATTTATGCACATAAAATAAAAATAAGTATTTTAAGAAAAATCTAGGCATAATTTTTAAAAACTAATACACATAAAGCACTTATTATAATGTTAAGATATTATAATTGTATACTATAATAGTATTATAATAGCAGTTATTATAGTAACTTATTATTACAATAGTATTATAATGCTAGTATTATAATAGTATTATTAATAAAGTTAGTAACATTGTGTTTTTAAACAACCACAACTCTTTTTCCATTTTTTGATATAAGGTTTCTCTGTGTAACAATCCTGGCTGTCCTGAAACTCACTCTGTAGACCAGGCTGGCCTGTCTCCTGAGTGCTGGGATTAAAGGTGTGTACTACTAATGCTCAGTAACAACTATAATTGTTTGATATCAAACTATTCATTTATCACAGTAGCACTGATCTAGTACACTCAAAGATTCAAAGCCTCTACTCTTTTTGAGCCAGGCATGGTGGCACAGGCCTTTCACCCCAGCACTTGGGAGGCAGAGGCAGGTGCATCTCTGAGATCCAGGCCAGTCGGGGCTGCTGCACCAGGCTGAGGAAACCCTGTTGGAGAAAAATAAAGTATGGAACAACACAAGACATAGTGTCACATGCCTGTAACATCAGCACTTGGAAGGCAGAAGGACAGAAGGACAAGGTCATCCCTGGCTATACGCCAAGGACAGGCTGAGATACAGGAGACCCTATCTCTAAAAGGCAAGAAAAAATAGATAAGCAACAAAAGAGAAAAGTGACAACCAAATGTTCCAGATCCAGTATTTTTAAAATTAGTGAGTTATTTATAAAGACACCTGTCACACTGAGGAGTGGTGTGTCTAAGAACACTCACGCTTTATCTTATACTTTGCAGTGAGAGTGAATCAATCATTCACTCTCACTAAACAAGTTAGTCATTAACAAGGAAAACTTTGTACCAACTATACATTAACTCAGGAATGCTGAGGCAAGCACTGAATCAACCCAGTCCACAGAAAGTCTCCAACTCATATACAGATTGTATTCTCCAAGGAGAATCACAGTTTACTACAAATCTGAGAATTTTTTTGAATTATGGAATAAAAATAAGGACATAGCAATAAATAAGGACCAATTACATCTATAAAGAACCTACTAAAAAAAACCTCTAGAAATGAAAAAAATAAACATAACCATTTAGATAACTTCCAACCATATTTTCAGCTCCTCAGAGAAGGTAAAAAGTATACAAATTTAAGATTGCAAATTGTAGGCATAAGCTGGTGGTGGCATTCATCTTTAATCCCAGCACTCAGGAAGCAGAGACAGGTAGACAGATCTCTGAGTTCAGGCCAGCCAGTGATAAACAGAGAAACCCTGTCTCAAAAAAGCAAAACCAAAACAAAAAACAAATAATTGTTTTATTTATCTTTGTATTGATTTAAACATAATGTGCAGCACAGTACTTGACTTCAATGAGAGGCTTAAAATAAATGTTTAATGAATGACAAAGTCCTATTAGAACCAAGCTATTTCTTGGGAAACTACATGACCATTTCCACATGAAAGAACATCTTCTTTAATCTCAGCAACACCAGAACTAGAACACCAAGAACTGAAGAGTATGTTTAAACAACCCCCATAGAAACCATGTTTTAGTTACATCACTTGCTACTTCTAAGTATGCATAAATCATTCTGTTGAGACTTCATAATATAAAACATAACCTCCAAAGTTTCCGACTTTCTTTTTCAATATTTTTAACAAAAACAGTAATGATCTATATTTTATCTGAGTCAATTCTTTATCTGCATGTATGTACAATTCCAATTGATACAGAAGATTACCAATTACAAACTAAACCAGAGCAAAACGATGCTGCTGCTCCATAAAAGCTGGCAAGCAGCCTCAGCAGGTAAAGGGGCCTGCTGCTAAGCCTGAGAGAAACTCCTAAAATTCACATGGTAGAGACAGCCTAGTTCTGAAAGCTGCCCTCTGACACAGGTATTGTCACACACACACAATAAAATGTTTTTAAACATTAAAAAAAAAAAAAAAAAAAAACTTCTCCCAAACTATTACAACTCAGTATTTACACAAAAATCCAGAGTAAAATCCAGTATTTCTCTAACTCAAATCAACAATCAATATGGAATGTTGACTTTTAAGTAGACAAAGCTATGTGGAACAAAGTCATTCAATGACAACACAAATTATTTTAGGAATAAAAATAACTGCAAACTTGCTGGACAGTAGTGGTGCACAATTTTCATCCTAGCACTAGGGAGGCAGAGGCAGAGAAGGATCTCTGTGAGTTCAAGGCCAGCCTGGTTTATAGAGCAAGTTCCTGGACAGCAAGAACTACACAGAGAACTCCTGGGAGTGGTATCGAGGAGCCTGCAAAAGTGACTTAAGATTACAATTTAAAATTACACAATTTATCTACATGTCATTCACAGTGATTCTAGAAACAGTGGAGAGCTTGCCCAGCAGAGCAGGCGCACGACATTCAGCCCCCAGTTTACATAGAGAGAAAGGAAATGAAATCTTAGAAAAACTCACCTAAAAAGAAAGTCCCTTAGCTAGGTGTGGTAGCATACACACCTATAATCGTAGCAACTAAGGCTAAGGGTAAAGAATCAAATTTGAGGCTAGCCTGGACTAAATACTGAGACCTTTAAATTTTTTTTTAATTTATATTACTCTAAGGCAATATTTCTCAACCTTCCTAATGCTGCAACTTTTTAATACAGGTCCTCATATCATTGTGACCGCCAACCATAAAATTATCGTTGCTACTTAATAACTGCAATTTTCTTGTTATGAATCATAATGTAAATTTCTGATAAGAAGGGTATCTGATATGTGACCCCTGTGATCAGGCTGTTTTGACACCCCCTGGGGGGGGGTCCACAACCCACAGGGTGAGAACCGCCCTAAAAAACAAACTATATCTTCATAATATATTCTTTTTGTTTTGAACTAGCATTTTATGAAGTCCAGGTTGGCCTGGGTCTTTTTTGTTTTGTTTTGTTTGCAGTAGGGCAGGGTTGTTTTTGTTTGAGATAGGGGCTTGCTGTGTAGCCCTGGCTAGCTGACCTATAATGTCCATCATGGAATCCAAGCTGACAGTTAATTCATGGTAATACTCTTACCCAAACCTCCCAAATGCTGAAATTACACACATGGGCCACCATACTCAACTTCTGTAAGTATTGTTTGTATTGATTACCTTCCACTTTAATATTGAAACATATTTATTTTACTTCATGATTTTGTTTTATATAAGTTCATATACCATATAAGCATTTGTTAAAATAAAAATAAGATTATATGACCAAAACTGATATGTACTTCCCATTAAAAATCCAGGAGGCTCACCATGAGTTTAAGGACAACCTTGGCTATAAAACAAACTATAATACTGGGGTTCTGGGCATATACAACAGAGCCATGCCTAACTTTGTACATGGGTGCCGATGAGCCAAACTCAGGTCCTCATGCTTACACAAGTGTTCTTGCCCAGGGAGCCATTTCTGTAGCCCAGAGTCTCACAACACTTGCAGACAGCTTAAATAATTTGCCTATGACCGCAACACCAACACTATGCAAGGATCTGTCAGACATAAAACCATTTTTCTAAAACACTTTGAGTGTACCAAAAAGAAATATATTTCAGCCTAACTGCTAAACATTTATACTCTCCTTTGAATATATAGCTTCTAAATGCTTAGAAAATGAAAGAAAAATGAGATTAAAAATAACATTACTGAAGAATATAAAAGGTTATTTTAGAGAAACATACAATATAATGTGGACTTCTTATGTGTATATATGCTGTACTGACTACATGGCGAAACAGTAATTATTGGAACAAAGTGGGTAAATTTGGTACTACCTTTCTTGTATATAAGGAATCTGAAAAACAGAACCCTGTCAAGATCATAGAAATAACAAGGGACTGAGTTAGGATTAGAAATAAGGTTTAATGTTGCTGGATTGGATAGTGGTGCTCACCTTTGATCCCAGCACTAGGGAGAGGCAAGTGGATCTCTGCGTTCAAGGCCAACCTGGTCTACAGAGTGAATTCCAAGACAGCCAGGGGTACACAGAGAAACCTTGTCTTGAAAAAGCAAAATAAATAAATAAATAAGAAAGAAATAAGATTTAGCAATCCTCTTGCCTAAGGGGGATATATATATATATATATATATATATATATATATATATATATATATATATATATATATATATATATATATATGAGACAAGGTTTCTCTTTGTGGTCTAGACTACTGCCTCAAACTTCACATGTAGCCCAAGCCTCAAATTCAAGATCCTCCTGTCTCATCCTGTCAAATGCTGAGGCTGCAAGTGTACACCACAATGTCCAGTAACCATACTTGCTCAGCTAAGGGTGTAATATATTGTGCAGCCTAAGCTTTCCTATAGCTTTTTAATATAATCACTTTGTTTTAAATGACTATCTATGCTTAGGTTACATTTGAAAAGTACTACCAATAAACATATAGATAGCAAACAAGTATTCCAGGATTCCTTACCTTACATGCATGATTTTGAACATACTAATGGCTAAGACCATTTTAGGAAAGCTATTTCACATGTTTTGGAGGATGATTTAAGCTTCCTTGAAGCTTCTGAAGACATTCAAGGTTTTAAATAGCAATAGTAAAATTTCAAAAAGAACAGCAGTCAGCACCAAAGCTAGTTTAGCATTAATAATGGGTGAGCTAATAAACAGGTCTGTGTTTACCCAGCCAGGGTTAGGTTTTGCCCATTATGTTGGTTGGAAAGCTGGCAGGAAAGTGGTTTTAACTCCATACAACCTGCAGTTATCATGACAACACCACTTTATGGGAAGTGTAACTGATGCCATTCACCTTGTAGGACTGAGCACACCTCCTTAGGGAAAGTCCGTAGGGAAAGGGGAATAACTAAGACTGAGAACCTCTCTCTATGTAATCTTATGAAACTAAGTTAGCATTGAATACAGGGAAACTCTTGTCCTGAGTACTAGGATTAAAGGTCTGTGCTAACATAACTGGCCCAACAGCCTCTCTGCTGCGTCTTAGTCTTGTTCAAGTCTCTCTAAATTACATTTATTGACTTACTGTTTGCACATATATGGAGGTCAAAGGGCAGTGTGTGCAGTCACTTCTCTTTCTTATATGGGCCCCAGGTCAGGTTCCTAGGCTTGGTGGCAATCACATTTACACACTGATGATCTTGCTGGCCTGTTTGTGTTACGTTTGTGTCTATTCACTAGTGTATGTATGTGGAGGTGAGAGGGCTGACAACCTTTGGGAGTTAGTTCTGTCCCTCCACCACTTGGGTCCTGCCGACCCAATCAGAGTCCAGGCTTAGTGGCAAGAGTCTTTCCCTACTAAGCCATCTTGCTGGCCTCTTACTTGATTGATTTAGCTACTCTTCCAGATATTAATTTAGATGAAGAAATGTTTTAAGAATGAAGCAACTCTGTACGCTTCCCCATCATGATCTTGACCCCTTTAATTATATAATCCCTCCTCCCTCAAAGAGGATTAAAAAAAAAGCCTGGGAAATCAAATTGGGGCAGGATCAAGCTCACTCTCTCACACTCCACCACCACCACCCCCAAGGCTGAACAAGGTATCCCTTGTAGGGAATGGGCTCCAAAAAGCCAGTTCATGCACTAGGGATAAATCCCTGATCCCACAGGCCCCACCAACTACCCAAGCCAGACAACTGTCACCCTCATTCAGAGGGCCTAGTTCAGTCCCATGCAGGTTCCCCAACTGTCAGTCCAGAGTCAGTGAGCTCCTAGTAGTTACAATCCACAATCCCAGAGAAGCTTGGTAACAAGGAGGACCCTAAGGAAGATATCCATAGATCCCCCCTGGGAAGAGAAATAGAAAAGCTCTCCTAAGTAAATTGGGAGCATGGGGGTCTAAGGGAGGTGGGAAGAGAATTTGGGGAGCAGGATGGTGAGTAGGGGGAGGGATGAGAGAGAAAACAATGAAATAGGTATCTTGACAGAAAGGAAGCCATTTGGGGATTAGGGGGAAACCGGGTGCTAGGGAAACTCCCAGTGATCCCCAAGGATGACCCCAGCTAGGATTCCCAGCAATAGTGGAGAGGGTCCTGAACTGACCTCTTCCTGTAAACAAATTGATGACCACCCTAATTGTTATCAGAGAACCTCCTTCCAGCAAGGGATGGAAGCAGATGCAGAGATCCACAGCTAAGCTCTGGGCCAAGGTCCTTAAATCCAATCCAGGGGTGGGGTGGCAGGAAGCTGAAGGCTGAGTGAGTGAGAGAAAGGGAGGGAAGGGGAAGTGTGACTGGTATGTAAAAAAAAAAAAAAAAAAAAAATTTAAATAAAAAAAAATGAAGTAACTCAGCTTTGATCCCAGCACTCAGGGAGGCAGATACAGGAGGATCTCTGTGGTTTTGAAATCAGCCTGGTCTACTTCTCTGGGAAAAGATAATGAATCAGGACTGTTGTGTTCTTGCTTACAAGCATGAAGTCCTGGGTGCTATCCTCAGCATCATGTTAAAAATCATGTGTATAGTACCTGTAATCCCAGCACTGGGGAAGTAGAGGTAGAAAGAAGTTCAGACACTCAAGGTCATCCTGTTACACTACAAATAGAAGAATAGCCTAAATTTCAGGAACCTTATCTCAAAAAAGGAAATCAGAATGTAGGAATAGGAGTCACCAGACAGCCCAGAGATTAAAAGCACTTGCTATGCAAATCTGAAAACCTGAATTCAATCTCTGGATACCGCCCCACCCAGTGAGAGGAGAAAATAGACTCCCAAAGGTCAACTTCTGACCTGCACAGGCACACCATGGCTTGTGCACTACTATACATACATGCATATACATAAGCAACAATAAAAAATAAAACAGACCATGAAATGTGGTACCCAGCTATTCCTACTGGGACTCAGTTCTTAATGGGGCATCAAGCTTTTCCAAAACCTGAAGACTCACTGTTTTCTCACTCTGACTAGGACTGAAGGTTATCTCACATCCCACATCTCCGAAAGCCAAGATGGCTGAAGCCAAAAGTCAAATAAAGCAGTTTAAACAGCTTCCATGTAAAGCTGAGCTTTGCCAAGAATAAAACAGCCTTACAGTGGGGTGCTTTATGACTCACTAAGCAAAAGCAGAGGATGTTTACATTAGTAAGCAGAACTGGAAACAGTGACATATAGTTTTCACATCCTCCAGACTCAGTCTGTCAGCATAAATACCCCTTTCCATAAACTAACACTTTGACATCTAGATGATTGTATTTCTCATCCTATTCCCAATCCTCCAACCACAACTCCCAACAGTTAATTCCCTTTCCTGTCTAGTTCCTGTTCTACACATCCCCTTCCTTCTCTTCACACACCTTCCCACTGCTCAACTGTAAACAAGTATTCTCAGTCAAGTGTAAACACCCTCCATTCAACTATGCACCTATAGAAATCCTTATTCCTTCACCATCCCATTTGTTCCCTCAAACAAAAGAAACCTTCCTGGGCTTACATCATCTGTTTTTACCTTGAAACATGTTTCTGTTACCTACTGACCTGCTCACTCAGCTGATCTCCAGGTCCATCAGTTTAAAAGTTTACTTCTGAGATCTCTGGCCACATTATTCCTCATGTCACACTAGACCACAGTATCCGCACCAACACCAGCTCACTTGCCTTCTCAAACAAAATCACTCCCACAGCTACTAGACACAGCACAACAGTAGGAAGCGCATCACCCAACTCCCCTCGGTGCTCTCTCATTTGCCTGTTCTACACATTTCACAGAAATGGACCATATAAGTCTTTTGTGTCTTTCACTTAGTAACATCTTTAAGGTTCTCTGATAAGTCTGCATAAATCCGTATTTCAATTATTTGTATTGTCTATTGTTGTTTTGTTTTTCTTTATTTTGCCTTTGAGGTTTTTTGGTTTTGGTTTGCCAAGATAGGGTGTTCCCTGTGTAGCTCTGGCTGTCCTGAAGCTTGCTCTGTAGACCAGGCTGGCCTCAAACTCACTGAGACCTGCCTGCCTCTGCCTCCCAGTGCTGGGACCGCCAATACCACCGCTGCCAGCCCAGTATTCTATTCTTTCTTTATGGTTAATAATACTCCATTGTGTGGGAAATACCACCTTTGCTTATACATTTATGAGCTAATAGGCATTTAGAGAGTTTCAGGCTTCTATTATTATGAATAAAGTAGCATCAACACCATTATACAAGATACTGTATACACGCATGGCATCAAATCTTGGTAATATTTCCGAATCATACAGTAACTGTGCCTAACTCTTTTAGGAACTGCCAATCCCACCACTGTTACTTTGTTTCCATCCGGTTTTAATTTCTCTACATCCACTGATACCTGTTAGTTTCTTGGTTTTATTATTGTTGCCGTCATTCCTAGAGGATATAAAATAGTATCAGTTGATTTTTATTTGTAGTTATATTTTTCAAACGTTGATTTGGCCATTTATTAATGTTTTGTTAAAGTTTTTATTATATTTTATGTGCATGTCTATATAAATGTGTGATCTCTTTGGGCTTCACTTTCAAGGGCTCTCTGGGAAGACAATCATAAATATTCTACATTGAATGAAAAAGCTATAGTGGGTAGATGTTTTAAAGCCTACCTCTACTCTCCTAGTGTGTCTTTTTCTGGTTTTTACTTTGGTTTTTTGTTTATTTGTTTTGCTTGTTTCTTTTGTTTTGAAGACAGGGTTTCTCTATATAGCCCTGGCTATCCTAGAACTTTATCTGTAGACTAGGCTAATCTCCAACTCAGAGACCTGCCAGCCTCTGCCTCCCCAGAGTTGAGATTAAAGGCGTGCACCACTACCCCACTTCCTTAATTGTCCTAAATTATGCTTGAGATAAAATGACTATACCAACAATATAGAGAGTCTGTCATTTCTGCCCTGGACAAAGGGAAGAATTTCTAACAACATAGGGCCCAAATTAGAGCTTTCATTGTTTTAAACTGTCCATGTCCTATACTGATCATGGGAAGTCAATGAGGGCAGCATTATCAGAAAATCTGTCAAGATCATTTCAGCGCTTGACTCTGATTATAAGCCCCAGAAGTTGAGGGTAGGTTTCTGTTCTGACCTTCTATGTAATAACACAGTAAACACAAAGTTTATAAATATTATTTACAAACTGGAAGCATTATCTTAAAATGATCATGATTATATCTCAAAGAGATCCAGAATTTTTAGATTTTAGTGTTAAAAACATCAAACCACAAACATAATTCTCAAACATACTACAGAAGTATCTCCATTCAACTATAGTCTAGAAGAATATATTGTCATAACATGGTAAGAAATAACAGGCCGTTATTTTCTGTGGCAAATATGGCAAATACTGTTGGTGGCTATGCTGGCTAGTTTATTGCCAACTTGGCACAAGCCAAGGTTATCTGGGAAGAGGGAACTTCAACTGAGAAACACTCCCATCATATCAACCTGTAAGGCCAGTCTGCGGGACACTTTCTTGATTAATGACTGATGTTGGAGGGTCCAGCCCACTGTGGGCAATGCTACCCTTGAGCCTATATAAAAAGCAAGCTGGCCAAGATGGGCTGGCACTTTCCTTTAATCCCAGCACTCTGGAGACCAGAGGCAGATAGAGCTATTTCAGGCCAGCTTGGTGTATAGCAAGTTCAAGAACACCCAGGGCTACATGACACCCTGTCTCAAAAAAATAAAAATAAAAAAGCAAAGAAAAGAAAAGAAATAAGAGAGGGAGGGAGGGAGGGAGGGAGGGAGGGAGGGAGGGAGGGAGGGAGGGAGGGAGGACTGAACAAACTACAAAGAGCAAGACAGTAAGCAGCATTGCTCCATGGTGGCTGAAGCTGCCTTGGTTCCCCTCTGAGATGAACTGTGATAAGGACATGTAAAAAAATAAACCCTTTCTTCCCCAGGTTGCTTCTGGTTATGATTTTCACCACAGTGACATAAAGCAAACTAGGGAAGTTGCCTTTCAAGTACTTTCTTCTATACCTCCTCCTCCTTAGACTTCTTCACAGCAAGGCATGGATGTGTAACTCAGACCCAGCTACTAAGGCCTAAGAGACCTGAAGAGGGCCCGTAGCCTTTGGAAAGGGTTATCTGCCCTCAGAAGAGTAGGTACTGTGACCCTGGAACTAAGACAGCCATCTTATCATTAGGGAAATTATCACCAGCTATCCCACACACAGGAAGAGTACTTTGGTATCTGACCTTATCACTGACCTTTTGTACTTAGAGTGAGAAAGCCCTTTTCCAGACTTCTTGATTGGCAACAGTTATCTTAGTTTATGGCTTGAGTTTAAGCCATTTTTATTTGGAGATGCCAAAGAGCCTAACTAAGTCATTAGCAGATACCCGTTCCCTTCCTGCTATTCAGCTCTCAAGTCAGACGGTACTCAGCCGGCTCCACATACCAGTGTCAGTGGCCTGTATCTCTCCTGCCTTTTGAAAACCCTAATCGTCCTTAAGCAGCAAGTGCAATTATGCTCATATCTCTGACTTCAAGTGCAAGTCTGTTTGCCTGGTTCTGGTGGCTCTTGGCTTTAATCCCAGCACGCGGGGGTGGGAGGAGGCAGAGGCAGGCAGATCTCAGTCTGTTAGAGGCCAGCCTGGTCTACAGAGTGAGTTCCTGGGCAAACAGGGCTACACAAAGAGACCCTATCTTGGAATCTCCCCAATAAATAACAGAAGTCTATTTCTGCCATAAGCCTTCCATGGTTATGGGGAAATTACTTTTTCCCTCTCCCGTGTGCTTTCCAATTGTGCCCTAACTCTTCACTCACCTCCCCTGCCACCCCACGGCCAACACACTAAACTGCTCTATTTCACTTCCACAGCACCTTGTTTATCTTCCTCTGCTCAAAGCTGTTCTCTTCCCTCGCAATGTTACACACACACAACTTAAATGAAAACTCATCCCAAAGTCCACTGCTCTTTCTTCTGAGTACAGCCATGGGACCCAGAGCTGGGTTCTGGGTGTCCCATAGATGTCCTTGATGTCACTGCCCAGAGGCTGCAGGACAAGGGAGGAGGGGTGTTGCTGAGCTCGATGATACAGCCCTGCATGGCTCCTCAATCTCTGCACAGGGCAATGGACACTCAACTGTCAGTTGGTCTCTCTTCCCAGGACAGGAAAAACTGTTCTTGCCTCCAGAGAGCTAGGATTAAAGGCCTGTACCACCACAGCCTAGCTGCTGCTTCCCACCAGCTCACTCCAGACCTCTGAGGGGAAAGGAATCCTGTCAGTCTGGAACCAAAGAATACAATAACAAACCTCACACAAGAGATCTACTGGAAGAACACAGGAGGGCAGCTACCTGCTCAGGAGAGAAGCAACCTTAAAATATTTTTATTTGTTTATTGTGTGTGTTGTGACCTAACATTTTAAAAGATTTTTTTTTCAAGGTAAGAGTTTCTCTGTGTAGCCCTTGCTGTTCCTGAAAAACTCAAAGATTTGCCTGCCTCTGCCTCTTAAGTACTGGGATTAAAGGTGTGCACCACCACCACCACCACCACCACCACCACCACCACCACCTGGATTTTTGTTAATTGTGTGTGTGTGTGTGTGTGTGTGTGTGTGTGTGTGTGTGTGTGTGTGTGTGTGTGTGTGTGTGTGTGTGTGAGTGTGTGTCTTCATAGTTACTGTGCACCATGTGAAGGCTACCAGCAGAGGCAAAAAAAAAAAAAAAATCCACTGGATTGTAGGAACTGAATTACATACAGGTGGTTGTGGGCTACCATGTATGTTGGAACCAAACCTCGGTTATCTGCAAGAGTGACACATATGTTTAACCTCTAAGCCACCTTGACCTAACAAGGATAAAATGCTGAAAGAATAATGCGCCCAGCTTACAGCTGGCCTCAAACTGACAAGGCTCCTGCCTCAGCCTCCCAAGTGACAGAACCACAGGTATGTGCTGCCACCACGTTTGTCCTAGCTCCACTTACTGACTGACCCTCTCTAAAAGCAACCTTGCTAGATGTAGTGCACACATCTATAGAATCTGGAATTTGGAGGCTGAAGCAGAATTTCAACTCAAGGCTAGTCTGGGGAATGAAAAAGTAAGCTGGGCTGTAGAAAGTAAGACCTACCGTTTGGCATTATTAGATTTTTATGCACCAAGTAATAATCACAAACCTTTTTAAAACCAGCTAACACCAATGACATTTGTATCAGATCCCCATATTCCTTCTTTTCGTGGATCTTCACTGCTATACCAGGGAGAAAAGGAAAGAGGAGAGTGTGTATGTTTCCAAAATAGACAAAACAGCTAACTGAAGCACCTTAAAATATCAAAGCAGACAGTGGCCAGCTCTCCCAGCATCACTCAGTACCTGTGGCTGCTCCCAGGGTTTCTCATCAGGCCCACTATCCTAAACCTCTCACTCCACAGGGGCTGGGCATCCCAACCAGCCTGATCCCTGTATAACAAACGCAGCCATTTTGGCTTCCTGGTCTCTTGACCCCTTGACTGGTAGCTGCTCTCTTGCTCTCCCTCCCCATCTCACCTTGCATGGTCCTGTCTAGTCCGCCAGCCATGTCCAGCCTGGACTCTTCTCTGTCCGGATTCTGCTTTCTTCCTTATAGATACAATAAAAAATCTTCTCCATACTTTAGGAGCAGCCACGCCCTTCCTTTTATAATTCACTTTCTTTTCATTCATTCAGTGCTGGAGACCAGGACTGGCATGTATGAGTACCTTTCCAAGGGACTCAGTCTCCCTGGACAAAGCTGCTGATCTGACTCTCCTAAGGTGTGTGCCGGTCATTTGTTTCTGCTGGCTTCTCCCACTCACCATATTAGGCTCCAAATTCTAGAGTCTGCACATCCTCACCCAAAATGGGTATTTAGAAGATTGAGGTCAGTATTAACTGACACCATATATAAATTAGCACATGAAGGATAGAGATGCACTAAAAGTGGAAAGTGACCCAACGAGAGAAAAAAAGAATGTTAAATAAGGAACGTGAATATAGGAAGGATATAGTGGAAGGAGAATTTGGAATGAGGTATTTGAGAATGGAGTCCAGTTAACAGAAAGTTGGAATAGGTGAGACATGAAGAGTTTGGAGACAGAAATGGAAAAGAGACAAAAGTGGAAAAAACACTTAATGTGTTCCTTCAGCTCAGTTTCTATGTCTTAAAAATAATAATAACACATAAATAAATCCAATCTTATTGAAACATGACAGTAATGTTGAACCACTCTAGAAAACACTAGAAGAAAAACCTGCCTATGAAGAAAGCCAGAACAGCTGTGGCTGTTATTGCTAAAAGGCAGGACCTATAAAATGTCATAGTCCTAATGAACCATCTGTGTAGGGAGATTGTGTTTTTCCATTGTAAATAATTGTCCCTGCCTATGAGTTTAATAAAAAGCGCTGATTGGCCAAAGGCAGGCAGGAAGTGTGGGCAGGGCTACCAGACTAAGAAAACTCAGGGAACAGGAAGAACAAAGCAGAATGCCAGAGAGAAGCCAGAAGAAGCAGAGGACAACTATGCTGCTCTAAGAAAAGGTACAGAGCTGCATGGCTGAAAGGATAAGAGTCATGGGTTAGTTTAAGGGTAAAGAGTTAGCAAGTTATATGCCTGGGCCTTAGGCCAATCAGCCTAAAACTATTGTAAGCATCTGTGTGCCTCTGCGGGTCTGTGGGTCTGCGAGTCTAAACCTTGAGACTAGGCCCGAAAGTCCAGCCCAGAAACCTCATACTACACCTCTGCTTATCATTATATCTTCTTCTTAAACAGCAAATCACCACAATATTTTGAATGAGAATAGATTTTTGTATGATAATAAATTCCTAAGATTATAAAGATATACTCTGGTTAACAAAAATTAACTTAGAGAACAGCTTTTTATACATTACAACTAAAAAATTTGCTGCTTATGTTAGCAAATGATTTGAGAAATTTTAATATTAATCATTACTATCCACAGTTTGAAGCTACTATGGAGTGACACCATCACACACTCAATTGGCAAATAAATAAATAATATAATAAATATATAAATAACATAAATAGATTGATACATAAATGCACATTTACATCCATTTAAATTCTCACATACTATTTAGTTATGCTGATTTTAAAGAGGTAATGGTTTTTCTACTGCCCAAAAGCATTTGCCCTAAAAAAGGCTAAACCTAAAATAAATTCTAGGTAAAAAGAAAGAGCCAATGTTCTATCATTGAGTAAAGTTATACTTGTGTCTTTTCAGAAAACGAACAAGTCCCAGATGCCTCCTGATCTGTGTATCCAAACAGGACATTCAGATTCCACCAGACAAATGAAACATCTGACCAGGACATCCAGAGACCATCAGACAAGCATCTGAAGACAAATGACAAATCCATCATGAGGAGATATCCAAGAAGAAGAGTAAGCAGGTAAGTTGGGGAGACATCAGCAATTTAACTCCGCAAGCTGAGACTTTGGGGAAACCACAGGACTAACCCAAAAATGATGCTGTTATGTTTAATGACTGTATTGCACATTAATTCTTGTCAATGCAAAATCCAAATGCCTTTTGTCAGAGGGATAAGACACACCTGTGATAGGAAACATGATATTGCTTTGCCAGGCTAAGGACTGTTCATAAAGGTTTGTGTAGAACAGGCCATACTACACCCACTTAACTCACAGGAAAAAATATTAACAGAAATTAATCGAGATTGATGAATTGAGGATGGCTTTTGTTAGCTATTCTTACAATTAGCTCATGCATGTCTGAATAGAGGTAATCCATTCAATATTACAGACACCTTTTTTTTTTTAATTAAAAAAAACAAAAATTAGAAGGGAGATGTTGGAGGCACAGAGAAAGGTCCTTATACTCACAGAGAAGCACAAGAGAACCAGGAATGTTAATCACACAGGTGTCTCCTCAGTAGAGGAGATACAAATCCAACACCAGTATTCTATCCAGGAAGCTGAGAGTGGAGGTTGGTAACAACCTGGTGATCTCTTTGTTGTTTGTGGGGGCAAACCTCCTTTAATTCCCCAGAATGATTATCCCTAGACCTTTTCCCATCTTCCATCCCTAGGGGAGATGTACATGAACTTTGTGATCTGCTGACCTCTATGCTATCGGCCAGAGACCACACTAGATTCTAGGCCTTTTAGTTACAGAGCCCATTCTCATGGCCAACATGTGCTGTATAAGACTGTCTATGTCGTCACACCTTAAGCTTTACTGTACATATGGACTGATTGGACTAATTGGTCCCCAGAAAGCTTTTCCCAAACGGTACTGTTTTAAATATGCTGACAATGAACGACCTGGCATTAGACTCCCAGAAGTCTGATAGAGGTTGACAAAGTCAATCTGCACAGGGTTTTCATTTTATCTGTTTTCGGGGTTCACTTCCCTGTATGGCACCTGCAGGAACCCACACAAAAACCTACTCTGGAAACTTGTCTTTCTGACCTACATATGTGCTGCAACAGGCACAACCCCCAACACACAATAATAAATAATAAAATTTTAGTTAAAAGAATGGGCATATGAATGAAATATAAACATGTTTAGTAAGTTTATTTTCCAGAGAATATCATATACACACATAAAGGAAAGATAACACTTGAAAACACTTGCACACACAACAGCAAAAATACCAAAAGAATTCTGATTCATTAATAAAGAATAACTGAATGAGGTGTCGCGTGCCTATAATTCCAATACTTGGAAGAAGAGGCAGGAGAATCAGGAGTACAAGGTCATTCTTAACTAAGTGAGTCTTAAGTGAGTCCTTGCCAGACTACAATACAAGAGACTTTCCCATCTCAATAAACAAACAAACAAACAAACAAATGGACAGTCACAGGCATCAAGACTCATGCCTATAAGCTCAGTTCTCAGAGGCAGGAAAATTGCTATAGTCTTGGCGACATAGTAAGTTACTAGCCAATCCTACACTATAAAATGAGACCTTGTCTCAAAAAACAAAAGATGAGGAGGGAGGGAGAGAGGGAGGGAGGGAGGGAGGGAGGGAGGGAGGGAGGGAGGGAGGGAGGGAGGGAGGAAGGGAGGAAAAAACAGAAGAGGAAGGTGTAATGGGAGGCAGAGTCAGCAGGATCTACAGAGTGAGCTCCAGGATAGCAGTGGCTGTTACACAGAGAAACCTGTCTCGACCCCCTCACCCCAAAAAAACAGATCAAGACGCTCAATCTCCACATTACTGAACTATTAGACTCCAAGGAGAGGCAAATGCACCACTAGATGCTATAATCAAAAAGCCAGAAGCGCAGGTGAAGAGAGAAACTGGAATCCATTTACACGAACAACGGAAATCAAAATAGTGCGGTCGATGTGGCAAATGGCAATAGTTTCTCAAAAGGATAAACACAAGCTTACCATACAGCTTAGCAGTTTTCCTGGGTGTTAACGGAAACGCCCAAGAAAACGGAAAATTACTTCTACATAAAAACCTGCACAAGAACGTTCATAACAATACTATTCCTAATTGTTCAAAATAGCAAAGGCCTATCTGTAACCAGTGAATTTTAAAAATGTGACACTGGTGGGTATAGCTTAGTGACAGATCAAGAAAGAATAAGAGAAGGGAGTAGAGGCGATGAAGCTGCATTAACGTACTTTTAAAACATTTAAGGACCACATACTGAATGAGTCCATTTAAATGAAATGTACAGAAAAGAAAATGTACACAACCCTTTCGAAGACCTAAATAATCCTTCCAATGATTTCTGCTCATGTATGTATATGCTATATTTATATCTTAACATTCTTCTAAAATCTTTTCCCAGTACTTGAAAGTAGAAATGAGCACTATAGATCAAGAACAGAGCGAGACTATAAAATAGCAAGAAAAAGTCGTATCAGCCTCAAAGGTAGAAAAACAATTTGTCTTTGTTGGATGCCATCAAAGACTAAAATGCCTTTCAAGTTAAATTTTGGTCTCTTTTTGAAATGGAAATTACTATGAATTTGGAAATTGTAATTGGGAAATTATTCATATATTGTACAAAGAAGTCAAATCTAGTAATTCTAAATGAAGCAAATATACATTTTTGAATAGGCAAAAGTAACAGAATTTTGGAGTCAAATGTGTGTGAACCATAGCCTATTTTTTAGAGTGAACAATTTACTGTGTCCCTGAGCCTTGGTCCTGTCAAGTAAGAAGTTACAATACCTCCTTTAGGGTAAAAGGAAAACTCCAACTATACTCTAAACAGGGGTTGAGAGGTAGACTTGTGTGAGTTCATTCTTTTCGGGTAGATTCTATTTAGGCCAGGCTCCTCTCCAAATCAGACAAAGCCCGCCTCTGCCAGAGATCAAAGGCATGCTGTAAAAACATGCCCACTCACTCTTATTCTTTAAAGCCTATCAATACATACTATTTAAATTTTATGTAACTTGCATATAATGTTAAATAGTTTTTCAAGCTTTTTAATAAAAGCAGCTACACTATTAGATTCTCAGAGTTCTTATTTTGTTTGCTCCCCCCACCCAATCCTGGAATTCATTATGTGGCCCAACACAGCCTAAAACTTACGACAATTCTGCTTCAGCCGCCCAAGCGCTGAGATTACAGGCAGCACCACCATGTCCACTGATCTGAGAATCATTTTTAAGATACTGATACATAGCAGATGCACAATTTTGAAAAAAAAATCATTTATACAGCTGTATTTCTCATCATTTCTGAAAATGTCTTCAATTCCACCATCTTTAATTCAGGTAAAAATAATATAATAAATCAATATTAAATATTATATATTTATTCATTTATTTATTTATTTTGAAGGCTATGGTTATCAAAAACCAAAGAAAATTACCTGATATGGTAGCTCACCAGGCAATCCACGACTGAGCCACAAAGTGAGTTACAGACTTGCCTGGGTTATCAGAGTAAGACTCTTGTCTCAAAACAAAAACTAAAACAGAAAAAAGAAAGATAAAACTAAGTTCTTAAACCATTCTTCTGAAACTGTATCAAAGATTTTAACACAGAAAGAAAACCATGTCCATGTGCTCACAGACACTAGTCAGGGCTTTACTTAAACTTCAGGATTTGGGGGCTTTATTCTTCTGAGAGGCTTCTCATAGGACTTAGAATGTTTTATTTCTTACGATGTGAATAAAGTGATAGTATTAACAAATAAAAAGGAAATTTGGTACCTTAATCTTGTTACATCAAGCCAAAATCACGAAACAGGCCAGAGAATCTTTTTTGCTAAAACACAAAATAAATATAATTAACGGCTATTGTTTATTCGGTACATAAGGTAAAATATAAGCTGTACTGGTAAAGAAATATTTGCTTCAGAGTTCACTGAGATAAATGTCATTTAATGATCTGAATGTCACTCCATATTTACAAAACATTGTTAAGAACTTCTCAGCCTGGTGTGGAGGCAGAGGCACTCAGATTTCCCAGTTCAAGGCCATCCTGGCCAACATAGTGAGTTACAGGACAGCCAGAGAAACCCAGTTTCAAAAAACCAAATAACAATAATTTCTCTTCCGTGTTGTAATAGATGAAAAAGTCACATACTAGATACATGATGACAGGGAGTACAAAACTTGCTTTACAAAACTGCCAAGGTGCTCTGGGGTGCTTTCCCTAGTAACATGACATTTGGTAACTTGCCTTAAATAATATTGGAACTTAGCAAACACATACACACACACACACACACACACACACACACACACACACACACACACACACACACACAGAAAGAGAGAGAATTCTCATGTAGATTCATTTTTGTTTGTTTTGAAGAAAAAAGGGCTGGTCTCAAACTCAATCCCCTCCCAGGTCCTGGAATTCCAGACATACAACACCCAGCCTGGCTACCACTGTGAAACTTATAATTTACAAATCATATCCTGAACCATTTAAAGAATATATACATATATATATATATATACACACATACATATATGTATATATGCATCTATTGTGTATGTAATTAATATAATTTGTAAAACTTACAATTTACAATTTAAGTTTTGAAACTTATAATTTACAAATCAGATCCTTGGTCACTTAAAGAATACAGATATACATATATTCATATATATAGCTATGGCACATTCTTTTAATCTGAGCACTCAAGAGACAGGTGCAGACCCATCTTTGTGAGTTGTCCAAGGCCAGCATGAGTCATAAAGCAAGTCTCAGAAATTAAATTAAATATATATGTGGAGACATTCCTGGGGGCACTATCACTTATAATAATTTTGTCTTACTTTAGGATATAATTCTAACGGGAAAGAACACAGTCAGCCCATGGAAGAGTTAACGCCAATGAATGGATGTAGTAACACACACGCCTCTAACCCTAGGCTGAAGCAGGCCAGCCTGGGCTACAGAGTGAAACTGAATTAAAAACTGGCACACAACAGAGACAACAATGTTCTGCATTACTATTTTACCTCAAAATTGCTTGTGCAATTAAAACCTTGTGCAAAGTAAAGGCTAGTGTGCCAGTGACTCCCTCTAGTCCTAAAGCTTCTTATCTCCCCTAGCAGCTCGATATCTCTCTCCCGCCGGCTGTGCCGCGAACTCGCACACTCTGTTCAGGCCGAGGGCGGAAAGGAGGGGCCCGGTCTGCTGGCGGGACCAGGCGGCCTCCCGGCAGTCCGCTCCCACCGACTAGGCCTCCGCGCGTATAACGGGGGACCGACCTTCCGCGACATGCACACTTCCGACGGCTCTAGGGAGCCCGGTCCTCCCTCCCGCTCTCTGCGCGCGTGCCCTCGCTAGCCCCGCCCCGTCGAGCATGCGCGCCAAGCCCGTCAGCGCCTGCGCGGCCCGGACACCGCACCCCGGCTCGCGCCGCCGCCTGGAGGCCGGGCGAGGCCGCGGCGGAGGGGAAGCCCAGCGCCCTGGGCGGCGCGCGGCCGCCGAAGTCCGTCCTCCCGGTGGGACGAGAAGCGGCGCAGGGGAGGGGACAGCCAGGCAAGCAGGAAGCTGCGGCTTAAAAGGGCAGCGCGCGCCCAGCCCTTCCTCCCGCGGTCCAGGCCTGCGAGCTCCTCTCTTCTCCGGCCCCGCAGCTCTCTCTTTAACACCCCCGCCATGTACCGCCGCCTGGGAGAAGCGCTGCTGCTGTCCCGCTCCGGGCCCGCTGCCCTGGGCTCTGCGGCCGCAGACTCGGCCGCGCTGCTGGGCTGGGCCCGGGGACAGCCCTCCGCTGCCCCGCATTCCGGGCTCGCGCCAGCCGCCCGGCGCCACTACAGCGAGGCGGCCGCCGACCGCGAAGACGACCCTAACTTCTTCAAGATGGTGGAGGGCTTCTTCGACCGTGGCGCCAGCATCGTGGAGGACAAGCTGGTGGAGGACCTCAAGACCCGGGAGAGCGAGGAGCAGAAGCGGAACCGGGTGCGCGGCATCCTGCGGATCATCAAGCCCTGCAACCATGTGTTGAGCCTCTCCTTCCCCATCCGGCGCGACGACGGCTCCTGGGAGGTCATCGAAGGCTACCGAGCCCAGCACAGCCAGCACCGCACGCCCTGCAAAGGAGGTGAGCGCCCGCGGGCCCCTTCCGGCCCTCCAGACTCCCGCTGTCCCGGCCGCTACTTACTATCCCAGCTCTGCAGGCCGTGCCCCGCTCTTAGTTCCCCGCCTAGGGTGTGGCAGCCTTAGAGAATACTGATTTTTTTTTTTCTCACCCTAAAACTACCACGTAACTTGTCAGCCCTTCACCCTGGGCTTTGCCTGTGTTGATGCTGTCTGCACTGAAGACACTGTACCAGTTTCCTTTTGACATCAGTGCTTGTACCCAGCGTGAGCCCATAACACCAATGGCCTATGATACGAGAACAGAGAAAATGATTTTCTTTCTGGAGTTGGAATCTAGATAGTTTTATAGGCCAGCGGAGCTTACTAATCTTATAATAGATTTTTTACACTGATGACTTCTTGTGGTGTGCTCCTTTTCTCCCCTCAAAACAACAACAAAATCGAGCAGTATAACGTCCTGACATTAAATCTAAAGGGTGTAGACTACAGAACTGCCTGCCAGCCAATAGAATGAAATAGCCTTAGGGGTGTGTTCTTGTCCTGGCTAGTACCAGATTTGAGCCTCAGCAAAAGGTAGAGTCTTTAGAGAGTTGATTCAGTTAAATTTGGTAGTCATCAAGGTATCCTGTGCTTTAAATTTTTGGATATGTGTACATTCGTCTTTTCTAGTCACATTGCTTTCTTATTTATTTTATTTATTAAAAAACCTTATTTTCAGTTTCTCCTCAATACATTTTGCAATAATACAGCTTTAAAGGTGGGGGAAAAAAGACCTAAGAGTAAAAGGAAAACCACCTTTCTTCTTTTCTGTTGGAGTAGGAGCCTTGATGGGGGGGTTGGACTAGACCAGAGGTTCTCAATCTTCCTAATGATACAACCCTTTAACAGTTCCTTATGTTGTGCTAACCTCCAGCCATAAAATGTCATTGCGACTTCATAACTAATTTTGCTATTGTATGATGTAAATATGTGCTATGAGCCTTTGTGCTGGACCATTGTCTGCCTCTGGCATCCAGTAGGCTTTTTTGCTACCAGCTGAGTTAAAAAGGGTAAATTGTAGAAATGTTTCTCCATCAGAAAAAACGGGCTATGACGGTGCTCCCAGTGGTAGAACAAAGGTTATTGCTAAGGGTTCAATGATTTACCAAATTTGCATTGGGTCCACCCACTTCCAGGACTTACCTTTGGAGCCTCATGGTCCCTTATGCTGGAAGCTTTGACCTCTAATTCCTATGCAGTTCTGAAACCATAGACCTATGCCACTCCCTGTTTCCCCTAGCCGGGAACCAAGCAAACATGGGTGTTGGAGGAAGAAGCATTGTGCTGCAAATGCTAAATTGTCCTTTACAAAGGGCATGCAGCATTCTCTATTGTCTTCTGAATCCTGGGATTTGATGTTTTTGAGCTCTGTCTTGTCACAGTTCCACAGTCATTAAAGTCATTCAACTTACACATGGGGTGTCATTTTCAATGCTCCTGCACAGAAATTTCAATGCCAACATACTGAACCTAGCAACCTGTCAGCCTTACCAGATCACAGTACCCACAGCACTTGCTCAAAGTAGAGTGAAAGATGCAGTTGACCAGTCTCTTCAGGAGATGTCTGGAAGAGCTAGCTGGTAGGTCCCAGGACCAAAACAGAAACTGCAGTGTGTAGTTAGTTAACGGGAACCTCATTGCATGATGGTGCAGCAAAGAACAAAAATAGTCCTTAAAATAAAGTGTTAAATGTATTTAACATCTTAAGGAATTTGCAAAACTTTATGAACTGGCCAAGATTGTATAGCCATGAAAGCCTCAAGAAATTTAGTATATTAGATGATTAGCAAAGTGTGAGTCTGTGGGCTCCTATCCCTTAATTTCGGAACGTTATCAATCTCAGCACCCTTGCAGAAAACATGTAAGACAAACATTCTCAGGGAGGATATTCTCCACCAATAATCCAAGGCTTTCTCGATAGCTAAGAAAATTGTCAAAAAAGCAACTTTTAGTATAAATCTATTTCTCCAGCTACTCAGGAGACTGAGGCATGGGAATCATTTGAAAACAGGAGTCTGAGATGAATCTGGGCAATATAGGAAGGAGACCATATCTCTCAAATGAAAAAAGTAGCCTCCAGTCTTAGAAACACCGGATATATTAGGTGCTTGGGATTTAAAAAAAAATAAATAAATAATCCCTATACAGTTCAGTAGTCTTTTAGCTCTTAAACATTTTTATACTGCCTCTACTACCCCCAAAGTAAACTGTCTTCTCTCCCAGTGTGTGTGGGGGGGTATTCTTCCTGCCTCAGTTTCCATCTTGCTGGAAATACAGTCAGTCCTGTTTGCTCCCATCTGTTTCTTGACATCCCTTCTCAGCCTTCAGCTTTCTATCTAATCTTTTCTCCACAGTGACCTTAGACCTGGATTCCCTAAAATAAAGTCCTCAAGGTTGAACCAGGCCTGGTGACAGCTTGCCTGCAATCCTATCTCTGAGGATTGAGCCAGGAGGGTTGTGAGTTGAAGTTCTCAAAAAACAAAAGCAAATTCCATATTGAAGCAGTAGTCTAATCCATAATGAAAAGAGGTAGTTAAGACCTGGGGGTACTGGTGAGTACTTTATTCCAAGTAAATATTTAATAAACCTGGTTTTGCAGTTTTGTTTTTCCAAGTCCTGTTTAACTAAGGCTACTAGATTTGCCTCTGGTAAGGGTTTACAGAGGGACTGGTGACTTAGCTAAGTGGAGCTTTGCACAGCATAATCAATCAGTAGCCAGGTATGGCAGTGTGCACCTCTAATTCTGTAATCCCCAGGCTTAAGGAGGCAAAGCAGGCAGGGAGGTCTGAAATTCAGGGCCAGCCTGGACTACACAGACAGACCCTGACTCAAAAGCTTATTTTGTAGCAAAGATGGATATTATAATAACTGATTTGAGAAGATTTATTCAAAGGCTGTAATATGTTTTAAAGCATTGCAGAAATTGTCCCTATTGGGCATGATAATGTTCGGAGAGCATCATGTCACCGAGTTGTTTGCCAGGGTAGAGTCACTTTTGGTAGGTCCTTTTCTCCCTATCTCTCTCCATTTGTATCTCTCCTGAAGCTGCACATTCTGAAAGAATCAATTTGGGAGCTGGAAGACAGCTCATCGGTTTAGAGCACTGGCTGCTCTTACAGAGGACCCGATTTAATTCCTAGCACTCACTGGTGACTTGTAACATCCATCCACATCTCCAGTTCCAATAATGAAATGCCTACTTCTGACCTCCTCAAGCACATCTTGTGATATGCCTTCATACATTCAGGAAAAACATTCATACACATAAAATGAAATAAGAACTCAGCAGTCACCTGATTACAGGAGTCAGTTATCTTTGCCTCCTCAGGGTCTTGATCTTAAAACCATTAAGTCAAAAATTTCCCATCAATTGTTCATTCTCCTTAGAACTTCCTCAAATATAAATGGTGAGCAGTAGATGGGTATCTTGTGTAACCTTCTAATATGTATAATATAATTAATATTTAAAATATGAAAAGTGGCTATGGCTTGCTGCTGCAAAATAAAATTCAGAATGTAATCTATATTTAAAGCCAGATGATTTATACATTCTTTAGCACTTAGCTGTGAGATAGTGTTTATAACTTGTATTATAAAATTGTTTGCCTTTATAAAACCTGTCATTTTATAAAAGCATGTATTTCCAGTGCCAGATGAAGAGCTCTGAAACCTGAGGCAATTTGTACTGGAGATTGTTTTGTCTTTACATTCTTTGTGTATTCGGATCCACTTAGCTAGTTACAGGTCACTGTACAGAGCACACTTTGTGAAAACTGACACGTCATACACAGATCGGAAACCAAGCCCAGTGCACATTGAACTCCAGAAAAATGGGTAGTGATTAATGTTTACATAAAAGAAATGGAGAGGCGAGCTTTTTGGCTTGTAACAGAAAGAAATTGGATTTTCCACTGTGTCAAATTGTTTATGAAAATCAGTTTTTATGCACTAATGTTACAGTTAGTGAGGACAGAAACAGGAAACACTCTTAGTTTAAAGGCTAAGATTTTCTAGAGATTTCCAGGTCCACCAGGGCTACACAGCTAGTTCTGTCCAAAAAAAAAAAAAAAAAATCTGCTAAGTATATCTATGTGCCTGGAGGATGGTGTACCCTAGCTCCTTGGGGAAGGAATTTCTTTGCTGTATCCTTAGCTAAATGTAAAGTATTTATCCAAGTCTGTGAGTCATGGTAGCATATTACAGAACCTGAAGAGGAGCATGTAGAAACTTTTGGTTTGTATTCAAGTCAAACCCAGTGTTTAAAGTTTTGTTTGAGACAGAGTTGCTCTGTGTAACAGTCCTGGAACTCACAGAGATCTGAGATCTGCCTCCCTAGTGCTGAAACTAAAGGCATGCCCTGCTACTACCACTTGGCCCAAGAGAATGCCCACTTTGTGTTGGCAGAGACCTCAAAAGTTCATGCGTTTGATGTCAGAAGTGATGAAAAGATTTTTTCATTTTTAGCTTTGTTGAGTAGGTAATGAAAAGCCTGGTAGATGGGTAACAGAAAACAAGACAGCCTCAGAACTAGGGATGAAGGTAATAGGTAATAGTGGTATGAAAAGGGAATGCGGTAAATTAAAATATAAAGTATTTTGAAAGAAGGCTGCTATTCCTTAGGGAGTATATATGAGGTGAAAACAGGAAAAGCCAAAGATAACCAACCACAAAGTTTTCCAGTCTAAGAGAGTTGGTAGAAAAAATAATGATACTTGGGACAGAATAGGACAACAACAGCCCCCACCTGAAAAGCTCAACCATGGTCTAAATGTAATAGATAGAAAAGCCCAGGAATAGGCCATTAATGTCTGAGAAGGACATAAAATCTCATGCTAACTACCTCCTCATGGCCTTACCTTTGTCTTACCATATTTATATTTTCTGTGCTTTGTGGTAGTGTTGGCAATTTAGATATGCCAAAGAGCAGCCATAAAGTGCTTCCTTTGCCAAGTGTGATGGTTCACACCTACAATCCCAGTGCTTATAAGGCTGACATAAGAGGAAGGCTAAAGCTAGCCAAGGCTGCAAAGCCACAGTCTCAAATTAAATAAAAATGAAATGGAGGTTCGGGAGATGGCTTCGCCATTGAGGACATCTGCTCTTTATGAGGACCCTGATTCAATTTTAGTGTACAGGTGTTCAAAACTGCCTGTTACTCCATTTATAGGTGAGCCAGTGCCCTCTTCTGGCCTCCATGGGCACCAGGCATGCACTTAATGTACAGACACGCAGGCAGGCAAAAACCCATACACAAAATTTATTTTTTTAAAAAATTGAAAGGTGATGGTTTATCTATGGTGTGTATATTGGGCAGGAGGTACATAGTATTTAAGTCTTGGTATCATGCACTAGAGATTTTAGAATGTAGCTCAGCAGAGATAATAGGGTTAGCAAATGGCTCATTAGGTAAATGCATCTGTTGCCAAGCCTGATGACCTACCTGATTTACATCCCAGGGTTCCGCATTGTAGCAGAGAGCTAACTCCAGATTGTCCTCTGAACTGGCCCCATACTGGGGCACATGCACACACTAATTAATTAAAATATTTCTTTTTTAAAGATAAGGGTTTTAAAATTTTAAGGCTATATTATGTAAAATGGTGTGTAAAGCTTACACATGTATTTTTCTTGACTGTATCCTTGCTTAATGTATAGCATCCCTTGCCAGTTGCTTCTGTGGTTGGTCTCTGAAGACCCACTGAAACTAGATAGCTGAGGTTTTAACCTGTCAGTCCTTTAAATCTTTTCATAATAAGTTAGACAGTTACTGTTGCCTTTTGCTAAATGTTACCCAGCTTTATCTGGAGATCAGAGGTATTGTTTTGACTATGTAGCTGAAGCTGGCCTCGGTTGCCTGTATGCTGGGATTACAGGCATACACCATCATACCTACCTGTCACCAAACTTTATACTCCCGTAGTTTAACATCAAACCTGGTGATGAAAAGAGTGACTAGCTAGTCGTTGTCAGAAGAAAAGAGTAAGAATTTTTTTTTTATTTAAAAAGATCGCCCTTTTAATGCATAATCTCCCATCTGTCGGGGGTGATAAGGTAAATTTTAAGCACAGACAGCTACATCGTTCAGTTACAAACACACAGAGATTATTTGGGAAGATAGAAATAAGAATGTTGCCCCATTTCCAGGATGCAGATTTCAGTAACTGAGACTGCCCACTCCCAAAGGAGAAGGCTGGTCACAGGTGCCATTCAAGTCACTTAAATTGTGATGTAAAACATTCACATATATGACATAATTTAAGTCGTTAACAGGCTCGACTTTGTTTCTCAGGAAGCTTACGTTTGTCTCTTCAAGGTGGCTAAAATGTACAGATACAGTAGTGGGCTACAGCTCTTAAAGGCCTGTTCCCTCCTTCTTAGACCCACTGTCAGCTGACCCTCTTCCTCTTATCCCTTGTCCTTCCTTTTTCCCTTTTCCTTCCCATGAGAGTGAAGTCCAGGGCCTTCCACAAGCACTGAGCTACATCCATAGCTTAGAACTATAAAGTCTATTAAATAGAAATCTTAGAATACAACTGGAATTTGAATTTGTGATGCATAAACTATGCCCTATTAAGCAGATCTCAGTTCAAGTAATTTTTTAAAAATACTTGATTTCCATAATGTTTACTGACTCATCATCATACAAAAGAAGGTAGCTATGGAGTTATGTCACTGTGTGTTTGGTTTTGATTCCGCTAGAAAAAAGAAGAAAATGTCAAACTCGCTTGTGGTTTTCACATAGTCTCTCTCTCTCTCTCTCTCTCTCTCTCTCTCTC
Source organism: Phyllotis vaccarum (assembly GCA_033318265.1). Taxonomy (NCBI): domain Eukaryota; kingdom Metazoa; phylum Chordata; class Mammalia; order Rodentia; family Cricetidae; genus Phyllotis; species Phyllotis vaccarum. The sequence continues at coordinate 94,166,486 of JARWLC010000009.1, forward strand.
TCTCTCTCTCTCTCTCTCTCTCTCTCTCTCTCTCTTTTTGAGCTGGTTGTTTGTTTTCTCAGTCACCATGGCAATTCCAGCTACTTTTGAAGATTTGATTTGCTTTGGTTTTTGTTTGCTTATTTTGTGGGGATTGGGAGCATGGGCAGGAAGTCAGAACAACTTGCAAGAATCTAGTCCTCCCTTTGAACCAAGTGGATCCCAGGGACGGAACTTTTGGCCTGCTGAGGTTTCTTGCTGGCCCTTGTTTTTGTTCTTTTGGGGCATGTTCTCACTCTAAAACTGGATGTTTCTGTGTTATCCAGTCTAGCACTGGACTTGGCCTGATTCTTCTGTCTCAGTTTCCTGAGTGCTGGCTGACCTACCTACCCATCTACTCCAGATGCTTTTGATTTTACACGTTCCTTCTTATGTCAGTGACTTAAATTGTCATCCCCAACGTGTTTGCTAAATACTAAGTATAAATAAAGTTGGGTGACAGCTAGGTATAATGATGCATGCCTGTAATCCTAGCACTCAGGCAACTGAGGTCAGCTTGAGCTACATAGAGTCCACCAGCCATTAGATTCCTAGGCATGCTGAGAATTACATTGTAATTAAAATGCAAGCAAGAAGGACTGGAACAGGGCTCTGAGGTTGAGAGCACTGTAAAAGAACCTGGGATCAGTTCCCAGCACCCACATGGCAGCTCACAGCCATCTGTAACTCCAGTTCCAGAGGACCTGACTGCCTCTTTTGTCCTCTGTAGGCACCAGGCTTGTACATCATCCACAGGCACACATAGGAAAAACACACATACATGAGATAAGATGTTGAAATAGTAAAAGCTGAACCAGTGTGTGGTGCCATGTGTAGCTTGCATATATCTGCTACATTTCATTAATATTGAATGTGGAAGTCAAAGTTATTGTTAACTTTTTAACAATAACGTCCACTTGCAAAGTTTCTTATAGTGTAGACACCATTTCATTCTATTCTGTCCCTGCCTGTGCTAACTAGTTTCAAGTTAACTTGGCATAAGGTAGAGTAACTTTGGAAAAAGGAACCTCAATTGAGAAATTGGCCTGTGGACAAACTGTGGTATATTTTTTGATTAGCAATTAATGTGAGAGGCTACAGCTCACTATAGCCAGTGACACTCCTGGGCTGGTGGTTCTGAGTGCTGATAAGGAAGCAGGCTGAGCAGGCCAGAAAACCACACTCTTCCATGACTGCATCAGCTCCTGCCTCAGGGTTCCTGCCCTGGCTTCCTTTGATGATAGACAGGAATATGGAAGCGTAATCTGAAATATACCCTTTTCTCCCCAAGTTCTTTATGGTGACGGTGTTTTATCACAGCAGTGGGAACCTTGACAGGGACTCTGCCCTTCCAGCTTTCCCCTAAAGGGTAAATATCAACATCACAGTGGTGTTTGTGGTTTTCTCTGGTGGACTAGAGCACAGATTATTTTGTCAGCAGAGCAGAACATGGCTCTAGACTTGAGGCTCCTCCTCTGATGGTCTTTGGACCACAGTTCTGTAATCAGCCCATTGGCTGTTCTGCCTTTTGTTAAAATCTCTCAGTCCATCCATTCCTCTGGGTGCTCATCTCTGTACCTACTAGCACTGCTACCCAACACAGCCCACATGAGTTCTTTGCAAACACAGTAATGCCAGCAGTAGAGTCTACAGGTGGCACTCAGAAACTCTTCTAGATTATTGTTATTATTATTATATTATTATTATTATACCTTTACAGTCCTGTCCTTACAGAAATATCTTAAATGTCTGTTGGAATGGGGTAAAGCATTTCCAAGGTTGATGACTGGCTTTGGTTTGGATCCCAGAGGGAGAATGGCTAGCTTTCCTGGAGTGTGGGTTATCTCTAGTTACTGGGGTTTACTTTGAGATCTCTTGTTATTCATGACAGCCCCTAATCTGGTAGTAAAAACATCTTTGAGATATAATTAACTAGAAAGTTTACCAAGATCCTAGGTAGCACAACCTTTTTTACCTTCTGCTTTTTTCTTGCCCCACCTTTGTCAGCTCCAGAGCTAATCCACTAAGGTTCTGCTTTCCTGTGACCCCTCCCATGCCTCGCTCCAAGAACAGTTATAGTCTGCAGAAAAATGCCTGTTGTGTGACTAATCATTCCACATGGGTGTAGTTAGGGAAAATTTTCTTCACAAACAAGAATTTCTGAGATTCATCTATTGGGAACATATGTTTTGTTATACTTTCAATTTCTAACTGTTGTCTTTCCAAGATTTTTGTAATAAAAGGACATTAATAATTTTAAAATTATATGTGTAAGAAAAGCAATAATTCCTTATTTAATTTATGTGCCACAGGACATGCATCTTAGTTATCTACCACCATGTGAGTCCCAAGGATTGATGGCAAGTAATTATGCTTCCTGGCAAACACTGTTACCTGCTAAGGCTCCTCACTGGCAGGCAGGCAGGCAGGCAGGCAGGCAGGCAGGCAGGCAGGCAGGCAGGCAGGCAGGCAGGCAGGCGGTCAGTGAGTGCTAGGCAACTGCTCTACCCCTTGGTTTTGTTTTTTTTTGTTTTGTGTTTTGTGGGGGGTTTTTTTGTTTTGTTTTGTTTTGTTTGTTTGTTTTTTGTTGTTGTTTTTTGTTTTTTTGACAAGTCTCCATATGTAGTTTAGCTTGGAAATTGTTAGTCCTGACTGACCACACACCCTCTTCCTGACATGCACCCACTAGTAATTCTTGGTTAGTTATTATAACAATGCTACCAGTTTACCTTGAGAAGCCAAGGTAATTAATGTATTTGCTCAGTTTTTGGTCAGAATATACCCTTTTGAAAAAAATAAATTGCTTTGAAGCCATAATCCCAGCCCTTACAAAAACAGGCAAGAGACTTTCTCAGCAAGCATGTTTTGCCCACTAAGCCCTCCCACCTGCCTTCACCCTGGGAGTTAACCTTGTCTTTTGCTTTTATCTACTGATCTGTAAGTCCCTTAAGGGCAGAGGTGATGTTTTGGTCATCTTTAAATCCTTCTATAAGCAAAAACTAGACTTCATGACCACTCTTGACTGTCAGAATACATTAATTAATTTTGTGCCCCTTCTGTAACTCCTTCGGGGTATCTAATCAGCAGCTTTTTGCTTTTTATGATTTCCTTCTACATAAGATATTTCAAGTGTTTACAGAAGTGGCATGACTGTAAAATATAAATGTTGTAGACATTTTCATTTATAGCTATTTTTTTATTATTATTAACTTGGAAGAAGTTTTTTCTAAATACTAACTTTCTTCCTCAACTTTTTAAAAATGACAATATCACCAGGCATCCGTTACAGCACCGATGTGAGTGTGGATGAAGTGAAAGCTCTGGCTTCCTTAATGACATACAAGTGTGCAGTGGTGGGTAAGTGACTCTCTGCCTGAAGAAATGTGAAGTATTATTTTATTATTGTGTTTATTATGATATATGTGTATGAAGATCAAAGGCAACATTGTATAGTTCTCTATTTCCTTAACTTGAGTTACTGGGATCAAGCTCAGGTGGTCAGGCTAATAGTTACTGTTACCTGCTAAGCCAATTTATTAGCCCCAAGGTTACTTTTAACATGCTATTAAAAAGTGCTGTCTTTTGTTTTTAAAGGACTTTATCTATTTTTTGAGTTAGGGTCTCAACTATACAGCCCTGATTGACCTGTAACTTTTTATAGGCCAGTAAGGCATCAAATTCACAGAGATCCTGCTGCCTCTGCCTCCCAAATGCTGGAATTAAAGGTGTGTGCCATCAAACCTGGCCCAGTCCTTTTATTTTTCTTTCTTTTTAATTCTTGAATACCCTACTCCATTTCTGAAGTACACCAAGATTTTCCTGCTTAGGATCTCTGCGGAGGGAGATGTGAACTCTAGGGAATGTGAACTGCTTTCTCTCCCTGTTTATGTGTTCGCTCCCAGTAGGAAGCTCCATACCTCATCTTATACAGTGGGCTATTATCACAATGTAGGCAATAGTAAAATGTCCATTATCTAGAGTCTGTGTATGCGTGAAACATAATTCCATTCAGAGCTGGATCTCGTCCTCAGGATGTTTAATTGTGTGTATGCAAACAGAATAAGAAGTATGAAATACAAGAAACTTTAGACACTGGCGATGAGGACTGCTCCTCGTACTAGGCAGTGCTGTTTGTTTTTATACTTTTTAAGCTTTATAAGGAACAACATCTTTCAGCCTTCTTGTTTCAGATGTGCCATTTGGAGGTGCTAAAGCAGGTGTTAAGATCAATCCCAAGAGCTATACAGTAAGTATCCAAGTGCTGTTCATATATTTAGGGCCTATAGGAATAGGAAAACAAATAACTTTTGAATTAACAATAAATTAGCTAAGTAATGTATTTTGCCATACTTGTTTGCCTGTGTTTACTATTGATGTTAATCTTTTCATGTTGATAGTTAAAATTTTGATCTGAAGTTTTAAGTCAGGTGTGGAGGAGCACACCTTTAATTCCCAGAGCTAGAAGGCAGAGACAGATTTCTGCATTCTAGGATAGACTGATATACACAGTGAGTTCCCAGACAGCCAGAGCTATACAGAGAAACCTGAAGTTTTAATGTAGAGATTTTGTTCTAGCAATAAATAACTAATAAAAATTATGTCTATTCTGTTAATTCCTAGTTAATTAAAACTGGTTGCTGCAGTGGTCAACATAAACTAAATTAATGAGCTGTATACAGATATAATAACCGTGATTTTATTCCCCACCTTTTGATCATTTCCTTGAGCATTCTATCATCCACACTTGGGTATAACTTATTTCTATAACTCTTTAATAATCCTATACTCATTGAATGGTGGCAGCCCCCCCCCCCCCACACACACACACACCTTTAATCCCAGCACTTGGTAGACAGAGGCAAGTGGGTAGATCTCTAAATTCAAGGCTAACCTGGTCTACACAAAGAAATCCTGGAGGGTGGGGGCAACCAGTACCATGTGCTCAGATGTGTCTTGTCCTTTGTCCTTTTTGTGGAGTACATGTCTATTAAAGTATCTTTGTAAAACCCCAACTCTGTTTCACTTTTTTTGCGTGAGTTTTGTTTTGGGCGCAAGTTGACCTCACTGTCTGCAATCCTCCTGAGACCCAGGGTTACTGGCATGACCCATGGGGTCTGCATAGATATAATTGTTTTATGTGTATATAAGACACAGAAACAGAAGGAATAAAGGGTCTGGGGTGATATCACTGTGAAGTCCTGGCTAACCTTACTGTATGTATTTTAGGATGGCTTCAAACTCAGTAATCTTTTGGCACTGGGATTGCAGCATGCACTGTCGTGCTCTGTTTGCATCTAATATATATATATTAGACAAAATTTCCCTAGATAGCCTATATTTGTCTCTAGATCCTTCTGCCTCAGTGTCCTCAGGGCTGGAATTACAAGCACCACAGTCAATAGCAAGTTCAATAGTAGTCAGGGTTGTGTAGTAAGAGGTTTCTGGCCTGGACTTTTGGGTCTAGCCTCCAAGTTTAGGCCCGCAGACCGGCAGAGACACACAGATGCTTACACAGTTTTAGGCTGATCGGCCTAAGGCCCAGGCATATAACTTGCTAACTCTTTACCCTTAATCTAACCCATGACTCTTATCCTGTTCAGTCATGCAGCTCAGTACCTTTTCTCAGAGCAGCATAGTTGTCCTCTGCTTCCTCTGGCTTCTCGCTGGCCTTCTGCTCTGTTCTGTCTGTTCCTAGAGTCTTAGTCTGGTAGCCCCGCCCACACTTCCTGTCTGCCTTTGGCCAATCAGCACTTTTTATTAAGCTCATAGGCGGGGACAATTATTTGCAATGGAACAAACAACATAATCTCCCTACAGGGTTGACTCTCTCAAAAATAATTCAGTCATGTCTTCTCATCCACACAAGCACGCACAAAGCAGGATTGAAGCTTGGGCAGGCTCTGATCTTCACATTCTAAGCAAATGCTCTACCAAAGCTGTATCTTCCCAGTCCTCTGACTGTTCTCTTCTGAAACAGGGTTCCATAGAGTTACTTGAACTCTGTAATCCAGGCAGGCCTTTTAAAATCATTTTTTTCACAGTAGAATTATTGACCACTGGTTTTTTCAACCAGTCTGAAATACATAGCAAGTTCAAAGGTCTGCTTAGGCTGCTAACCCTGTCTCAAAAAAAAAAAAAAAAGTAAGGCCTGTTCTCCAAGCTGTACTGTGTAGTCTATGGGGGGATGTGGAAATGTTTTTTACATAGAAAGCACGAGAAAATTCTCTCCATTTGATTTGTATCGAAATGTTTTGCATTGATTTTTTTTCTTCTCTGCAGGATAATGAACTAGAAAAGATCACACGGAGATTCACTATGGAGCTGGCAAAGAAGGGCTTTATTGGTATGTATTGCTCTATGTGTTTCTGTGTACAAAGTGGAAACACCTGAAAAGTAAAGGTCTTAAATAAAGTACCTGGATACAGTTGTCCTTGCCCTTGCAGAAACCAAGTTTCACTGTTGATCTCAGACATAGCTGGCTAGTTTTGACTCACTGCAGTGTAGGAGGATGCCAAGGAGAGATCTCTCCTACCTTGTTTGCATTCTTTTCTGAAACATGAAAAAGGACATGACTACTAAATACTGAATCTATAACAATATTCTTAAACATGTGATATAGTAAAAATTGATGTCACTTGAAGCCAATGGGTTTTTTATTTTTTTGCTTGGGTTTGTTTTTTTCTGATACATGTTAGCTGTTCCTTTTTACTATGCATTAGCTGCTCACTGAGACGTACAGTGAGGCTGATATAATGTCCTCACTATTCAAGTTAGTTATAGGGGCTTTTGCAAGGCATGCTAAATTCTAAGGGTACATCCGTTTTTGCTTGATATTTTTATTGCCTTGTGTTTGTGTTGCCTCATTCTCTGTGAGATATAAATAGTCTTCGTGATGTATACATGTTATTTACTCTTTCATTTCTGAGCTGTTTGTCTTCTATTTCTTGGTCTAGAAGGCATCTGGTTATTTAAATAAATAAGTATAGTTAGTTGGTAAAGCATTAAAGGAAAACTGGCTGGAAAGGCAGTTGGCATAAATCACTCTGCTTTCCCACCCTTGTGTGACAAGTTCCTGTGAAATTCAGCTATAGAAACTTGTCCTTTTTTTAGGAAACAAGATGGAGTAAATGAATTAATACAGGAGTAAATATACAAAAAGACAGATTATAAGATTTGGTGTAAAATCATGAGAGTTCTTGACATGCCTCATATGAGCACTATTAGGAATTTTCCTTGTGCCTCATTACACAGGAACATTTGCTAACAGAGGTTAGTGAGCACTTCACTCATGCCTACAGGAATGCTCTCTGATTTCAAGATGGGGAATTGAAATCGTGTCTCAGAATAGCAATGGCTTTAGTGGTCATTTAAACAGCATGATTCCTCTTAGCCTAAAATCTCAATTCTGTTTTAACATCCTTGTGTTTTTACATGTTCGGTCATAGCTATTGCCATCTAGGCTGTTGACCAGCTTAGTTATGACAGCTCCAAAAGTAAAAAAGTGACTCACAGGAACTCTAAAAAAAAGGCAAACCTTGCATATGAGTAACATGGCCCCTTTGCTTGTAAGGCTTATCTGTTATTTTCTCACTTCCCTTTCTGCAGAGTTCTCCATTGTGACTCAGACTTGAGTTTTACCCTGTTAACTTTGGGGACTTAGGATCAACTTATCAGTTCCATGGGATGTGAGTGGGATGAGGATGGAGAAGGAGAACTTGATAGGAATTGTGTTACATCTGTAGACCACTGGGGTAAGGGGGTTGCCAATCCGGGAACATGGACATCTTTCTACTTTGCTGAGCCTCTTATTTCATTAAGTATTGCTTCATACTTTCTTAGTATCTGAAAGATCTACATAGTCTTTTTGATGCTGTTGTAAGGGATCTTGATTTGTTGGGGTATTTTATGGGGTGGCTTTTTTTTTCTTGAGAATACTTAGTTTCTGTAATCAAGCTCACATGGGTAAGATGTTACATATTTAATACAGTGTTGGCCCATACAAAAGGAAATAAATGATGCTTAGCATTAGTAGACCAGTATGGCTGTTAATTTTATGATTATCCTTTGTTCAGTCTTAGTAATAAAGTAATATCGGCCTCACAGAATACACTGGAAAAATGCTTCTACTTTTTCAGATTCTTGGGAAAGCTTGGGAGTGTTCATTCTTAGTGTGTGTTTAAATGGTATCTATCAACTGTAACTTTGCCCTGCTGGTTCCTCATATCTGTCTTTCTTATTCCCCATGACTCCATACATGGTTTCTGCTCTTCTTTAAATCAAACAGTGGGTTTAAGATTTACCTGCATTGTAGGAATTACATGTGATCTGTACAACCTGTAGATTGATTTTGTGTGCGGCAGGAAACTTAGGAACCTAGTAGGTAGGAAATCTGACTTGCCTTTAGCATACCTGGAATAGGTTTTGTTGTTGTTTTTAATGGACTTTCTTTCTCCTTGTTTCCCTTGTGAAACTTGTGAATAGCTTGTCAGTCAATATTCATGTCTTTATTTTTTCCCAAAATGTCTTTCTGATCTACAAACCGTTTCTCATACTTGCCATTCATATTACTATTTGAAGCAAGGAATGTGGCTGAAAATGAGGATAATACTACATAGATATTTCTAAACAGATTTGATAACAATTTCTCCTTTGTGGCTTAGGAAAGAAATACAATTAAATAAGGTCGTACTGACCTATAGCCTGAGTAAGTCAAATGGACAGTAAGCAAAGCAGACAAGTGGACAAGACTAGAACATCAGTCTTTGAGTAGGAGCTCTGTATGGGAAAGCAGGCTTGTGGAGACCAGACTTCCATGGACTTACAGATGGAACAAGTGAGATGGGGACATAAAACTTGAACCTTGACTTAAAGGCTCAGTCTTATATACATGCTTATCACAGTTCAGAAAATTAGGATTGGATCTGTTGGAAGAATTTTATTTTATGGAAGGACTTCCAATACTTTGAACAGTTTTGAAGTTATTTTTTATGAAAATAATGTATGATACAACTCACAGCATATGATAGAAAGCTATAATGCTTAAGTCCAAGAATACAGTAAACAAGTTACTGATGCCTATCTTTTCTGAACACGCATACACACATGTTCATGGGGGACAGAGACAGAAAGAAAGGGATAGAATTTTATGTAAATGAGCATATATAGCATGAAACCTGCCTTTTTTCTACATGGTGGGTTTAGTGATAATTCCAGGTCATTGACATGGGTTTTTTAAAAAATCAACTTTTTAATGACTAGTTACTTTGTAGTTACGCCATATCTTATTTAATTGGCCTCTTAAGTAGTTTTATGTTCTGGTTTAGAGAGTACTCATGCATAGTCCTCCCTTTACAGACATGTGGCTCAGGAAACTTGTGATGCCCTGGTGTTGGAAGCAGTGGTGCTCTCACTGGCTGTGGACCAGAGCTGTCCTCACACTTCACTTTGTGTGCTTGAAACTAAAAGCCGAGCCCCAAACCTTTATACAGCAGCCATTGGCCACTAAGTCAAACATGAGTCCCCTTCTTCTGCTTAGTGAGAAGGCCTAAGCTGTCTCATGCACATGTGCTCGAGCCAGAATGATCCTGTTACACTGGCGAAAATGATTCAGTTTTGTGCACTGAGGATTTGCCAGGGTCATACCCTGAAGTCCCAGGAGTTACTTATGTCTGCTATAGGTAACTTCCAGAGACAGCCCAGCAAATTCCAGTGGAAAAAAGAGCTACATGATATTATGTATACTAATCTCATAAAGAAGAAGCATTTAATGAGTATTTTTGTGACTTCAGTTTGTTACCAAAATGAGTTCTAAAGTTTCGTAGCCACAATTACATTGTTCTCTTAGAGAATTGCAAGCATCTTTATGTTTGGGTGAAGTTTATCTTAAAAACTGGCACACTGCCCTTTCCCTGTGCTCCCAGGTCCTGGCATTGATGTGCCTGCCCCAGACATGAGCACGGGTGAGCGGGAGATGTCCTGGATCGCTGACACCTATGCCAGCACCATAGGGCACTATGTGAGTATCCACTGAAACCCAAGGCTTCCTGCATTGCTGTCCACAAGAATTAACAATTCATCTGATTAAATGAGAAGTTGATAATTTCTGGGTTCATTTAATCATAAGCTTTTCCCTCTCTTCTGAAACTCTAAGCATAGTAAGCATGAATTAGGCTTTTGTTTACGTGCTTTACTTTACTGGACACTGACCTTCCCAACCAGGGCAGCTCACTTGCCCAGACACTAGATAGTACATTCAGTTCTGCCTTCCTTCCTTCCTTCCCATCAAATGCTTTCACTTAAAAGAGGAGCTAAAGTGTATGCGCTAAGCTGTGGAAACGGTGTGGCATAAAGGTAGAGTTTGGGCTTCTGAAGAAGGATTTTGGAAGGGGTATTTGAGCTGGACCTTGAAAATATGGTTGAATTTCAACATCTGGAAATTTTGAGGGCTAAGAGGAAGAGAAACACCTGAAGGTAAGACATCTATGTGTCAAGGTGATGGAAGAGGTAAGTGAACACAAATGTCAAGCCCTAGTGTGGCTTCACTTGGTAGTGAAGACTTTGCTGTACTCACCATCCTTCAGGAAGAGTAGCTGTCTATGTGACACCATCACCTCATGAATCCAGGGCTGAAGAGAACAGCCTGAAAGCAAAGAATTCTTGGGAAACGAAAGAAACATCCATAAACTCACAAGAAAAGTGAATGTTTTTGAAAGAGAAGGAAAGCACAAGCACATGAAATTGGATGGTGACTTAGGAAAAAAGAATTCTTAAAAAGTCAGGTGTGTATTACAAATGGCATATGTGTGAGCTGTTTCAACGCCGTGAGGAAGGATAGAGACCTGACCAGAGGAAATGAGGTCAGTGCAGGCCTCTTTGGAAATGTCCTGAACTCTGAAAGAGCACTTGTGTGGAGGAGGGAGAGGCAGAACAAAGTATTTAGGAAGAGACAAGTGAGGAAAGCCCCTGCCAGGTTACTGCCTATTAAGGACTTCAATCATTGTCTTGAAAAGAAACTATGGCAAGCTTCTGATGAGCATTTACTCGGTACAGTAGAAGATGGAATTGTTTTGTGTTCAGCTAAGAAAAGTGACATTGGAGAGGTGCAGAGGGACAGCAGCCTAAAAAAAAATCACTGCTGCCTGGAAAGAGTTCTGTTGTCTGCCTGTTAACTGGATGTGAGCCACAGGTACAGTGGTTTGAGAGGCAGACCATGTAAGAGAATTAGTCCTTTGTAGGAGTAAAATGCTGGGATAATCGGTTGTTGGGACCCTGGTGAGAAGGTAGGCTTTGAGGGGAGCCACTCCCTGAAGCCGTGTTGCCCAGTGCTTAGAGCACAGGCAGCCAGCTTCATGAGCTGGAGTCTCTGCTTTAGCTTCCTCATGTGTAATGTGCTTAGAACCATCCACAGCTTTTAATAAAGAGAAACAAAGGAAGTATTACAGTGTGTGAATTGTACTCTTCTGTGAAATGAAAGTACAGCAGTGTTAGAAAGTGTTAGATTTGGACTACCACTTCCCTTTCATAGCTTTTTCTTTTTTTAAGAAGCAGTATCTGCTGTGTAGCCCAGTTTAGAAGGAAACTCAGAGCTGCCCTGTGGCTTAGGCTCCCTAAGTGCTGAGCTTGCAGCCTTCATTGTCACGCCTGGCTTGCATGCCATCTAATGTTAGGAAAGCACTGGGTGAGCTCTCTTATTCTTGAGCTGGGCCCTGCACTGACCCCTGCAAGCTGGTAGGCAGTGCGCTGTTGGTCGTAACTCCCTCACAGTTGTGGGAGCATGAGGAAGCTCATAAGGCTCTGCCAAATAAACCTTGCTTGGAACTGGTGAAAGCCCGTCTGTCTTTAACTGATAGATCTAAAGACTCAGACCAAGGTAAGAAACCGTCATTACTGGTCATCCACCCTACTGGCAATATGGTATTGGGAGGCCTGGGCATGGTCCCTACCTCCTGGGTTCCCAGATCGTTAGGTATGCTGGTGAGTCATCTAGCACCAGACTATTTCCTTCTGCCCCAGTATTTGCATTTCCACAGCTGAGAACCCTCTGGCACCAGCTTTGCAATTTCGTATGTGGTGTTAATTATTCATGAAAGGACTGTGGGAAAATTACTAATCCTCAGAACTTTACTAGACTCCCTTCTTTTCAGAGTGGTTTCCATTCTCTGTTGGTAACTGTACAAGTGATGCAAGTCCAAGTTCTCTGTAAAACTAAGCAAAGGAGTAAAGGTCAGGTGACTGCTGGACAGGAATATAGTATGAACTTGAGCACTTTGTTGCAGGAGATAAATTCACTTAGGCATGTTTTTGTCCCTAGTTTAAAATTCTCCTTCATGTTCTGTTGATCTTCTGGGCATGATCATACTATACTGCCTCTCATTTCTTCTGTTCTTTGATCAATGTGTCTTGTTTTACGGTGTTCTGCTTGCTGTTTATAGTGTTTGGTGCTTAGGAGGGAAACGCTCCCAAACCCATTTTTTCTTTTCTTTTGTGTGTGATTATATGTATTCTGAGGTCAGTGTTGTCTTCTGAAGTTGCTCTTCTCATATTTTGAGGGTCTTGTTGACCCTGAGCTTACTGACTTTGACTACCCTGGCCCACCAGCAAGCTCCAGCAATATGTGCTTGCAAAGCACTACTTTATACCAACTGAACCATCTGCCCAGACCCTAAAGACCCCATTTTATTATAAAGAAGGTGTTGGAATCGTGCAGATCTAGTGGCACCAAAGGTACAGGCTTCTGCATCTTGCCCAAGAACACCATTTTATATTTTCCCTCCGCATGCCCTGTTTTGAAGTTCTTTCTTCCTTTGAGGCCAGGTTTTATTGTATAGCCCTGATTGGCCTGGAGTTCACTGTGGGGGCCAGGCTGGCCTTAAACTCAAAGATCTTACTGCCTCAGCCTCCCAACCCAAGTGCTGATTACAGGCATATGCTGCCAATCTCAGCCAAAGTTTTTTGTTGTTGTTTTGAGAGGAGGAGAGTGTTTTGACATATTAAATTTCAAAATTAGTTTGGCAAAATACAACACACTATCTTTCCATTCAAGAAAATTGGAATGCCTTTTCTGGTTCTGGGTGGGGTGGGGGTGGACTGGGCTATGTTATGACAATCTTGAGGGACTCCCAAGTGGAATGTGAACCCTGATTTAATGTGGCTTAGGTTTTTGTTGAAGGGGTAATAGCTTCAAGCTGAATCATATCTATGCTTATGATACTCCTATTTGTGCTTAACACTAAATTTCTAAACTATCTCTGTGAAAAACAACCTGTCTTATTAGATTCCTAAAAAACGGAAAATTGAAAAAGGCCCCTCCCTGTTGGTGAATATGAACTCTGTATGACTCACACATACTCAGAGACTTCTGCAGCTTGTAGATTTTATTTTTATAAACAGAGTACCCGTGAACTTGAACTTCTCCTTCCTCAGCCAATGGCTGAGGTTATAGGCAGTGCCATGATACCAACTCAGACACACTCTAGCTAAAATATGTTTAGTTAGTGAAAAGGTGCTATGTTGTATTGGCTTGATCATAGCAATGGGACTTAGTACCAGGTGTCATTGCACGTGCCTTTAATCCCAGCACTAAGAAGGTTGAGACAGATTCAAGGTCAGTGATCTATCTCAAAAGAGAAAAATTTCATTAAATTGTTACTCCTTTCCTCTCAAAGGAATTATTATTATCTACGTGGTATCAGGGGTTGATCTTCAAGCCTCACTCACATTAGTCAAGCACTTTACTTGTGAGCTATATCTATAACCCTCTCTTACAGGATATCAATGCACATGCCTGTGTTACTGGTAAACCAATCAGCCAAGGAGGCATCCATGGGCGCATCTCTGCTACGGGCCGTGGTGTTTTCCATGGAATTGAAAACTTCATCAATGAAGCTTCTTACATGAGCATTTTAGGAATGACACCAGGATTTGGTGATAAGACATTTGTTGTTCAGGTAAAACATTTTGGGTAGGGGGGTGGTTTTGCTCTGTTTATATTTAGTTATTTATGTGGGAAGACATACATGGTATGGGTTACATTGGAGGTCAGAATGGAAATCAGTTTTTCCACCAAGTAAATTCCAAGGATTAAATTCAGGTTGTCAGGCCTGGATACACGTGTTTTTACCCATTCTTCTCGCAGCCCCCACATTTTGTTTTCTTAATAGATGTTCTACCTTAAAATTTTAAGGTTATTCAGTTTATGGTTTTAAAGTTAGATTCTTTGACAGTTTGCTAGATTTTAGAATGTTTTTCTTGATATTCGTAGAATTAGACCCAATTTAACACCTCTTAGATAATAAATACATGACTATCACTTCTTTTGATCCTTAATTAAACATAGAATTGCATTCAGAAAGAAAATAAGGCTCAACTGTAAAGGCGTTGTAAGTGTGCAGAAATCTTTTCATATGACCTAAACTTGTTTTCTGTAGCAGCATATTCATTTCACTTAGAAGTTTATGATTAGCATTACCTTAAAATAGTAGCACGCCTTTATCTATACAGGGGTAAGACCACTAGGCTCTTGACTGCATCAGTGTGGGTTTCCCACTGCCATTTCTTTATAAGAAGCAAAGCCTATAACTAAACTTCCCCAGAGCGCAGTCTCATGGATAACAGAGGTTGGGTTTCAGATTCTTGATCATAGAAATTTGTCATTGGAGAAGCCATACATTGCTTTTTTTTTAAATATATTTACTTATTTTGTTTACATTTGTGTGGGTGTTTGTGTGCCACAGTACACATAGAGGTCAGAGGAAGCTTATGGTGGTTGGTTTTCTCCTTTCACTGTGTGGGTCCTTGGGATAGAACTGAGACCATCAGAGTTAAACTTGATAGCAAGTACCTTTCACATAAGCTATTTACTGGCACAAGACATTGCTACTTTTAGCACAAATTTTGAGACATGCTTCTAAACTGTCTGTGTTTTGCATAATTGTTCTTCACAGGGATTTGGTAACGTGGGCCTGCACTCTATGAGGTATTTGCATCGCTTTGGTGCTAAATGTGTTGGTGTCGGTGAATCCGATGGGAGCATATGGAATCCAGATGGTATTGACCCAAAGGAACTGGAAGATTTCAAGTTGGTATGTTATCCTGATATCTGAGCAGTCTTTTAAAACTTAAGGAGAATAGTTTCTGTTTTGTTTTGTTATGTGCTGTGGCATTCAATTGGAGGTTGGAAGATGCCCTGCAGGAATCTGCTGTCTCCTTTCACCATAGGACTCCCAGGGAGGGCTCGCTCAAATCCAGGTCATTGTTTGGCAGCACTGAGCCATGTGCCACCATGCACACATGGGGACAGGAGTAGTTTCTCCTTCCACCACACAGATGGATCATCACAGGCTGGTGGCATTGTCTTATTCAAGCTTGGGGGGTTGATCATCTTGCCTCTTCCTTCCTTCCAAGTATTGATAGCTTTTTTTTTTTTTTTTTTTTTTTTTTTTTTGAGGCACAGTCGCTATGTACACTTGGTTGCCCTCATTCCCTGAGTAGCCCAGACTGGTTTCAAACTCACAACAGTTTTCTGGCCTCAGCATTTCTAATGCAGGGATTAATGAACCATTGTATGTATGGTTCTCAAAGAGCCCAAAATGTTAGATTTTGTATAATAGGTACTGAAGATAGCATTTAAACTCTTGTTGGAGCCATTAATTCTGATTTTTCAATCAATTACAGCAACATGGGTCAATTCTGGGCTTCCCCAAAGCAAAGGTCTATGAAGGAAGCATCTTGGAGGCTGACTGTGACATCCTAATCCCTGCAGCCAGTGAGAAGCAGTTAACCAAGTCCAATGCACCCAAAGTCAAAGCCAAGGTAAAATCATTGTTTTGTGCGTTTGTTGTTTTTTTTTTTTTTTTTTTAAGGCATCAGCAGGGTAGAATATAAAAGTGTGATCAGTGATTTTGTTTGAGTCACACAATTATTCCACTGTCACCACTTTCAAAACATAGTTAAGAAAAGTTAAGAAACAAAAATCAAAGGTAGCTGTATACACACTGTAGAGCAATTTAATTTTAGCTGGAATTATGTTCTTCCTTTTAGCTCCTTACACATGTATGTTCATCTGTTCCATGAGGAGTTCCTGGCATCTATGCATGTCCCCCATTCTCTTGCAGATCATTGCTGAAGGAGCCAACGGACCAACCACTCCAGAGGCTGATAAGATCTTCCTGGAAAGGAATATCATGGTTATTCCAGTAGGTCACCTGTGTCCTAGGTTTACATGCTCTGGGAATCATTTCCTTTCCTAGCAACTGGCAGAAGAGAGGATTCACTGGTGTCACAAGTTGTAATAAATTCTTAAACAAGGCTGAGGCCAGGTTCCTAGTGGTAGGGAGGGCCCTTGCAAGAACACACACAAGGTTCAGTTGGCAGCACCTCCAGAAGGGGGAGGAAGGGCCCAGAAGCATGGTCAGTATAAGATGGCAGTCACTTCTTCCCTCTTAGTTCTGAACTCTTCTCTAGCTTCCAGCTGTAACTTGAGTATAAGTGTCTCTCAAAATTTAGTCACATTAAATGTGCACATTACTGTGCTAGAAATACAATTCTAAATTAAATTCTTAGGTTTCGTTACTCATTTTATAACTGCATTTTGAATGAATGTCTCCTGCTGCTTTACTGAAAAAGGAGGAAGGGAGAGAAACTTAGGGCTAAAGAGATGGCACAGCCATTAAAAGCTTCTAAGTGCTCTTACAAATGCCTCAGAACCTGCCTCTGCCTACACCCCAACTCCAGGGATCTCACACCCTCTTCTGGCCTCTATAAACACTCCTGTACCCTGACATCTACATTTCTTTTTTTTTTTTTTTTTTTCTGAACTTGTTTGTATTCAGAGTTTGAGGCAAAAATAGTGGAGTTATTGGGACCTAATATAGACTCTGAAGAGACCACTTTATAGAAAGCATGTATTTAATTATATTAAAAAAAAAAAAAAAACTCACCCAACTGAAATAGGCTGCCTTAAAATGGTGGCAAAGGTAATGCTATCTGTAGTGTTTGATGTTCTTAGTCAGGGTTGTTATTGGGCTGAAGGCACAATGACCAAAGAGCATCCACATCACTGCATTATCAAAGGAAGTCAGGCGGGAACCTGGAGAAGCAGGCCCACCCACAATGGGCTAGGTCCTCCCAAATCACTAATTAAGAAAATGCCTCCAGCATCGTTTCTCAACCTTTGGGTTACTACCCCTTTGGCAAACATCTATCTCCAAAAGTATTTGCATTATAATTCATAACAATAGCAAAATTACAATTATAAAGTAGCAACAAAAATAGTTTTATGGTTGGAAATCACCAACGTGGTACTAACTGTCTTAAAGGGTGACAGCATTAGGAAGGTTGAGAACCAGCACTTTGAGTACATTTTGTCAGTTGAGGAGACTCCTCCTCAGATGGCTAGCTCCTGTCAAGTTGACAGAAAACTGTGCTGCCTGGGTGTTTGGTCCCGTCATGTGGAAATCAAGTTCCAGAGCCTGGGAAGCAGCTAAAGGTTCTCAGTACCAAGCCTGACGTTTCTTAGTTGTCTTTCCTGTGTCACATTGTGTGTAGGATCTCTACTTAAATGCTGGAGGAGTGACAGTGTCTTACTTTGAGTGGCTGAAGAATCTAAATCATGTCAGCTATGGCCGATTGACCTTCAAATACGAGAGAGACTCTAACTACCACTTGCTCAGTAAGTTCTTAAAATCTCGTTTGTGTCTCCAAAAATTGTCCTTTGGGCCAAAGAAAGAGCTGAGAAAGCATACATACTCAGGAAACCTTTTTCTTATACTCCTAGAAAACAGTTTTTCTTTCTCATGTTCATAGAGAAAAAGGACCCTTCCAAATCTGATCTATAAGCTAATGTCACTGTAAAAAGTTTTTTCCTTTAAATCTGAGCTCTAGTACTGATCTTATTCAACCCTATCTTTAGGTATAAAAGTCTAAGCTGACAGTTATGAAAATGTTATGATTAAACCTATTTTTATTCACTTTAAAAGAAGTGTTTCTAGTGTGGAAATCCCTTTTTGAGTCCTGGTAAGAGGTTTTCTTTGACCAGAGGAAACTAAGCTGTTAAGAACTTCTCATCCAGCTGAAATAAAGCCAAGACCTCCAACTCGGCCCCTGTACTCTGCCATTCTGAGAGTGTTCCTCTCTGTCTTTTTCCTTTGAACAGAGCCAAGAGAAGAAAACCCCAGTGACGGCTGTTATGGAAACAGAGCAGTGACCTAAATTCACATTTCTATAGGAATTTGGCAGGCTTCTCCTTGCTGAGTTTTTAATAATTAGCCCTTTTATGTCATCAGGAGTAAAGATTTCTAGAACATTAGTTTTGGGTCTACAATATAGGTTAGAGTTACTTTAAGTCTACATTTCTTTTCTCCTTCTATTGACAATATCTTACATGTCTTGGCTTCTTACAGTGTCTGTTCAAGAGAGTTTAGAGAGAAAATTTGGAAAGCATGGTGGGACTATTCCTGTGGTCCCTACAGCAGAGTTCCAGGACAGGATATCGGTGAGTGTTCCCCACCTTGTCTTTTAGGCTGGGTAGATTACATGGTGTATTATCAAAGGATTTTAACCATAATTGTATTATGTGGTTATACCTCATTACTTCATTCTAAAAATTATGGCAAATAAATAATTCTGGTTTGGGTACTTATGATTCGGCATAATCATGAAGGATTACCATACTTTTTAACTCAACTTTCAGAAAACTAAAATAAACATGAGACTAAATTATATGAAAATAAAACACGTAGAGTTAACAGATTAGAAAAGATAAATCCATCAGTTTTTGGCAGGGTGTTTCAATAGTTTATACACCACAAAGAACTTACTAGGACATTACAAGAAATATGGACTACAAAAGGGCATAGCATATATACATGGGAAAAAGTATTTGCCTGTTTTATTTTGTTCTATTTCTGTGGTCCTGGAAACTGAACCCAGGACCTTATGCGTGTTGGATTAGTGCTCTGTCACTAAGCTAGAACCCCAGTCCCAAGTAACAGATCCTAAAAACTCACTGTCTCAGTCGAACGGTCATACCTTTATTCCAGCAGCACTGCAGATAGGGGCAACTCTTGAAATTTTTCAGTTATAAAGTGCTGTAGCCCCACAGTCAGCAGAGGGGAAGGGAGGATGGGAAGAGAATGCTGGTGATGTTGCTTGTTGTCAGCCCTTACGTTCTTCAGAGGATTCAGGAGTGTGCTGTGTCTCATTTGTCTTGTGTCTGTAGCTCTGGAACTCAAGAGGCAGTACTGGGGAAGCTGCTGTTTCATCTCCCTACCTTTATAGGCCAAAACAAAGTATAGTGCGAATATCAATTACAAGGTGTTTGGTTTAGTGACGTTGCCAACAGGTAGCCAAGGATGAGCATTAATTCCTGATCATCCTCCCTCTACCTCTCAAATTTGCAGTCCTAGGCATGTACCATATGCCTGACCAGAACAGATCACCTTTTCTGGTAACTCACTTCAAGTTTTTATCTGGTACCTTAGGATTTATATTGTATAGCTGTCTTGTGTCACATTAAGAGTGGCAGTGACTTACACTTTTTGGTTTTTCAAGACGGTTTTTTTGTATAGCCCTGGCTGTTCTGGAATTCACTTTTTAGGGCAAGCTGTCCTTGAACTCACATAGATCCACCTGCCTCTGCCTCCCAAATGCTGGGATTAAAGGCATGTACCACTATGCCTGGCACTACATTTAATTTTTAAAGAAATCCCTCTAAGAAACATTAGGTAGAAGAGTCTATAGAAACAGAAAGCTCATAGCTTCTCCAGCATTAAAGTGAGGGCCACCAAGTACACAGGCAAGCCCTTCATTGACCTGCTGTCTGCCTTAGCCATAACCTCTGCTTCTGGTGGCCCTGCACACTTGGAGAAGTGCAGAGTGCCAGCACAGCAGCTGTAGGAGAAGAGTCAAGGATGCTAATCTATTTGCCTGCCCCCAGGCTTCTTTTCTGTGTTTGTCCTAACTGTGATCTTCATGAATTTGTTGCTGACCAGTATCATTAAAACAACTATGACTGGAAAATGTGATGTGTCTTGCTAGTATACACTACAGTACAGAATGATATGTTTTTTCTGTATTGCTGCAATAGCAACTTAATTCTTGGTGTTCTAGAGACACGAAGCATGCCTTGGTGTTCTTATTCTTAACAGGGTGCCTCTGAGAAAGACATCGTGCACTCTGGCTTGGCCTACACAATGGAACGATCTGCCAGGGTATGTGTATGTGTGAGGATGATTGCTGCTTTTGTGTTAATAACAGGAAACACAGCCATGTGTCATATTTGTGACCTGGTCCCCATTCCTGTAGAGCAGAATGTGTACCTCATTTCTGCACTATTGTCAATATATCTTTAGGAAGAAGTCTGCTGAGTTAGGCAATTGACTGCTGCCAAGAAGGTAGTTGACCAAACTAGAATGCCAATTAGTCCATCACTACTTAATAGCCCAAAGCTGACTTGCCACAGATTTGGTTTAGGTAAGAATGGGGGGGGGGACCTTAAATGTAACAGTTTGAGTACAATTTTTCTGACTTGACTTTTTTTGTCTTTTGAGATAAGGTCAGTCTCTGTAAGTAGCACTGGCTTGCCCTGGAACTCTCAGATGTAGACCAGGCTGTCCTTGAACACAGTATGCCTTCCTCTGCCTCCCAAGAGCTGGGATGAAAGGCTTGTTCCTTCTTGATCAAGTTTGGATTCCAGGTGAAAGCAGCATAGACAGGTTCTGTTGAAGAAGGCAGCACTTCTTAGTGTACTGTTTTTGCTGGGAATTTAAAACAGGGTCTCATGTGTCCTAGGCTGTGAAAAACTGAGGGTGTGGTTCTTATCATCCTGTCTCCACCTACCTAGTTCTGAAGTTATCAGTATGTGCTGCTATGCTTGACTTGGCTGCTTGTTTTTCATTGAGATGTAATGAAAACACTAAATGGGCTGCCAAGATGGTTCCATGGATAGATCCGACAGTCTGAGTGTAATCATTGAGACGCACATGGTGAGAGGAGAAAGCCAGCTCTTTTCAGTATTCCTCTGATGCATGCACACAGCATACACACCAGAAAAGTCACCAGCCTGTAGTGTATTCACAAGGCTGTGGCTGTCACCATTGAAATTCTAGAATGTTCCCATTGCCCTGTTCTTAGTTGTTATCACTAAGTATCTGACCTGGGCTCATTCCAGGTAACAGGATAGTTAACAGGCAGAGAAACCATTCATGTCTCTAGTCCTTAGGATCATTTCTCTGCTGCTGTCATTTGTCTCTGGCTGTCTGAGTCCTACACTTGGTCACGGGGTGGGTGACTAGCACCAGGCTTTCACACAGGTGGTCTTACTGCCTTTTCTTATTCATTCCAGCAAATTATGCGCACGGCCATGAAGTATAACCTGGGACTGGACCTGAGAACAGCTGCCTATGTCAATGCCATCGAAAAAGTCTTCAAGGTGTACAACGAAGCTGGTGTGACCTTTACATAGACAGGTCACAACTGACTTCTTTACCACCCACTTCACCTATAATTTCTGCAGACCTGTCACAAGTTTACATGTAACCACAGAAATCGTTCTTGTGACTCATTAGTTAATGAACACTGTTCTTGGCAAGTCAGTCTGAATCAGCCCCTTAAGAGAGATATTAGGTTAGAGGATCATGTACAAGCTGATGTGTAAAAGTAGGAATCACGTGTATCCAAGAGCCGGTTAGGTACTTTTTCTAAGTCAAGTCTGCTTGCATCTGGCTCTGCTGCCTTTTCTGAGTCCTAACAGGGTCAGTGCTGTTACCAGGGAAGATAGTCAGGAGCGGTCAGCCATTTCTGGACAAGTATGGGGGCTTGGACACATAGAAGAAATAGGTGTGTGGCATTTTCCAAAAGTGGCATGGTCCTCAAATGAGTTATTGCTAGTTTACAGCCACAAAATAACTCAGTTTTCTAAGTTGCAAACAAAAAAAGCTGTTTCTCTTAATGTATTTTATTCTTTCAGAATAAAATTAGTCCATGCTGCTGTGATAAAATTGCCTTTAATCACTTAAGCCTAACCTTGACTCAAGCAGTGAATGCCTAAAACATAGTAAATGGAAGAAGCTAGTTTTTTATAACATAAAACAGTGTCATTTGTAGCTTATTGGCACTGCATCCGTGTCCAGGGGAAACAAAGTGGCACTGGGAACACTCTCCTCACACCTGCAAGTGGCAGGGACTCTGGGGGACCTGGAGCACAGTCCAGGGTGTGCAGTAACCTCTTTACCGTGAAAATGACTTGTTCTTCCATTTGGAGATCTGTTGTGTTGAGTAACTGAAACATAATTCAAATAGTGTCCCAGAAAACCCATTGGGCTCCCTGTTTAGAGTCCGGCTGGCTCCAAGCACAGGCTCACTCTACTGCCCCTTCTTCAGAGCTTTGCATCCTGCTCACGCTTCACTAACAGCTGGCTGGAGACTGCACTTGACTTGTCTGGGGAGTCATTGGCCAAGGCTTCAGAACAGGAGTGTTCCACAGAAGTACCAGATATTATTTATATAAGAATGAGTGCTTTTTTTTTTTTTTAACAGTACCCTTTCAGAAATTTCTAACTACTTTGTAAGTGCATGATTAAAACTTGGTGATAAAAGCAGTTATTAAAAGTCTACCTTTTCCAAAGTTTGTGTTTCTTTTCTGTATGTTCATATTTGGTGGTCTCTTAGTAATTGATAAAATAGTAGTTAAGTCTCAAAAGTTTCCAAAGCTACCTATGTCACTTAATTTGCTATAAACTACGCACATTTTTGGTTTTGGTTTTTTTCAAGACGAGTTTCTCTGTGTAGCCCTGGCTGTCCTGGAACTGGGTTTGTAGACCAGGCTGGCCTCCAACTCAGATCAGCCTCCCTCTGCCTCCCAAGTGCTGGGATCAAAGGCCTGTGCTGCTCCTGCCTGACTAGCTGCTCAAACTTTATTTGTGGATTATTTTTTATTTCATTTTATTAAGCTATAACAGCTCTTCTTTGGTAAGAGGCTGTGTGTAAAACTAATATGCTAGTTTAATTTCTGGTACTTTTCATTTATTCATTTGTTTGAAGCAGGGTCTTATGTAGAACAGGCTGGCCTCAAACCTATTAACTCGGAGCTAGCTTTGAATTGATCCCGATTCTCCTACATACTTGACCCAGACTGCTACCATAACTGCCCCCCTTTATGAGTATCTTTTAAATAAAGTTTTGTTTGAAGCATTTTAGCTATAGAATTTAATAGCTACTTAAGATAATATGGGGCCAGTTACTGGCGATTCAAGGCAGGCAGATCTCTGAGTTCAAGACCCATCTGGTCCACATTGACAGATAGCATAGATATTTGTACGTCCATAGCCAGGATGGAACCAGTTTGGATCCTCATTAGTGAATGAATGGCTAAAATGGCATATGTATGTATGGGTGTTTTGCCTGCATGAGTCTTTCTGTGGTGCCTGTGGAAACCAAAACAGCAGATTTGATTCCCAGAGACTGGAGTCACAGAAGGTTATAAGCCACCATTTGGGTTCCGAAACAGGGTTTTTAACCTCTAAACCATCTCTTCAGGCCCAGATTTCATACATTTTTATTTTATGTATGAGTGTTGCATATGATGTATGCAGCACAGGTGTGTATGGTACCCATCAGAGGTCAGGAAGGGGCATTGTGTCCCCAGAAACTGAAGTTTCAGATGGTCATAAGCTCCCATATGAGTGCTGGGAACCAAACTCCAGGTCCTCTAAAAAAGCAGCAAGTGTGTGTGTGCAAAACATCTACTTTCAGGTGCTTCTAATTCATCAAGTGGGTTCTATCTGAAAGTATTAATGTAGGAAAGACAGCCATACTAACCAGTTTTCCTTCTGTGGAAGTGCCAGAGTTGTTTTTTATTTCCACACACAAGCTTCTGTTTCTGCCTCTACAGCCAGCTGTAGAGGGTACAAGCAACTCCTAGGTGTTTCCAAACACAGGCCAGTGGTGGTAGTAACAGTGCACTGAGTATCCTTGGGGTATAATTAGGCACACCTTTGCTAATCATTGTGGATGTTACTGTGAGGCCGGAGAAAGCATAGGATGATTCCCTTTGAAATTCATACCAGGCAGATGGCTGCTCAGGTCTCACATCCCATCTTATGACATGTTGACCATAATCTTGTCTAGGGTGGACAAGTCTTCCTAGGGTTAAAATAAGATGCTCATGAAGGGGTCAGGAGCTAGAGAATGCTTAACAGGTTGAGTTTAGTCACCTCTGAGAGTCTCCAGTATCTTTAGAAAAATTAAGTTCTCTCTGGGAACTTCATATATAAGATGCTGTTGGAAGACCACAGAGTAGAGAACTCTAAGAAATGGATCCAGAGGCTGTCAAACAAACAAGGACTATCCCAGTAGCTTTAAGAAAGGTTGCCAAAAGGCAAGACTTCCCATGACCCACGACAGCTGCCATTTCTAATCCTGTGGCCTGGAGAAGAATGTGGCATGTTGCTGCAGAGACATTTTCCTCTAAAAACTGTTAGGGCCCTGTGTTCCTAACAGCTTGCTGAGTGGCCAAGGAGTTAAACAACCCAAAGGCTATAGTAACTTCGTCCTGTGACAACAAATGGATGTGGAGTTGAGACCAGAAGACAGGCTGGAGGCTCAAGAGGTGGCTTAGCAGTTAAGAGCACTGGTGCTTTTCCAGAGGACCCAGGTTCAGTTTCAGAGCCCACATGGTGGCTCACAACTGTCTCAACTTCCACCTGACACCATCTCTGTCCTCTATGGGTACCAGGCAAACTCATGGTGCACATACATGCAGGCAAACTTTAAAACCAACAGCAGCTAATGTGTGATAGGCAGGTATCCAGCCTCTGGACTGCACCCACCTTGAACATCTTCAGGGATGTTAGAGCATGTGCACTGGGGCCTCCAGATCCCAGAAATAAGTTAGGGGGGTGCCGTCCCTGCATACTCACACTTAACTTTTTCCATAAAAGCTACTTACCCTGTTCTTTGCTCAAACTGTTATCAGCCACCAACTTAAACGATGACATCTGAGTGGTTTTTGGCAACTACCCCCAATGAAAAGACTTAATGTAACATCAGCAGTCAAAAAAAAATATAGTTTGAGGTGGATGTTCCTAGGGACTAGGGGCCAGCTCAAGTAACAGCAAACCTTTACAGCTTAAGAACCTGTCTTCTGTGGTGCTCTAGCATAGTGTTCTACTATGAAGCTATGCACCCAGACCCTCATTCCTTGAGATAGGATCTCCCTCCAGAACTTAGTCCGGCCACAAACTCATGATCTTCTTGCCTGTCCATCCTGAGTGCTGGAATTTAAGGTGTGTGTCACCATGCCCAAATAAATGAGGTCTCGAAAGAAAGATTTCCAACTACATTATGTCTTCATAGGGAATTATTTCCAGGCTGTTCAGCCTTTTTGTGTGGGAATGTCTTTCTGTATGCTGTGAATAGCAATCTTTAAATAAAGGAGCTGTTGTGGCCCATGACAGGCGCCATAGAAAAAGTAGGAGGAGAAATCAGGATAGGAGGAGCAGGGCGGAGTCAGACAGACTGGGCTGGAAGCCCAAAGGAGCAACATGTAAGGAGCACAGGTGAGCCACGGGCCATGTGGCAGACAGATTAATGAGAATGGATTGAGTTAAAATGAAGGAACTAGCTAGCAATATGCCTGAGCCATAGGCCAAACAGCATGAAGTTAATATAAGCGTCTGAGTCATTTGGGGGGGCCTGAGCAGCAGTGGCAGGCGGCTAAGGGGTGTGGCGCAGCAGGTCTGTGGGTCTGGGCCTCTGGCCGCCTGGGACCAAGAAACCACATTGTAACTCAGACTGTTCAGCCTTTTTGAGACAGGATCTTAACTCTTACAGCCAGTTTGCCCTTGAACTTTTGGCAATTCTGATTCAAACATTTCCATGCTCCAATGTCAGGACCATAGAACTTCACTAACAGCAGGCCACTGGTTTTCTAGACTGGTTACCCAAGAGGGCAGAGGGTGATCCAAGAATAGAACAAGCTGAAAACGCTGATCCGATCATTCTTTTCTGACACCACTATTATTTTGATAACACTGACTTCATGCCCCTCCCTCATTGCCAAGTACACTTGAAAGAAAATATGGACAAGGCACTTGTTCATGGAAACAACTGTATGGGAGGTGTCTTAAGATGTAGGCAACACTTGGACTCTCTGGAGATGGGACAAATTTCTTTAAATAGTTTATTGTTATTGTGGGATAGAGGCACATACATGCCATGGCATGTGTGAGTGCAGAGGTCAGAGGACAACTATGGAGTTGGTTCCCTGTGCTTTTACAAGGGTTTCAGGGATTGAATTCAAGCCATAAACTTATGCAGAAGCTTTTATCCACTGGGCCATCTCATCAGCCTAAGAAAGAACAATTTCATTATTTATCTAACTCATGGCATGTGGACTAGTTCACATGAGAGTTGCCATACAAGTTAGACGATACAAGCTGCCCTCCATAGCCATTAAGCAGAAATCCTGCACTGTGTCCATTCTGGATGTCCACAAAGCCACGGCGCTCCATTCTGGATGTCCACAAAGCCACGGCGCTCCATTCTGGATGTCCACAAAGCCACGGCGCTCCACTTCCAATGTGACTCACTCATTCTTCTCAAGTGGTCGCTGAATAGCACTTCTCTAGGGAACAGTGGGCGGGGGGGGGGGGGGGGGGTTCAAAGCAGGGTTTCTTTGTATAACAGCCCTGGCTGTCCTGGAACTCACTTTGTAGACTGGGCTGGCCTCGAACTGATAGATCTGCCTGCCTCTGTCTCCCACTGCCACTGCCACCACCACCACCTGGCTTGGAACAATCTTGAATAATGTAGTTTTGCCCTCCACAACCAACTTCTTAAAACAACTGCATTAGCTTCCTCTCAAAACCAAACATCAGAGAAATGCACAGTGTTAAAGTAAGAATTTCTCATCTTCCCACAGAGAGAACCACTGCCAATATTTTTTCAGGTATGAGCTATTTAGGTTTATATGCTGTTCTTATATAATTATATCATTTGCCTTATGAAAAATGAACTTGTTATGCATGTATATTGCAACTCATTAACTTACTTGGACATAATATACTTACATTCCCTAGTTGTTTTTTGAGGCCTGTGCATGGACCTTGCTTGTCTGAGGCAAGCACTCCACCGCTGGGGTACAGCCTCAGCATCTTCGGTAGCCATCTGCATCCCATTTCCTCTATAGACAGTATTTGTTAGCCAGAGACGATTGGCAGCTTTTCAGGCACAGATCCCATTTTCAGATCAGACTGAAGAACTTAGGGTTTAGTAGGATTTAGAGGTACCGTCTCTACATTGTGTGGCAGTCTCATGACCAGGACAACTTGCCACCTGAGAGATGCCTGGTGACTTCCAATGTTTCCATCTTGTCCTTGCTATCATGATCATGTTAGGAAGCCTGCATTTCCACCTTTGCTACTTCTACACACCTTGGGAGACCATTCCAGTCCATGGCTGCCACTCATACTGCCCTTAGCTCTATAAGCTTGGGTTTGGATTGAGGAAACTCAGAAGTCTTCAGGAGCCAGACCAAGAAAGGAAGTCCCCCACTAGCTAGACAATGTACGTTCCAGTGCTGACTTTTGGCTATCCTGTGATTTTTAGAAATCTATGAGACAGTTCCAGAAAATCCAAAATGTGGGAAGAAACTGATTTATTCTTTGACTAAAACATCTTGTCTCTTCGTTTCTGCTAAGAACAAATCACTTCCAGCAAGATACATTTTTAAAAAAACTAGAGCCAGGCATGGTCTTTAATCCCAGGCCTTGGGAGGCAGAGGCAGGTGAATTTCTTGAGTTTAAGACCAGCCTGGTCTACAGACTGAGTTCCAGGACAGCCAGGGCTACACAGAAAAAAATCTGTCTTGAAGAAAAAAATAGTCACAGAATTTCTCCTAATCTCTGCTCCCAAAAAGTGTGTATGTGTGCATGTGTGTCTGCATGTATATGTGTGTGTGTGCGCGCGTGTGTGTATATGTGCGTGTGTGTATGTGTGCATGCATGTGTGCGTGTATGTGTGTGTGCGCGTGCGTGCATGTGTGTGTGTGTGCGCACGCGTGTGTGTATGTGTGCATGTGTGTATGTGCGTGTGTGTGTGTGTTTATATGATGAACACATGTTGCACGTGTGTGCAGAGACAATAGCCCATACTCACATGGAGACCAGAGGCTGATGCTGGGTATATTTTCCTGTCGCTTTTCACCTTGATTTTTGAGGCAGGGTCTCTCACTGACCCTAGAGCTCATAGGTCCATTCAGCTTGACTGTCCGGCAGGATCCCAGGAACCACCCATCCCTGCTCCCATACCTATGACTGACATAGATGCTGGAGTCTCGAACTCAGGTCCTCGCCCTTGTCCAGCAAGCCTTGTGTTTTATCCCCAAACCCTGTTTTGTTTTGTTTTCCCTGAGGTTTCATGTAGCTAGGCTGGCTTTGAATTCAGCCTCCTTCCTCTACCTCCCGAGTGCTGGAAATTACAGCATGTACCACCACACCTGGCTTGTTCCAAAACTTCTAAATGCTATCTACTTGTACACTTTATAGACAGGGTCGTATGTAGCCAAGGCTGCCCTTAAATTCACTGCATAGCTGAGGCTTGATTCTTGAATTCAATTCTGCCGAGATTACAGGGGTGTGCCACCACATCCAGTCACCCTCACGTATGTTTGAGCTGTAAGGTGCTGATTGCTCATGAGAGGAGGGAAGGAAGGCCGCTACCTATGTCTTGGCCACGTGTCTGCAAGTGGAGTCCACCAGGAGCCTCCAGAAACAAGCAGCAGATTTCTTCCTCCATGACTGGCTTCTGGGCCCTCCAGAGTAAATGCTTATCTGGTCTCCGGGCCAGCAGCCATGCTCTGACTCCTAGTTGGTCCTGATCTTCCATTGCGGGGAAAGCCAAAGAATACTACAGCAAATGTGCACTTTGCCCTCTGAGTGCCTGCACCCCTGTACACACTGCAGCAGAGGCTGGAGAATGGAGCTCTGTGGAAGAGAGCAGGCATGGTGTTTAGTAAGCCCTAGGTTCACTTGACAAATAGAGAAGTGATGCGTGGATTCTATCTAGTATTGTAAAATAAAAAAATAAAAAAATAAAAAACCAAACCCAGAGACAGATACTGGGGAAAAACTGGAATATCAGAGAGAGGAAGCAGACCAGTCAATTCTCACCCAGCCAGCTTCCCAGGCCAAACAGGGTAAATCCTATCTTCATGGGTCCTCACCCTGACTGGGTACTCAGACAGAATGGCTGAATTCCCTTATATTTCTTTCCCCATCCAGATATTTTGTTTCCTGGTTCAACTCTCCTAGAGTTAGGATTAAAGGTGTGTACTACTACTGCTTTGCAGTTAGGTCTAGAACTCACCTACATCCAGAGGGATCTCTGTCTCCGAGTGATGGGATTAAAGGCATGGGTCACCACTCCCTGACCTTCATGGCTTGGCTCTGGGTGATTCTGTCCTCTGCTATTCCAGACAAATTTTATTAAATATCCAATATATCACCACAGAGAAGGAAATAAAGAGAGAGAGAGAGGTGGGAGAGGGCTAACAGTCAAGGTATAAGGCCTCCCTATGCAATCTGAACTTCATTCTCAGGACCCACATTTAAAATAAAAAATTAAAACATGGCTGTTGGAAGTGCATGCTCTATTCCCAAGTGCTGCAGAGGTGGAGACAGGCAGATTCCTGGGGATTGCTGGCCAGCCAGCCTAGTCTACTGGGCTAGTTGTAGGCCAGTGAGACTCTGTCTGAAAACACACATACACACACACACACACACACACACACACACACACACACACACACACACAAACTTTTTGCTGGAATGATAATTCCTCATATGCTTCATTGGATGGAAAGCACAAGAGGTGGCAGGTACCCACCATATTGGATGCTCCTGTATGACAGAGGAAAAGCTGACAATAATAGCATTTCCATTAAAAATGGTTTTAGCCTCTCCAATCCTGGTGGCCTTTGCCTGTGATCCCATAGGAGACGGAGGCAAATGGTCAGGAATTCAAGGTCAGCCTGAGATACACAACAGGTGAGTTCAGGCCAAACTGTTCCACGTAACAAAACAAAGAAAACAAACCACTTTGCTTAGAATTTCCGAGTAAACTCAGGACTCTGTTCACATTTCACACTTTTTATTGACATTCAGGAAGGGCTGGGCATGGTGGTGGGCAAGCTCACTGCCCCAGTCTACCCAGGCCTTCTGCAGCATGGGTAACAGCATCGGTGACAGTGTGGGTCACCTTCTCAGTGACCTCCTTCACCACTCGGTCCCCTGACTCTTGGGCTTTCTTTAGGGCATCAGTAAGGGCTGTTGGAAAAAGAAAAAGAAAATTGTAGGGTAAGAGACCCACTGTTTCCCACAGGAGAGACCTGAGGGGTGAAGCCATTTTAGGGATCAAGCTTGAAGCAGTTCCAGAAGAACAAGGGAAGAGAGCCACTGTAATAATGAATTCCAATTTGGGTTCATTTCCCCAGACAGCGTTCACTTCTTCAACTTTGAGTGCACAGCATGGGCAACTCAAGAGTGAACTGGCTACTTACACTGTGTCTCTGGAAACTGCCTCTTTGTATTGAGTATCTTTTTGATGGTTGCTATATTGGATTACTGTCTCTGTCATGAGCATCTTATCACAGAAGTCTGTGGCCTTCCTTTTGACTTAACTTACATTTTGCTTTGATTTTTGTGTTTCCTTCCTTCGGCCGCCTGTCTAAAACTGCAAAGTCTCACACTGACAAATTTACCTAATGTTTTCTTTATGGCAGCTGTGATGTCATTTTTAAAGAGCCCCCCCCTCCAAAATTATACTGAAGTCTCTCATGACACTTCTTTGACCTGAATTTTTGTGTCCCCAAAATTCCTTGTTGTAATCCTCCTCATGATCATGCCATGAATAAGTAGGGTCACAGGATGGATGGAGCCTCCTGAGCAGGAAGCCAGGAGAGCATGTTAATCCTTCAGCCATGTGAGGACATAGAAAGGTGCCAAATGTGAGCCAGAGCCAGCTGTACTAGATGCCCAACCACTGCTGCAGGGGCTTCCAGACTTCAGCACCAAGAGCAACACATTTCTTTCTCTTTCTTCTTTTCTCCCCCTTGCTGAGCTGGTATTCACTATGTAACCCAGGCTAGCCTCAAACTCAGTTTTCCCACCTCATTCTCTGTTGTTAGAAGTTTCTGTCCTGCCAGAAATTCTCAAATATCCAGCAGTCGCTTCCCAAATAATTGACTCAGGGGCTTAATATTACTTACAAATGTTCAGCCAGTAGCTCAAGCTTTGTACTATCTCTTGCATGCAAATTCATAATTCTTACCTCTGTTTAGCCACATGGTTTGGTACCTTTTCTCAGTCTAGCATTTTCATCTTGCTACCTCTGTGTCTGGCTATCGATTTCATCTCTGCCTTTCCTCTAGAATTTAGACGAGGAATTTTCCTAGTCTGGTCACCCTGCCTATACTTCCTTCCTGGCTACTGGCCAATCAGTGTTGTATTAAACCAATATGAGTGACAAATCTTTACAATGTAAAGCACACCACAGCAATTTTCTCTAGTTCTAGGTTTATAGACATGATGCACCATGCCTGGCTGTAGAAACGATAAATTTTTGCTATTTATGAACCATCAAATTTATGGTATTTTATTTAAGCTGTTTGAGCTTTAGCAGTTTAATGTATTTGTGTATTTAAATGTAAGTTCTTCACCCAGCTAGATCCTATTTCACTGTAGAGACTGGAGTGAGATATGTTTTGTACACTGTTCTACCCATAGCATAACACATACACAGTAAATTTTGATACAAATATATATTAAAATATATAATTGTCTACTCTAATTGTTGTGTCCCTATGTGCTGCCATGTCACTTTTTGTGACCTTGTCTTCTTAACATCCCACAGAAAAAACAGCCTAGATGGAGCCTGAACACAACTTGTACAGATAATTGCATATGGGGAAAACATAGAGATAATTACAGCCCAGCTGAGCTGGTGCTTCATCTGGGGTGGGGCTGAGACTGGATGAGCAAGAAAAAGATGGTCCTAGCTCTTGGGCTTCTTCCTCTCTCTCTCTGTCTCCCTGCCTGCTTACTTCATTCTCTCTCTACTTCTGTTCCTATGCTGGGGATGCAAGCACATCATAGGTCAGGAAAGTACTCTACCCCTGAGCTACAGGTCCCCCTTCTGCCCTTCTCTCCTCCTTTCCCTCATCCCCATTCCTGTCTTCAAATCACCTTACCTTTCTCTCCAGCCTCCCTGGCATGGTCCACCACCTCCTTCACCACCTCCTCCACGGCATGAACTGCACAGAAAGGATAGAGTCATGGTGAAGGAATACGTAGCCCACTTCCCCTCACAATGGCTGGGATGCCTCTAGACAATGAGAGACTCTGGTATGCTGCCCCTAGTCAGGGGAGGCAGCTTAGGAAAACGCCTAGCTGCCTCCCTTCTTTGAACCCCAAGATGCCTGGCTGCTGGAGATGCGCAGGACCTCCCACCCCTCTCCCCTCAGCCAGATGGCAAGGGTGGCTATAACAGCCTTTTGCCAGCTGGAAACCTGAGGGGAGGCAGGTGTTTGTCAGGAGGTGCTAACTAGTCTACTTGAGCCACAGCTGTACATTCAGAGAAGCCTGGCTCTTCCAGGAGACTCTTCCTGGAGGAGGAAGTCCCTACCCACCTCCAGATTCTGAAGAGTGTTGGTGGGAGAATGCTAGAACCCAAAGACGTCAGAGACAGAACTGTTCCTGGCACTACCTTCCACTGCCGTGTCCCTCAAAGCTCAGAAGGCTGGGAGAGTAAGAAGGGGTCAGATTTAGCTGTGGTGTTAAAAATGAAATAAGTACCAATCTGTCTACAGTCATTTCCAAAGAGAACAGCAAACTTCATTATGTCCCACTGTGGGACTCATATGAACTGCCACATGTAGCCATGGACCTCAGCTGCCAAAACCATGTTCTTGGAAGAACTAGAAATGTCCTTTTAGACTTTGAACAGCACCAGACTCCACAGTTTCACAATAAAAAGGAGCAGAGAAAAGCCTTTGAAGCTTTGAAGTATAGTGACAATTACAATCTACCTTCCTTTTATTCTGCATAGACTAATCAAAATAGCCAAAATGTTTGTTTCAATTTGTTTTATAGTTCTTACAAAAATCCAGGGCCTTATATATAACAAATGTTCTATCACTGAGATACATCCTCAGGCCCTAGGTTACACAATATTGACATAAAAGTTACTCTAGGCTTCCAGGCAAAAGGACCTGAGCCTCCAGTCCCTGGACTCTGCTTGCATCCTGGGGACTCCTCAGGGCTGGTCTCCTCTCAACCTCCAACCAGGCTCAGCCTGGGTCATGGAGCAAGTCCCTAGTAGGGAGGCTGCTTGGGCTTTGCCAGGCCTTTGTGCCCCTAACTCTGCTATCTCCTGGTAGGGCTAGGTGAGCCAAGCTTCCTGATGGGCCACAGTCTACCCCATTGCCTGCCTACCGATAACAGCTTTCAACAGGCCCTGGGGAGTCTGGCCCCAACTTCTAAGGAGGTAGAAAGCCCCAGCCCTTACCTGCTCCCTCAGTGGCTTTTTCAGTGCGGTGGGCCAGGCCCTCAGCCGCCAGCTTCCCCAAGTTTCCCAGCATTGTGCAGCGGCAGCAGCAGCAGCAGTGGCAGGTCCAGTACCACAAACCTGGTTAGCCTGCTTTTATACTTGCCTGTGATGGCCTCCAGGCTCCAGGGCACCAAGCCCTCACCCAGCCAGTAGGAGGCTGAGCAGATGAGTCAGTTCAGAGCCTGGGTGGGGCTCTCCTAGCACTGTGCTCTACCCTTGAGTGCTCTGTAAGATGGCAGCACTCCCCAGCACAGCAGTACTGCCAGGCCATGGTGTGGGGGTCTGAGCTCTCTAAGCCTGAGCATTCATGTGTTAGTTGATGGCAAGGCCTTCAGCCTACCTACCAGGGCCCCACTGTGGCCTAGTAAGGCTTTTAGAATCTACCACCAAAGCTGCCTGAGGTCAGGCATAAGTGAAATAGCCTTTCCCACTGCCAAGGACCAGAGGCCCGCAGAACAGCCTTGTGGGCTCCACTGGACAAGAGGCTCAGAGTGTTGCCTCAACCTCTGGAGGACAGAGCACTGGCCAGATGTTCAGTCATTCTGGTCCAGTCAGCTGATTTCCACTCATCCCAACTCCTAGATGAGTGACTAGAATGGCCAGCTCATGGGAGAGTCCTGGCTACTTTGTACCTTGAAGGGCAGCTTCTAAAGAAGTTCTGTAAGTTTGGCAATAACCACTTAATTCTCACATCCTAGACAAGTAGACAGAAGACCCCATCCTCACTAGGATAACCTGGTGGAGCGGCTCTACAGCTTCCTCAAGTGTCCCAGGCAGAGGGGTCAGGCTGCCTTCCTCATTGCTCAGCCTAGGCAGAGATCCCTCAAGCCACATACCACATGTTGCCTCCCTTAATCATTAGCCCAAACAAAGCCTCAGTTTCCTCATCTATAAAATGGAACAGCTATGCCTTCCTGGCTGTGTCACTGATAGTCAGTGGGACAAAGCACGCAAGCACTTACAAATACCGATTCCACCCTGGTCATCATGGGTATGCTAAGGAAGTTCCTCTTGGCTGCAGGCCCTACTCATACAATGCTGGGCCAGGGTGCAGTGGAGGTGTTAAACCCCTTGGAGATAGAGAGCTAAGGGATATGGACTCCATTGACCTAGGGACAGGGCCAGAGGCTCTTCCAATGTTCCCCACTCACATGATCTAGACATGGGTCAGGAGGCTAAGGCCTCCTCCCCATGTAGCCTCTCTCACCCCTCAAAGCTGTCCTGCTGGGTGTGGCGGGATTTAATTAGTGTTTACCTGATCAGGGCCTATGGCCCATGCCCTTCAGCTGAGGCCCTCTCACATTCTTGTCTGGGACTGGCAAACCCTGGGACGTGATTAGGGTAGTTACAGGGTGCTGTGGACAATAGGACCTTCCGTCACATGGCCAAGCTCCATGTATGTTATTGCTATCTCCTCAGGGCAGAAGTGGACAGACACTTGATTTGGGGTAGCCCTTTGTAAGAAAAAGAAGGCTGGGGAAAATGACGCAGTGAGTAATGCCTAGCCACTTAGTTCAAATCCCTAGGATCTGCGTAAAGCCACCATAATCCTAGAACTAATACAGGAAACTAGGAGGCAAAGACAGGAGAATGCCAGGGTGCTTGCGGGCCAGCTAGCCAGGCATGCACAGTGGGAAAATATTAAAAAGAGATTCTGTCTTAAATAAGGTGGAAGGTAAGAGTTGACACCCTCTAACCACACCTGCACTGTCACACACATGTCTGCAGTCACACACTCAAATGAGCACACACACAAAGACTTTTTTAAAAAGAAAGACAAAGAACACAAGAATGATTCTTGCTAGTTATATAAGAGGATGTATGTATGTATGTATGTAGTCATGAAAATAGGGTCCCTGGAACTAAAGCAGGCCCATTCCACCCTACCCTTCCCCACTGAAGGGAAGTTCTAGAATGTTCTACTTGGGGTATTAGGTTAGGGAAGGAGTCTACAGCTAGTGGGGATAGGGCTTAAAATGCATGGAGATACTTTGGGGTCCATCAAAAGCTCTGTTTTCATTGAGGCTGCATGTGACCCCCACTCTCACAAAGGTCTTTTCTTGCTATACCCCTGCTAGCTTTAGATTGGCTTCCAGACCTTTCCCTATAGGCCCCCAGCTTAGTTCTCAGCCTGGTTCTTCTCTGTGAAGTTCACAGCCTCAACAGATCCCTGTCAAGAATCAGCCCACACAGCCCAGGATGCTGTCCTGCCCACCCTACCCCACCCCCATCAATTAGCCCACACAGCCCCCAGGAAGCTATCCCTGCCCACCCCCCATCAATCAGCCCGCACAGCCCAGGATGCTGTCCTGCCCACCCCCATCAATCAGTCTACACAGCCCAGGATGCCCTCACCCCACCCTATCCCTATCCATCAGGCACTATTTCCCAGAGGCCCTGCCCTCCTTAGGACACTGTCTCCGCATGAATACTCCAGTGACTCCAGTGATGTCATACTACTGTCCTTTGCCCAGATACACACCCCAGATGCCTGACCAGGAAAATTAAAGGACCAGAAAAGGCCAAACTGCCCAGAGATGGACTTGGTTCCCTGGCCCTTTGACTCTGGCCCAGGTCCAATCTCACTGGTCACTCAGATCCAGCTGTGACCTGATCCCCGTTTTCCCAAGTCACCCTGAGTGTCCCAACAGGACCTACGTTTATCTCCTCTAGACTCCCGAGATTGGATCCCCTTCTAGCCAAAGCTTCTCCTAACCGTGGATGGAGTCTGGTCTGTGTCACTGGGCAGCTCTACTTGCCTGCATGAGGCTGAAGATGACCGAGGTGAGGTCTGCCCTTCATTTTCCCATCTTGGAAGACACTCCAGGGGAGCAACCCTTGAACACAGGAACCCAGACCAACCTGGCCAGCAGGTCACATCCAGATTTCCTTGGGCAGGGAGAATCTGGCTTTGACAGGAGTGAACTAATTCTCCAAGGAGAATTTGCTCAGCAATCCAGTTTGGCGAAGGACCTGCCAGCTGAATCATCAAGTCGAGGAAAGCTGATTTTCCAAATACCAATTGCCAACTTAGCAAACACCAATGTTCTTTTTATAAAGTGTTTACATTGGGTAGCTAAACACACAGGCTGTCTCATGTCTGACTGTCAGGAACATTCAAAGGATGATTGCCCATCCTGCCTCTGCTTCCTCACATTTTGCTCACAGACCTGAGTTTGTAGTAGATGATACCCACAAATCCTCCACATGCTGAGCCTTCCCGGCCATAGGAGAGCTGTGTTCATCCAGACCTGGCTCAGGGTCACCAAAGGAAGCTATGTCCAGCATGTTATATGATCCTACACATACATGGGATATCCTCCAGACTCCTGGTAGGAGCCAGAGAACGCATTCAGGTGTTTACTCACGGAAAGGGACCGTTCACAGGATGAACAATGAAAGGTACTGAGACACTACTCATCAAGAATTATGACAACTATTATCTCTCTGGGTATCTCAGAGGGCCATGAAAAGGTTCCTGCCTCCGCTGTGACTGTGGAGAGGTCAAGGGACGTCATCAGAGAAACATGGCGGCTTCTAAACTTGGCACAACAAGGAGGCCGCTGGGGCAATAGCTACCTCACCTCTTCTTTCCTAGACTCCAGCCAACACTGGTCCCAGTCGGGCTCACTGCCAGGAACCCAGGAAAGCTGTCCAGAGAGGAACTGGTAGAGAGTAGGTGTAGAGGGAGAGCAGAAAACCAGTTTATCCTTCTGGAAACTGAGACTTAATTCTAAATCACTCATA
Source organism: Phyllotis vaccarum (assembly GCA_033318265.1). NCBI lineage: Eukaryota > Metazoa > Chordata > Mammalia > Rodentia > Cricetidae > Phyllotis > Phyllotis vaccarum. The sequence goes on from JARWLC010000009.1 coordinate 94,203,851, forward strand.
TCTCCTCCTCAGAACTATTTGATACAAATAAGAATAAATCCCATTGTCGTTCCTTATTTCAGAGATCTGGGTGATGGGAGAGTTTGGAAACACAAAGCCAAGTGAGCTGAGAAGAACCTATGTGGGAAGCCAAGAAGTGGAGTAATGGATAGAAGGGACCAGCAGGGCAGGGAGACCTCCATCAGTAATGAGAGGGAGGAACCAGCAGGGCAGGGGGACCTCCATCAGTAATAGGTGGGAGGGACCAGCAGGGCAGGGAGACCTCCATCAGTAATGGGTGGGAGGGACCAGCAGGGCAGGGGGACCTTTGTCATGGCAGCACACCTCCTGCAGACAGGACTCCTGGGGACAGAACAAATGAAGGTCTTTAGAAGTGAGGCATGGAGGAATGGGCTATGGTGCCCAAGAAAGTCCAGGTGTGAATTAAATTAAACATACTAGCTAGGTATGGTGACTCATGATTATAATCTCAGCATTCAACAAGTGAGGCAGGAGAATTGCAGCTTGAGTTTGAGGCTAGCCTTGGCTGCAGTGTGAAGGCATATCTCAGAATGAAACAAAGCAAGAACGCTAGATCAGCTAGGGTCTGAAGAGATGGCTCAGCGGTCAAGAGTTCTTACTGCTCCTGTGAAGGACCGAGTTCAGCTCCCAGCAAGCACTCCACAGAGGCTCACGACTCTCTAGTTCCTGGAGACCTGGAGCCCTCTTCTGACCTCTGCTGGCTCATGTACACATGTGGCACACACATACACTCAGATATAAAATAAATAATTAATTGTAAGATACTAGATAAACTAAAGATTTTATCTGAATGTCATCAGGGTTTCCACTAATGTCCTTTTGTGGTTCTGGAGTTCTATCTAGGCTCACACACTACATTTGGAGGTTACTTTTGACTCCTGTAGTCTCTTGGGATGTCTCCAAAGGCTATTCTTGCCCCCCTCCCTCCCTCCTTCCCTCCCTGGCTCTCTCTCTCTCTCTCTTTCTCTCTCTCTCTTTCTTTGTCCTTGACACTTTTAGTTAGTCCTGATCAGAATTTGTCAAATGTCCTTTGAGCTGGATTCGATTTCCCATGACTGGACAGAGGCTTCTGTGTATTTGACAAGACTCTCTCAGAGCTGGGCACAATGGCTCACATCTGAAATTCCAGCACTTGAGAGGCTAATGTAGGAGGATGAGTTCCAGGCCAGCCTGGGCCACAGAGTTTGAGGATGAGTTGGGCTATAATAAGATCCTGCTTCAGAGTAGATATGCATGCTCTCCACAGGACTCACTGTACTTCACAAAATAGAAACTTTTTTCCTTTTTTTTCTTTTCAAGACAGGATTGCTCTGAGTAAACTGGTCATCCTGGAACTCTATAGAACAGACTGGCCTCAAACTCAGAGATCTGCCTGCCTCTGCCTCCCAATTGCTTTGATTAAAAGCGTGCATGACCCCGACCCCCAGGCGAGCTTTGTTATCTAAACAGAATGTAGGTTTGTACCTCTTAGAGTCAAGGAGCTTCAATTTGCCATGTGGCCAGTCTCAGAACTTACTCATCCTGCAAAATGGAAACACCTCTGGTCCTTACGTCCTCCTAGCCTCAGACAGCTAGCATGGTGCTGCCTTTTTTGGGTGTCTGTTTGCTTTACATACAGCATATATGTGAAATCAGAAACACCTTTGTAACTGGTTTATTTCACATAGTATAATGCCTTTAAGAATCCTCCATTAAGTACCATCAGTCAGAATTTCTTTTCCTGGGTCCTTTTCTGAAATTTATCTGTACCAGCAAGATGGCTTATTGGGTTAAGTTTCTTGCTATGAAAGCCTGGTGACCTGGAGACCTGAGTTCAAACTCCAGAACCCATGTAAGGTGAAAGGGGAGAATCACCTTCACAATACTGTCCTCTGACCAGTAATGTGTGCGTATATGCACCCACACAAAGAGACACAATAATGTTTAAATATGATTTATTTCATATGTATATGTGTGTGCCTAAGTGTATGTAAGTAAAACACGTGCAGGGCTCACAGAGATCAGAAGAGGGCATCAAATCCTCTGAAACTGAAATCGTAGGCTGTTATAAACTTTCATGTGGGTGCTGGCAACTGAACCTGGGTCCTCTGCAAGAGCAACAGCAATAAGTACTTTTGACTGTGGAGCCATCTCTCCAGTATGTGTGGAGGGGGTGTTTTTGCTTTCTGTAGTTTTGGCTGTCCTGGTACTCTGTAAGTTAATCAGACCGGCCTTAAATTCAGAGAAACCTCCCCAATTCTGCCTTATAGATTCTGGGATTAAAGGTATCCATCACTATGTCTGGAGTCGCAATTTTTTTTTTTTTTTTTTTTTTTTAAAGATAAAACTGGGCCTGGAGGGATGGTTCAGTGATTAAAAAGTACTTTGTTTATAACCTTGCTGCTTTTTCTGCGGACTCATGGTGGCTCACAAAACTCTGTAGTTCCGGTTCCAGGGTCTCTGATGCCCTCTTCTGGCCTCCATAGGCAATGCAGGCATGTGATACACATACAAACATGCAGGCAAAGCACTCATACATATAAAATAAAAAACTGACTGTTCCTCAAACAACAACCCCAGTTACTCGTGGCAACTGTTTCTGTGTTTTGCCTGGTGCTTCCCACCATTACCCTCTCTTTTCCACACTCGCTGACTGGCTATCTACTGAAAGGTTGTTCCATGCTTATCTAATCTCTGATTTGTGGGCTCATGCCTTACTTCAGATGATCGGTTACTCCATGCCACTGGTTCAGGTAACTGTGCCTCACAGGAATGTTGAAGGAGTGGATCAAACTGAGGATGCTTTAACTCCTGATCCTCCTGCCTCGGCTTCCAAAATCTTGGTGTATGCAGCCACAGCCAGTGAGATTATGGGTTTTTAAACTTTGTGTAGATTAAATACACACATATCATTTTCCTAGTGCCCGTCCCTGCCCACTGCCCCCTTTTTCTCAGTAAGTGTATTTTTCCCCCAAGACAGGGTCATACACTTTAGCCTTTGCTTTTTTGAGACAAGCTCTTTTAATGCAGCTCAATTTGGCAGTGAACTCCCCATATAGCCCAGGCTGACTCAAACACATGCCAATCCTGCCACAGCCTCCTCCGTGCTGGGATCACAGTACCGCGCCCTGGCAGCTGTTTGCATTTGTAATAGAATTGGGTTCATTCCTAAAAATTTCTCTTCCACTTTGGGCTCCCATCCCCCAACATTCTAATTTAATTATTTCTTCCTTAAATCAAGAGCTATCAGTCAGAGAGACACAGAGACAGATATGCGCGCGCGCGCACACACACACACACACACACACACACACACACACACACACACACACACACACACGAGGTGGGGAGGGGAATGATTGTCTAGATACCTCTGCTCCCGTGGGCTGGCTTTCGTCTCTTTTCTGCCTCTCTTCTCCTGCCTCCGGTAGGTCAGCAATGTCATATAGCAAGTAAATGATAAGCACTTTTATATTTCACTTTTGTTTGCTTAACAGCAAAAACATTTTTTTTTTTAGACATGGTCTTATGATGCAGCTCAGGCTAGCTTCAAATTCCAAGGCTAAATGATCTCTGTGCCTCGGCTTTCAAGGAGCAATGGACTACAGGCATGCACCATTGCACCTGTCATAAAATGTATTGTTTTTAGACATTTGTTTATTTACTTATTTGGGGTGTGTGTGTGTGTGTGTGTGTGTGTGTGTGTGTGTGTGTGTGTGTGTGTGTGTTCATCAGGGTTGGGGGAATGTGCCTTTTCCCATAGAACCATCTCACCAGCCTAAAACAAACTTACTGTTTTGTTTGTTTGAGACAGGGCTTCTCTGTGTAGCCCTGGCTGTCTTGGAGCTCACTCTGAAGACCAGGCTGTGCTCAAAATCAAAGATCTGCCTGCCTCTGCCTTTGTTGAATTAAAGGTGTGTACCAGCACTTCCCAGCTAAACACACTTTTTTAATTATAAAAAATAACACTAAAATCATATTACACATAAATAAATCCCACCAGAAAAGCTTACTTCAGAGAAGGCATGTGAAAATTATCACTAGCCTTTCAACGTGGATTTCAAAAAGAACAGAAGATGCTTAATAAACAAAAACATGATGAAATAAGTCTGTCAGTCAGAGCTATCAGAATTCTGAAGTGAGATGCCAGCCATGGGTGCACGAGTGGGGGGTTGGGGGGGCTTATAGGTAACGAGTAAAACAGAAGGGCAGAAGATGTAACAGATGAGTACAGGGACGACCATAAGAAGCCCAAGAAAGCACACCCACAGTAGGCAATTATGGAAGGGAAGGTTAATAAGACTGGAGAGATGGCTCAGTGGGTAAAGGAGCCTGCTGCCAAGTCTGGCAACCTGAGTTTGACCCCAGTTCCCACTCATTGAAAAGGGAGAACTAATTCCCATGGGTCGTCTTCTCACTTCCTGTGTGCCATGGCTCAGGCCACACATACACACACAGACAAAAATATAAAATAGAACCATCTTATAGATACAGTGTTTGGGAGACAGTGGTGCCTATGGGAACAAGATGGAGATATCAGATGCACACTTGGACTTCTCGAAAAAGAAAGTACTGGGACAAAGTACATATATGTGTCTATACACAGTGTGAGATTGTTAAGGAGCTAATCCTGGACCTTCTATGTGGTCAGTAAGTGTTCCAGCCCTGCCCTGTGCTTCATCTCCAGGCCACAAACATAGAAAATATTTTTAAATGACTAAGAACATATAAAAAGGGCCTGAAGAGGTGGCTCAACAGTTAACCACTTACTGCTTTTGTGGAGTACCCAGGTTTGGTTCCCAAACTCCAGTTCCAAGGGATATATATGAAACCTCCTTCCGACCTTCAAGGGCAGGAGACACACACTTGGTGCAGTAGTGGAATTATGTAACATTGTAAACAACTGTCCCACTTACTGGTTTAATAAAAACATTGATTGGCTGAAGGCAGACAGGAAATGTGGGCGGGGCTACCAGACTAAGAAAAGTCTGGGAACAGGAAGAACAGAGCCAGAGACACCTGAGAAGCCAGAAGGAGCAGAGGACAACTATGCTGCTCTGAGAAAAGGTACCGAGCCGCATGGCTGAACAGGGTAAGAGTCATGGGTTAGTTAAAGGGTAAAGAGTTAGCAAGTTATATGCCTGGGCTCCAGGTCAATCAGCGTACAATTAATACAAGCGTCTGTGTGTTTCAGTGGGACTATGGGACTGTAGGTCTGAAAGTATGGGCCACCAGGCTAGCCCTGAAAGTCTGGGCCAGAAACCTCATACAATAGTGCAGGAAAACACTCATACACATTTAAAAAAAAATTTTAAAAGAACATGTATGTAAAGGTGTTCAGTATCATTGGTCACTAGACTGGTGCAAACCAGAGCCACAGGAGCCACCACCTCACACCTGTTATGATGACTATTGTCAAGAAATTGAGAAGAACTGAGCATGGTGGCACACACCCCTGACTAGGGAGCCTGAGGCAGGAGAATTGCCATGAATTCCAGGAGTTTGGTCTACAAAGGGAAGCGCTGTACACACCACTCTGCCAGAAAGAGAGAGAGACAGAGAGACTAAGGAAGCTCAGGGAGCACAAGGCTTGGACTTACTCCTCACACCTCAAACACACAAAAACCACTAAAAAACAAAACCAAACAGAAGACAAGAGACAAGAAGTATGGACAAAGAAGAAAGTGACCCATGGACACTCTGGGAGGATGTAAGTTAGTATTGATATTGTAGAAAAACAGTACGGGTCCCTTGAAATATTGAAGACAGAAGTTCAACAGCCCTGCATCTGGTTGCAGACCCAAAGGAAATGAAATGGATGTCTCAAAGAAATACCTACTTTCTGATGCTCACTTCAGGGTTAGTCACAGTAGCAAGATCTGGAAACAGCCAGATGTTCATCAGCAAAAAGTGACTGAGCTGAGTGTGGAGGTCCAAGCTTGCAACCCCAAACTTGGGAGGCAGAAGCAGGAGTATCAGCTCAAGGTCACCCTCAGCTGTATACTGAGTTCAAGGCTAGCACCAGCCTTATGAAACCCGTCTCAGGAAAACAAACAAATAAAACCAAGCCACAAAAGTGGCCAGCAATGGTTCAGTATGTATATGCAATGCAACAATCAGCTTTAATAGAAGACCATTTAATATTTAGTTTAATTAATTAGAAGACCATTTGCAGTAACATGAACTTCAACATTATGGTAAGAGAAATAATCACAGTGTAGAAAGCCAATTATTGAATAGTGTCAATTATATAATATCTACAGAAGCCAAATTCATAGATGCAGACAGTAGTGGCTACAGTATGGAGAAAGGGACATATTGTTTAAAAAGGCAGATCTGGGCTAGATTCAGTTTCCAGCACAATATAAAGCAGATATGGTGACACATAACTACAATCTCAGCACTCAGGTATAAGCAAGATGATCAGACTCTCAAGGCCATCATCAAAAACACAGAATTTTTAAAAAGAAAGGAAGGGAAGAAGGAAGAAAAAGAAAAAAAGAAAAAGCAAACAAAAAACCCTGAACCAACCAGACAACCAGATTACACCGTGTAATAATTAGTGAGCAGCAGGGTGTTTCAGGTTGCCTCTTTGTGGAAGGATTAAGGCGAAGGATTGCCAATTGAAACAGGCCTGTTCTGTTTGATAACTCTGTTCTAGCCCAGACATCTGGGAGGGGCTGATAAACAGATGAGTTTTGTCTTGGTGACAGTCTAAACCTTAGCTTGAGTGACTCTATTTTGATTTTTCTGTTTTGTTGGCTGTTTTGGTTCTTTGAGACGATCTCTTTACACAGCTCTGGCTGTCCTGGAACTCACTATATATAGACCAGGCTGTCCTCAAGTTTACAGAGACCCTCCTGCCTCCCTCCTTCCTCTGACTGCCTCCCAAATGTTGGGATTAAAGGCATGTGCTACCACACCAGGACCTCCATTTTAATTTTTTTGTTTTGTTTTTTGAGACAAGGTTTCTCTGTGTAGCTTTGAAATCTGTCCTGGAACTCGCTGTGTAGATCAGGCTGGCCTCAAACCGAGAGAGCTACCTGCCTCTGCCTCTCAAACGCTGGTATTAAAGGCATTTGCCACCACCATCAGGCTTCATTTTGATTTGTAACCTGGTTTTTGCAGGCATGTAGTTCAAAATAAAGCTTACTGTAACACACATTTGACAAGATCACCAGTATTAAGAGCTAATTTTCCGGGTGGTCCCAGCCTGGCTCAAGTGTTTGCAAGATTTGCAAATCTGAGAATTTACAAATGACTTCAGATCATTGTATGTGGGGCAAAGCAGGTTAAAGAGAGATAGATACAAGGTTCAAACTGATATCACACCTCCAAGTGAAACTATTCAAAGGTCCCAAACATTGCTTAAGACATCCTTTTATGGGATTCAAGAGAAGGGGGGACTGGTTAGTAGGGTGTAGTTTCTACTTTGATTGATAGATTAGGCCATATATTCATTTTCTTACTGAATATGCCCTATCCTATAATGCATCTGATTTTAATTATATGCACACCCAATTACACCTCAGCAGAAAATGATAAATAGGGAATTCTCCCTAAAAGGTTACAAGAGGACACAATTTTGCCTTATTGCATGTGCATTCAAAACTAGTTCAGGCCAGACTGGCCCTTCTGTTCTTCACACCTGGATAGGATAGAAACTGTCTAGACTGTTACTGGGGGGGGGGGGGGGGTGGACATACCATTGATCAGAGATGGGAGTTCATGTAGCCAGATGTAGGTGGAGGTCAAGGGATCCAAGGTAAGTGTATTTGAAGTGTATCTCTAGTGTACACAGTAGAAACGATGAAGGAACTAGGCTGTCAAGGGCATTATTACAAGAGGAAAAAAAAAAAATGGGACTGGAAGGAGGATGACCAGAGAGATAGACCATCTTCTGTGTATGCCCAACCCATTAAAAAGTCAGGCAGGAGTGATACAAAGTCAAGGCCTCCCTAGAATACAAAATGAGTTCCTCACCAACACAGACAACTTAGTGAGACTGCCTTCTCAGGGTAAAGGGGTGATGTAGCTTAGTTGGCAGAGTCTGGGCCTAGCACGTATGAGGTACACAGTCCTTCTGTTAAAAAATATTTATTTTGAGTGTCTAAGTGCTTTGTCTGCATGTATCCACATATATATGCACCATGTGTACACAATGTTCTTGGAGGCAAGAAAAAGATACTGCATCCCTGGGATGGGAGTTACATATGACTGTAAGTCACCACGTGGGCGCTAGGAACCAAACCCAGGTTGTCTACAAGAACAGCAAGGTTCTAACTACAGGCTCCCTCCACACCCCCACCTTTGTAGGTCCCAATTGTAACGTGTTGCAAATGCACACTCCAACCCCAGTCCTAGGGACTGTTCAGAGCTATAAATCCCACAAGAAAGGAGAGTTCATTTCTCTCCTTGTCCCCTTATTTCTTTTAAGATCGCCAAAAGCCATTCCTAGAAATACCCTGCCCCCAGTCCCACAGGCTTGTCCTCCCCCTCCTAACAAGAGCATGCCCCCCACCCCCCCACCCCCCTGTCCATGCCTAAAGGAGAACAGGTAAGAAGCAGCAGATGTGAGCCTCCGATGATTTATACCGGAGTCACACTAGGCAAGTATGAAAAATAGAAAGACAATGGGGTATCAAAGATCCAGCCCCAACAGCTTCATAGTGTAGTCCTGACTCAGCAACTAACTGTAGGCGAGGTCTTTTGGAGATGCCAGAGCCCTCAGACACCTCGAGGTGTCTCTTGAATTGGAGGTAACTTGGTCCATTTTGCATACTTGGGGAAGCCTTCTTTGGGAGAACAGTCAGCCATATGGATCCAAGGATAGACGCGATCCTGGGTAAGGGTGGAAGAGCCAAAAGTTAAGTCATGGGGGCAGCATGGGCCAGCTTGCATAGGAAGCTGCTCTTTCTCCGCGGAACTGGGAAGGGCATTTCCTTATTTTTGAACTGAAGTGATAAACCTTTCTATGCACCAAAAGTTGGAAGAATGTTCTGCTATGGGAGACGACAATAAATGTATAAAAGCCTGGAGATGGGGGGGGGAAGGCAGGTAGAGGTCCTCTGGGGTGTCTCTGATGAATGGATGAGTCACCGGCATCTATGAGTCACCCGGCAGCAGGGTGCGCCCAGGGCAGAGACGGACACGTGCTGAGGGTTGGGAGGGAGCTAGCTTTGCAGGATTCTTACTCCATCTGAGACTTGCCCGACAAAAATGTCCAGTTTCGTTCTGGACCAGAAGTTTTTAGTTAGCTCGAAAAGAAACCGAGTTTAAAGGAGGTTGCGCTCACCCCCCCCCCCCCCACAAGCCTCCCTCCCAGGCCAGGGTGTGTGCACGCTTTACGGACAGGGCTCCGCCTGGCGGCCTGCGGGCAAAACCTAAAAAAGAAAAAAACAAAAAACAACACCCCCCCCTTTCCCTCCTAGTGAGTCACGGCAGGGTGTGGCCGGGTGTTGGCTCTAGAGGTTCTGTCGCCCACAGCCAAGATCCTCGCAGGCGCCCGCCACCCTCTCCCAGTCTCCTTCAGCATCTCCTCAGCTTCTGGGGACCGGACTACCCCCATCCTAGGTGCAGCCTGCTTTCCCAAGCAAGGGAAATTTTGAATTGGGGAGCGAATGAGTAGTAGGAGGCAGAGAGGATGGGAAACCCGCCCCTAACGACGCCAAAGAGCTGGGTCCTGCTCTTCGAAATCACTGAAGTGAACCCAAAAGTAGGACAATAGGAGCTTTAATTAAGGGCAGAACAAGGAGGCGCCAGCTGGACAGAGGTCTGGGCCAAGTTCAGTGGATCCCGGACCGGAGAGAAGTGCCCACTCTCTTCACTGCAGATGGTTTTTGCTAGCCTTGTCAGATCCTGGTCAACAGCCTGGTTCAGGAGCGCCGGGCAGCGTTGGAGCCTGGGAAAGGAACCAGGACGTAGTAAAGGCGCCCTGGGGACCCACTGCTGTGCAGAGTTAAATCTGATCAGAATACATTTCCTAGGGAGCCCACTTTCCGGTCATTGAGGGCAGAATGGCTCAATGGCTTGTAGAAAGGTCTGAAGAAAGGAGGCTAACACTGAGCCAGGGTTGGAGCCTGTGAGGAGTGCACACAACTCTCCCTCACCCTCCACCTGCTAACACCAGTAGACTTTTCTGTACGTCCTCTGAAATGGGGCCATCCTTTCCACTTCTTGGAACAAGATAGTGTCCTTAGCCCTAAGCCACCGGCATCAAGTCTCTTGCCTTGGGCCAGCCAGAAAAACAATGAGGTTGGCGATCCCAACTCCTGAGTATTTATAGTAATCCATGACTCTGGGCCCCTCTTTCCCAGCTTGTTTCTCTACCCATGTGGAGTAAGAAGAGAATTAGATGTGAAAAAACTAAGGTTGGGATTATGGGGCCCAGGGCAGCTTAGCCATACAGCTGCCATGACAGGCTTAATAAAAAACAGCCAGAGAGTGGCCTGAGTTTTGGTTTACTGGCAGGCTGCACCAGTAGTTCCAGGAAAAACCATAAGCTAACACTACCCACCGGCCGGCCAGCATCTAACATTCCAAACATTAGATAAGATCACCAGATGTCTCTGAGCACCTACTCCCCTTTCACCAAAACATCCCTAGACAAATGCCAGCCAATCAGGGTCCTGAACTCTGGAAATCTTCTCACCTTACCCTCTACTATGATTAAAAAAAAAAAAAAAAAAAAAAGGAAACACCCTACTCTGTTGGGACTCTGTACTCTCCAATCATATGGCTGCATGCTGCATGGGACATGCAGAGAGTCCAAGCCCGAGATTGAATAAAGGGAGCTATGTGTCCTAGGACCCTGGAGTCCAACCAGGACAGATACAGGAGAGTAAAGTATAATCTTCTCTGTGTCAGGCAAAGCAAACAGTTTGCCTAGGTCACCCAAACCCCCAGCTGGGCAGTAATGCCCTAGGTTATTCACTTTTCTTTCTTCTTTTTGTCTGTCTGTTTTGTTTTTTTCTTCAGACAGTTTCTCTGTGTAGCCCTGGCTGTCCTAGAACTTACTCTGTAGACCATGCTGACCTTGACCTCACAGAGATCCATCTGCCTCCTCCTCCATCCCCAGCCCCTAAAGTGTTTTCCTGGACATTAAATGGATTTATTCCCAAACTCAAAGTTTGTCTGCTGGATGATCAAGGGACCCAGTATGTGAGGAAGATTTCCTCAGAATGCCAACCTACAAGAAGCCTGTAGGCCAGTGCCCTGGAGCAAAACTCAGATAAATCAAGCCTGTTTGTTCTTAGGCACAGGAAAAGAATGGAGGCTTTGCTTAGGAAAGACTGGGTGACTGGACACTTGGAGGTATCTCACCAGTTGAAGGCTGCAACCCTGTGATGTCACAGATCTGGATACCCATATCAGTTTTAAAACAACATAGTCCCATTGTAGAATAGTCATTTCATACACTGTGAAGATGTATCACTCTGGTTGATTTAATAAAGAGCTGAATGGCTAATATCTAGACAGGATTTCTAGGCACAGAGGATGCTGGGAAGAAGGGCAGAGTCACAAGGAGACACAGAGGACATGTAGGAGATGAGGTAACAAGCCATGAGCCACATGGTAACATGTAAATTAATAGAAATAGGCTAATTTAAGTTATAAGAGCTAGTAAGAAACAAGCCTAAGCTACTGGCCAAGCTTTTATAATAATAAGTCTCCATGTGGTTATTTGGGAGCCAGCTGGACAGAGAAAGGCTCCTTACACAGTCCTGCTTGATGTCTTCAGCCCTGAAAGGGGAGGAGAGGGACTGAGTGAGTCACTGCCAGTCCTAAACAAAGTCCCTTAACTGACTAATGTGCCTATCTGCATAGTGAAAGCATGACCCCAAGGCTAAGGTAACACATGTCAGTCACCCGTAAGATATTTTGACAGGCCCAGTGAAGTAACCACGGTGACTGTCATCAGAACCCATGTAGCAGAGGTGTGGGGCAGAAGGAGGTAGAGGGCTGTGCAGCTCAGTTGCATTTAATGATTTATTTAATTCACTTCCTTCTTCAGAACAAGGCCTCACTAGAAGCCCGTCTTTCACTCTTGACTCTTCTTCCTCTGCCTCCTGAGTTGTTCACCTCACCCGGCCTCAGATTAGTAAATTTTGTTTCTTTGTTTTCAAGGGTTTTGGTAAGTTTTAATTCCTTGTTTGCTGGGTATCCAACACCAGTGATACAATAAAGCTCACCAAACCAAATTAATAAATCCAGGTTTAATGAACAGAGCAAAGCCATTCTGGGCGACCCTTGGAAAGGCAGGGAAGAGTCACATGGCCAATATGGCTAACAGGCATTATCTAGCCTGTAGGCGTGGTCTTGAGTAGCCCCAGGGAGGAGCTGACTTTGGCAGGCTTTCTTAGAGGCAGGAGGATATGGGGAGAGAGAAAAGGTGGGCTTCCACTTAATCAGGTTTCTCTTTGTAGATGTGGCTACCCAAAAACATTCTATAGATGGCCTGCCTCTGCCCTCCAAGTGCTGGGATAAAGCTGTGTACTACCAATACCCACAGAGCAATATTTTAATAGAAAAATGGAAAGATTGTTTATTTTGCCAGGTAGTGGTAGCCCATGCCTTTAATCCCAGTACCCAGGAGGCAAGCAGATCTCTCTGAATTCAAGGCCAGCTTGGTCTATGAGTGAATTCCAGGACAGCTAGGACTACACAAAGAAACAGTCTCAAAAAACCAAAATAAGAATTATTTATTATGTATTTGTTTGTGTGATCACATGCCCCAAAATGTGAATGTGGAGTCTGGAGTACTTGCAAGAATCAGTTCTCTCAGTCACGTAGTTCCAGGGATTGAACTCAGCTCTATGAGACCAACTGATACACATATGCACTACTGGGTAATCTCTCAATTCTTACACTTTGCATCTTGCATCTACACCTCAAAAAAAAAAAAAAAAAAAAAAAGGTGGTCCTGATTTGACTATTAATAGGGCTGGATTTGGATTGGGAGCAAGTGGCTTTCTCCCTCTCTAAACCCAAGCATATTGATAAAGAAAATGTGAAGAATTCTGTCTCGTATCAGAAAAGCCACCTGGTGTGAGACAGAAGACAGAATGTTTAGGGACCAATATTATTGTGACTTCATCTTAAACCTTGTTTCTCTCTGTATCTGTACCTTTCAATCATCCTGTCTGCATACAATCTCCTGAAGTCATAGAAGATATGGATATCTTTTTTGAGTATCAACAATGCTTAAGTTTTCCATTGTAAATAACATTTCCTTCTATCAGCTATCTACAAAGAATCTGGAACCAAGATGGGGCCCCCAACGCAACAACTTCTACTAGTGAAACAAGAATAAAAGGGAGAGTATGAGAGAGAGAATAAGAGACAGGTAGACAGACAGACAGAGGCAAAAATGGAAAATCAAGAACCTGGTGCACACCAATCAATGATTGTTTTCAGAAAATAGACTATTCAAAAATGGCTGCAAGATAGCTCTCTATCATTATCCTCAAAATCACACTTCTAATTAGAATTCCAGATGGAGTTAACCACTATTCTGAGAATGGTTATAAATGTATATAGTCAGTCCATTAAGACCTAACCATTGTTTTAGCTTTTACAGGATCCCAAAGAGATGCCATCGCCCTTAAGTCAGCAGGAAGCAACCTTATGAAAGACTATGCCCCCTTTCCTAATAAGTTTTGTGTTCTGAGGGTTGTGGGTAATTATTATTCTAACAGAATAGTTATAAGTTAAAATTGGGTGGAGGAAAGAACTATAGTATAGCATCAAAGATCTCTTTTAAAGAAGAGAAAGGTGATAGCTAGGATAGATAAAGGTAGATTGTTCTACCTACCTATACACAATTCTAGCTGAATATATGGGCTAAGCTATAGACATTTTGCACTGGCATAGATATTTGTATATGAATACAAATGTGAAATCATTTTATAAGTTTAATTGTGATAATTTGTACATTGTTACAAAGTTTAATCTGAAATTGCTTTATATAACCAAAGCAACTTGTACTTCGATATAAATCTGAATCTGTAACTATTATGTAAAATTGAATCTGTAATTGCTATATTTTATATATACTTCTACCTCTGTTTAAAATATTTACACATCATTGTCATGTACACTATGCAATTACTACCTTCATTTAACTATACTAGATATAATGTATGATTGTACTAGTTATGATGTATGCACAAGATGTTTTATATACTTCTGTTTAGATGATATATATGTAGATACATGTCTAAAATGCTGTGGCCCCTTTACATGGTAATATACCCCTGGCTAATGTTTGATAGTCATACTAAAAGTCATGATTCAGGGATTATACATCCCTTATATAGGCATTCTAATTTTTAGTACAGGGTTTATTCCTTAAGACAATAAAAACTGCAGCCAACATTACTTAAGGTACCATATCCCAGTAATCTCAGATACAGGTTAGAATATCATAGATAGATAGAAATCTTCAACCATTTCATAAACCCAGAGAATATGGCATTTAACATTTGAAATTCAGCCAGGAGAGACACGACGACTCCTGGTGTCACTGCTCCTTTCCCGAGATGGTGTTGAGCATCGAGGATACTCCTTTGGAGTTTGTCCTTTTGGCAGAGAATGGCCGGTTGAGTAGAGAACTGTCCTTACCTTAATTGCTGACAGTACACACATGATGTCCAAGCTGGATGAACAAGTTGATGGATGGAGACTGACGAAACCTGCCTGGACAGGATAAGACAGTCCCTCCAAAATTGCCCTGCTTGTGAAAAGATCTGTCAGATACCATAGGCCTGTAGCCAATATGATAGATGCTCCAACAGTGGACAAATCCAGGTAGCTGTGTTGCTGTCTTCTCCCAAATTTTGGAAGCCACTACTTCCCTGTACTTCTGACTTTCAGGTGATACATCTTCCTTCTCAGGTCTTGAAGAGGTTGAAGAATGGGTATTTAAGGTTATCACCCTATTATCCCTTAGAAAGGAACATTCAGGTGTTGAATTTTCACTTTCCCAGATTAACCTTTTGAAGTAATTTATATACCCTACCATCTACCAATATTCTAGAAATATATGATGGACTTTATATAGGTTAGGTTTTGGTTGTAATTTGTACTTTATCCTCTCCTAGCTACTACCTCATAATAATTCCTATTGTGTATAATCTTAGTTTAGAACCTTCTTAGTTAGACAAAGGGGGGAGATGTGGTGGGATTCAGGTGTCAGCTGATAAGATCCGAGGATGCTTACCCAGGGTCCAGGGTCCCTGAGGGGGGCGTGGCCAACCCCATTGATAAGGGGCTGCTGGGACCCCGGAAATGAGCCATCTCGCTGGCCCAAAATTAGTGATTTTAAAGTCAACTAAAAAGCCCACTGTGGTGGTGCGTATCTGTAATTCTAGCACTTGGGAGACTACAGAGTCGGAGGCCAGCCCAGGCTACCGAGTGAAACCTTGTCTCAGAAAATAAACAAATAAAAGAACGAAACTAAAAGACACCCAAAAGCAGCTCTGCATGTGCTGCCCATTATCTCAGCACTGGAGAGGTTCTCAGCAGGAGAATACTGGGTGGTGTACTGCTATGATCCAGGGCAGCACTTGGGTGGGAGGTAGAGGTGGGAAGGTCAGGAGGTCAGGGCCACTTTAGCTATATGGTAAATCTGAGGCCAGTCGGGGCTACATGAGACATTGTATTAGAAAATAAAAATAAGCCATGGGTATTGTAGCTAATGCCTTTAAACCCAGCACTAGGGAGTTTGAGTTCGAGGCCAGGCTGCTCTACATAGCTAGTTCCAGGACAGCCAGAGCTACCCAGTGAGACTCTTGTCATAAGAAATAAAGAAAGTTAAATATAAGGGGGGGAGGTGAGTGCTGGAGAGATGGCTCAGCAGCAGTTAAGAATATGTGTTGTTCTTTCAGAGAATCAGAAACTGTCCAAGCATCTGTGGAGGGTGGCTCTTACCTGCCTCTAACTCCAGCTCTGAGGGATTTGACACCCTTTTCTGACCTCTGGGGAAATTGCACTCATGTGTTCAAGCAAGCCCATACTCAGATACTCACATGTACATATAATTGATTTTTTAAACTCAATCAATCAATATTTAATTTTAAATGAGGGAGTGGAGAGAAGGGAGGAAGTCAGTTAAAAGCAGCTGAGGCTAGACTTTATTTTCCCCAAAGTCCCAGCCCAACACACCCCATAGCCTTGGAAAGGGGAGGTGGGGGAGGGCACAGGGATGTTTGTTGTCTGAGGTTTCTAGCCGGACTTTCCTGCCTAGCCTCATGGCCAAGACTTGCAGGCCCACAGCCCCGCAGAGACACACTGACCCTTGTATTAATTGTATGCTGATTGACCTGGGGCCCAGGTATATAACTTGCTAACTCTTTACCTTTAGTCTAACCCATGACTCTTACCCTGTTCAGCCATGCGGCTCGGTACCTTTTCTCAGAGCAGCATAGGTGTCCTCTGCTTCTTCTGCCTTCTCTGTGGCATTTCTGTGGTTTCTGCTCTGTTCTTCTTGTTCCCACAATTTCCTTAGTCTGGTAGCCCCACCTACGCTTCCTGTCTGCCTTTGGCTAATCATCATTTTTATTAAACCAGTAGGCGGGACAATTATTTACAATGTAACAACATAATCCCCCAACAGATGTTCTTGAGTAAGCTCAGGTCCCCTGCCAGAAAGAACATCACTTTCCTTTTCCAGAGGTTAGCGCAGGGCATGTGACTGGGGTAAAGGGTGGGAACTCTGCAGGTGCCTATAGGCTGACCTTGATGTTTGTCATTTGAGTCCAGAACATAAGTTGGGGGAGCAGAGACCTCTGCAAAGGTGCTGGGGAGCTGAGAGACTTCCTAGGGCCAGGTCTACCTGCCCTTTCTTGCCTCTAGTCACCCTAGATTGTTCTCCGTTCCAGAGAGCTCCCAACTGGGCACTGCTTCTTGAAATTTGTGAGTTGGGGGAGGAAGTGTGTGCAGGAACACCCTCCCTGCCGAGCCTCCTCTACCCTTCCTCCTATCCATGGGACCATGGACACTCAGTTCTTTCCTTGCTCCTCAGCAGTGGATGTCTGTGACTCACCCACCTGGATAAGGAGTTCCAGAGCAGGTTGATTGGGCTGTCGTTGACCCCTGCCCGCCTATTGCACAAGTTGGGTGGGAGACAAATGTCTCTGACCAGTGTGGCCTCCAGTTCTGAATTTGGTATTGGAGGCTTGGACAAGTCACTTCAAAGTTCTGAACCCAAACTGAGTATCAAAGGCAAGGATGTGACCCCAGGAAAGAGATTCCAAGGATGAGGCAGCTTAGTGCTGGACCCCAGTCAGGCTGGATGCCTGTTGTGGGGTGTGTGGACTCTGAAATAGTACCCGGGAGGTCATGGCAGAGCATGGAATCGCGTGATCCTGTCTAGTTTGTGTCTAGCGCTGTGTGTCTCTGCACTCTTAAGAGAGCTGTTAAACCGTCAGCCCTTAACCTCTTCCCAAGGCTCATTATGGTGTTTATTTATTCATTTGCAACACTGAGGACTGAACCTATGGCCCCATTCTAGGCAAGCATTCTACCATTGAGCTATATTCCCAGTCCCAAACATACCAATGATATTGTCTTTTGTTTATGCTGTGCTGTAGGATCCTGGGCTAGATGGGAAAGTCCACCTGCCTGAGGATGCTCAGGGCCAGGTGAATGGTGCTCAGGGACGTTCTGCTCTACTGTGCCTGTCCTCACTATGGTTGTCTCTGTGTGCCTAAGGTGACCCTGTCTCCATAGCACACAGCTGAAATTGTGTGTACATTCTCACCCTCTGCCTATCTGAGCTCGCTCAGACACAGTAAACCACAAGTGCTGGGATCCACTCTAAACGGGCACTGAGACCAAAACCAGGACTGCCCAGTTATACTATTGTGGACAGGGTCAGCTGCCCATTGTCTGGAGAGCCAAGAGAAAGGCCACACTACCCTACTGCTAAAGTCAGTGGGCCTGTGGGGAGACAGTGCTTCTGACTCTGTCTTGAAGTGTTCCTGGTCCCATCAAATGCTGAGTCTTTCCCCTGGGGATGTCTGGGGGCTTCATGAATAATGGCGCAGCACAGAGAAGAAGCATGATTGGGGCTGGGATTCAGGTTTTATTTGCAATCATTTTAAAAAAAACAAAACACAACAACAAAACAGCAGCATCTGATCTGTGGGATCCAAAGGACCTGGCAAAGGGAGCCAGCAGGGGGCGCTGGCTCTGGCAGTAGCAGGCGTGTGTGGACAGGCTTGTGGCACCTAGCTATGGAGCAGAGAACATGAGCACCCTGCAGGGCACTCTAGGCAGGGCCAGGTGGGAACAGGGTCCAAAGAATAAGGGTTGTCCCTTGGGCTTCTGTGGCTGACGGTGGCTTCCTAGTCTCCTCCACTCTTGGCCTGGCAGGGAGGGGAGGAAAGGAAATGGGGGGGGGGGGTAGAAAAAACTGGCACTCGGCTCTGGGCCCACTGTTCTCCCTCATCACCAGGAAAGGATCACTTATGAGGAGACCATGCACTAAAGCCCAAGACTGTCACACCCACATCTCCATGGGAGACTGTGAAGTTTCCCAGGACTCAGAAAAGAAGATGGTCTAAGGTGACTCAGCTCTCGACCAGAACTGGTGTGCCTTGGGAGCCCTGCTCTTACCTCTTCATCCACGTCTTGCTCTTTGGCCTCCTGTCCCTGTGCAGGTGCAGGTTGTTCCAAGTCCTCCTACAGGATGCAAAGGAGACACAAGACTATGGGTAGATAATGCTGAGCTTCAGCTGCCTGCAGCCAGAGCCTCCCATGCTAGGTTTCACAGATGAGCAGAGGCCCTTCATTATCTTACTGCATGTACTTTGGGCATCTGGTGACAGTGGTGATTGATGACGACGATGATGATGATGAAGGTGGTGGTGGGTGCTCACTATGTGCTTGGTAGAACTGCTTCCTGGCATCCTTTCTCTGATTTCCCTCACAGACCCATGGGATGGTACCCAAATGAGGAAACATGGGCGCCAGATAGGACCTCTCTTCAAAGGCACACAGCCTGCAGAGGCACATAGGCACACTCCAGTAAAGGAGACCCTGTGCTGTCCCTAACAGCAGGTGCTTGCAATGGGTGACTCCCTCCCCTTTCACCCACTCCTCAGAACAGACTTCTGCAGTACTGGCTGTGTGAGACAATGGGGCTCCATCACTGGAGGTTGAAGATGACAGGTCTTTGGAATCAGCTTCCTCCCCATTCTCCATTCCGAATCCCTACCCCTGCAGTCTTTCAAGAGCTCATGCTCACTCACATAGACTAGCCATGGAACTGTGCTTCATCACCTAATGTGTTTAGGCTTTCCTTTGCACATCCTGTTTTGTGAAATTTGAGAACCCATTAAAATGGTAAGTGTAAAAGGCTTAAAGCAGAGCTTGCTGTTTGCTAAGTGTTCAGACAGCTCAGACCTCTAGCATCTATCCCCAAAGAGCTTGATGGCCCTATTCTGTCAGCTTCCTGTCAACCCATTCACACACGCATTGCACGCATACACATCCATGTAGATCTCCACCATTTCTACAATGTACATACAACTCACATGCTCACACAAAGACTTCAGCAGAGGGTGGAGTCAAAGCCCTACTGTCGTCCACCACAAGAGGGCAGTGCTTCCCCCTCTGTTTCATGGGGAGGCCAGACCCTGGGACAGAGGGAGGTTGGACAAAACATAACAGGTAGCCCTGGTGGTGGTTTAGAATCTTTAGGCTTTTACCATATGAGGCCCTGAATTCACTTGTAAAATTTATTTTCTATATGCCAAAATCGATGGGCTGGGCCTGGTTTGAGCGGCACTTTCCTTGTGCATAAAATGAAGCCCAACTCCCCACTGTAAAGGTGCATGACGATTCTAGATATGAACGGGTGTAGATACCAAGTCACCCCAACACATACAATGCGTGCTGCTGTGAAGTCAAGCAGTGCCGAACGCTCTTTCCCTGTGTTCCCAACAGTGTCTCCTGTTTCCAGGAAGCCCAGGGAAAGGACGTGAGCCAGGCTCACCTTGCGTACCACCCCGGTGGTGACCACGATGTTTTCTGCCTCCTCCACGGTCTTGGTGGCCACTGTGTTGACGCTGGTGACCACAGCTTCACTGACAGCATTGGCCTGCTCCTTGGTCTTCTCGGCCACTACAGAGGATATGGCTGGACTCACCCCTGGCCCTCTCCACTGCTGCCTACCCAAGTTGGGGAGAACAGCCCCTTCCCAGAGTTCGGATGTCTGATGTCTGATTCCTGGTTATTTCTATGCCTTTCTCAGACTCTGGGGCGGTAACGATGTGAGGGGGGAGGGGGACAGGAGCCTTCTCTGGTTGGTCTTCAGGGAATATAGTAATTTGGATCACTTGGGGGAATATATAGTAATTAGGGCCCGAGTTGATACAAGAAGGACTGAACTCTGGGTATAGGGTAGGATTCGAGGGGTCCCCGGTTGCGGGTTGCCTTACCCGAAGTTACACTTTGCACCACATTCTCCTTGGTTTTGGTGCCTATTGGAGGAAAGAGGTTTTCAGGCAATCAGAGCAAATAGCTGAGCATGTCTGGGGACCGCAGCCCCTTCAAATAGCATTTCCTGCTATGTCTGAAAGACAGGACAGACGGGAAGGAGACAGGACAGGAAGAGGGGACAAAAGAAACCACCAGGCTTGAGGTAGGGTCACCGGTGGGTCTACGTCCCTTGCATGGGTGTGTCCCAGGCCTCAGAAACAGCAGCTGAACAGAGCAGAGAAAGCTGAGTCATGGGCTTGGCCACCGCTGCCCCTTCTTTGGAGGGAGACCAGAGAGCTGGGGTGGGTTGAACAGTCAAGGGGGCCATTTCCACAGCCTACCCCTTCCTTCCCTCTAGGTCAAGTAGAGTCATATAGCCTGACTTGGCTGCAGCAGTTCCCATTGGAGAAAGTAGGGTCCAGCAGAGCAAATTATTGCCTCTGGGTCTCCAAGCATGGGAGACCCCAGGCAAATGTGTACATGCTCTTGCATGTACACAATCAGATGGTCTGAGTTGCACTTTGATCCTGTCCTAGAGACCTCAGAGTACCTCCCCCAAAAGTTCCAAAGACAAAGAAATATTTTCTGGGGTGTGGGGATCCTGCTTTAATAATCAGGGGTTCATCTATCCTAAAATAATTCCCAGAATCTGGGGGAGTCAGCAGAGAGAAGGTATCAGATGGACCCTCCATTAGGGAACCCTCTGCCCCGCCCTGCCCCACCCCACCTGCCACACTCACCCACATACATGACCCCCTCCTTGGTCTTTTCAGCAGCCTCTGTCACACCCTGCTTGGTCTTCTCCACAGCACCCACCACACCTTCCTTAGCAATGGAGAAGCCTTTCTTGAAGACGTCCATGGTGGTTGCAAGGATGGGACCTGACTGCTGAGAGCCACGGACTGGAGCTGGCAAGTGTGCTGAAGCCTCTGTCCCTGCCGACTGCCTCTTATTGACGTGGATGAAATATTGATGCTGTGGCTGCTGGCTGGAGCCCAGCCAGCCCTGGGCAGGGTGGGGGCAGGGAGGGCAGGCTGGAGAAAGGCATGCAGGGCGGGGGAGGGGGGCAGGAGGGAAGGGAGGGGAGGAGGGGCAGAGACCCCTTACTGGCTCAGTTATGCCTGGCTGACTTCTGTCCCCCCAGGGGCAGAGAGATAGTGCTTTTGAGTGAGTGCTCGGAGGAGGAGGAGGAGGAGGCTGGCATACCCTAACTGATCATAATCACTGTCCCTCGCTTGTCCTTGAAAAGCCATGGTGGTCTTGTGCCTTGGTTGATGCCTCAGTGTCCCAGGTTGTGCAGGGGTCAGGGCCTGTCCAGTGAGCTACCAATCTGCAGGCTGCCATGGTTGTCCAGTTACCTACAGCATCCCGGATGCTCCTGAGTCTGAGCTCTAGTCAAACCTGTTGGAAAGCTGAAACCAGAAATACACAAAGATCCCTACCCCTACCCCACACTCTGGACTGGGCCACATGCTGTGTGACTCTGAAGCAGTTCCTTGCCTTCTCTGAGCTCCCACCCATCTCCTGCCTGGTTCCCATAGCCCAGTGCCAAAGGGTGCTGGGAAGACCTGAAGTCCTGTTCCCCACTTCCTGGCCACCAGTGCGGGTGGCATCAGATCTCCTGAGGCTGACACTTTCTACCCATCTACCTTCAGGCCCAGAACAAAGTCCTGTAGAAATGGGTTTGATAGGGTCACCTTTATGTGTCTCCCGCACCCCCAAAGTCCCGATTCAAGTGCCCTTCGGACACAGGAATTGCCAGAATGGTTGGTGACCTCAGAGGGGGCCAGGCTGGAAGAGGCGGGAGCGGATGAAACTTACCGGGTGGGCCGGACCAGGCCACTTCCTCCCTTTGTTGTCCTGGAGTTTTCTTTTCTTTCTGAGATTTTACTTAAAGACCACATCGGCAGAAAAATTGGGAGTCACTTGCAAGATTGAGCCTCACTGGAGCCAGCTAAGCCTGCCCCTCACCATGATGCTGACACTGTTGCTGGGCCTTGGGGGATACCTGGGCTGGGGACTTCCGGGGACGTGGGCACAAGACCCTGGTATCAGGTTATCTGATTCCAAACGGCTCAGTGTGCCTGCAGGATGGAAAATAGAGGCTGCAGATACCAGCGGAGACCCCATCAGACGGTAAGGAGCTCAGCCTTGGCAGAGATCATGGGGTGATAGCTGGGCCCCAGATATGGATCTGTGGAAAAATGGGTGCTAGTACCTGGATCTGGTACTGAGATGTCAGAGTGATCCCTGCTTGACTCTTAGCAGGGGCTTTGACAGAAACTGAAACAGGGGAAGCTCCCACTATGAGCTACCAGCATGGGACTCAGAGGGACTGATGTTCTAGATGCTTCCAGCTGATGAGGCTGAGGCTCCTGCTCTTTGAAAAAACCCAGCCCTGAAAGATGAATCCCAGCAAGGCTGGCCTGGCCTAATCCCTAGCGGAACAGCTACTCCCAGGGTAGGCATTTGGATCTAAGTGCCCAAGGACTCCAGGATCCACAGAGCTCATGGAGGCAGGGTATCCTAGAGCAATTCCATGAGGCCTCTTGAATGGACAGGATACAGCTGACCCCAGATGTGGTTTTCCGACATCCTCTCTATGTTTAGTGGTGCCTAGACTCTGGGTCTGTCCCTCAGGTTTTAGAGTCTCATGCCAGAACATGTCCAAGGTGGAACTCGGGGCTTTGGGGCTCAGTTTTTCAAGTACTATCTCGATTATTTTCCCCAACAGCCTTACTCACACAGTGGAGGAGCCCGAGGCTCACTACCCCGTAATTTGCTGAGTAACTTGCCCCAGGTCATGGCCAAGGAGAGCTGGAAGGCTGAGCAGCCAACTCACACCCATCCATAGCTTCCCACCGCATATGAAAGGGTTCCTAGACAAATCTGCCTGGGCCAGGTTACCATATGTTTCTGACACTCCCAGGGGAATGTCTGTAGGTCCCTTTCGGCAAAGCACGCTTAGCCAGGGGAAGGCTGCAGGGTAAGGAAGGGGGTGGGTCTGGTGATGTAAGGAGAAGAGGTGCTTGGTCTACCCCCAATTCTACTACTGAGCTCTCAAGCACAGGTGACTGTTGATGAGGACAATTCTGCCACCCACCTCTGCCTTCAAGACTAGGGACCAAGCCTCTCTCCTATAAAGCCATCAGCAGCAAAGTCCCAGTGGCAAGTTCCCATTGTGAAGAGAAGGATGGAGGAACTTGAGGGGTCAGGAAGGAGGAGCTTGGTTCCAATTCTTCCCACCTCCTGGGTGTGGAGAAGGCCTGTTTTCTCCTCGACCCCCCCCCCCACTCCTCCCCCAAAGCAGTGGACACTCCATCTTTCCCTGGATAGTGTTGCATTAGTGACTTAAGGGTTTGCACATACTACATCGGGCCCAGGAATGCCCAGGTCACCTAAGCTAGGACTCCTGTCTATTGAGGTTTCCTTTCCACAACCCCAGAAGCTTGGACTGCCACAGTCCAAGCCCATTATTGAAGTATCCGGAAAGCCTGGTGGGAAAGGAAGGAAATACACCACTGCTTCCTGGGCTGATTGCTTCCCACGTTCCTGTGACAGGAGGCAGAAGTGCCACTTAGGTCCTTGAACAGCAGGGGAAGGGAGGAGGAGAGGATCCAGGTACTGTGCTCCAGTACCCCGTGGGGGTGGCATTGGCATCAGTCACCAGATCTCTGCTGCCAGACCCAGACCTCCTGCTCTCCATTGGCCCTCCGATTTCCAGAGACCTGGGATCAGTCAAGGCTCTGGACTCACAGAGATAAGAGCCTTTGAAAGAAACAAGTTGGAGTCCCACACCCTGTGTCCCCAGGCTGTCAGGTTCCTGGACTGCAGAGGAACATGGTTAAGCTGCTTCCTAATCCCCAGGGGGATCCTGCAGGGGAAGGACTAGGGAACTGGCTAGGAGCAGCTAAGGATGTCACAGGGAAGAGATTCCTCCCAGTTCCTTGGCTTGGTTCTGTATATAGCATGTGGGTTCCTTAGACCCAAGTCAGATGCTCCAGAGAGACTGGGTCTGTGGTAGGAGCCTCACTAAACCTGAGAGAGATGGCCCCTCTTCTATGTTGTGACACCTCAGAGGAATGGAAAAGCCATTCAGGGCCTCAGATCTGAAAAGGGTTGGAGTCAGGTGTTCCCTGTCCTGATCCACTCCAATGCAGATGGGAGTATAACGTGTTATTGCCAGTGACAGGCTCCTCCTAATGGAAGGAACACTGGGGACTTTGTAGCTGGTAGCTTAAGGCCCAGGGCTGTTCAACACATCACTAGAGGTCACACAGCAGCTGAGTGCTGCCAACACTATGCCCTTGTACCCATTCCCACTCTTGGACACAGGGTTCTGGACATAAAAAGGGAAGAGTGCTCCTCCCTCTCCCTTCCCCCACCCCAGGCCAGGGCTTTTTTTTTTTTTGGAAAGTCCCAGGTCAGGCTGGCTGTTGAATGGGCTTTGGGCTTCCTTGCCAAGATATACCACTACTCCATCATTTGTGGTCCAGGAACAAAAGCTGGGGAGGATGACTTCCCTGGGATGGTCACACTGACAGCTGGATGCAGGCCTCAGAAAACAAGGCTGCCAGAAAGGACACCCTCAAGCCAGGAAGAACCTGTAGGGATGGCTCCTAGGCTAGCAAAGACACACTCTTGCAAAGGGAGCCACAGCAGCCATGGCACATCTATTATGCAGAAAGCACCAGCCCCTCCCTACGATGGGTTCCGTCAGCCTTTTCCACTACCCCTCTCCAGGGACAGCTTCTGCACATTTCCAGGAGTGGGAGGAGGGCCTGACTCAAGGTCACTGAAGTCCAGGAAGGAAAGGGGAGGAGAGACTCAGGCTTCCCTGCTCCTACTCAGGCTCAGCATCCCCTCCTGTGTGTGACACACAGGGTCGGGACAGACCCTACATCCACTCTTGACTGGCACTTGATCCTCTGTATATATACCTTCCTTGAGAGATGAGGGTGCCCAGCAGGGCTCCTTGTAGGAGGGTACAAAAGAAGGGGCATGCCTGAGGCGGAGGGCTGTAAGAACAATGGGCCACTTCAGCATGTCAAGCCTGGGGCACATGTGCCGAGGGCCTCCTGGGAGCTGCCAAGAACTGGAGGAAACCAAAGCAAAGGTTAGGAATTTTCCCAGGGCTTCGAGGCTGGCTGTGCTGTGCCAAGGAGGGGAGGAGAGAGCCAGGAACATGGCAGCTCAGAAGAGAAAGTTCCCGGGCAGGAAGGGTGGGCAGCAAGGCTTTCAGTTCAGAAAGGAGAGGAGCTGGACAGTCCCATCGCTCCTGGCTAGGCCAGGGCTCCCAGGCACGGGCCTCCTGGGTTCTAGAAGCAAGCTTCAAGGTGTGTGAGGTGGCCCTTGTTTACATTTGTTCTCGTGCATTCTGCCAGGATAATTCATTATTGTTGGAGTGTGCATCCCGGGACATTCACTGGCCGCATGATGTTCTCTCCATCTCTGTCTTTCTCTCCCTGCCCCCACCCTCCCCATGGTGGGGTTACATGCACATTTGACCCGGCTCTTGGGCTCACACAGTGCTTTCGCAGTGAGCTATCTCCCTGGCCCTCGTTATGATATTTCTATACATTCACATCGTGTATTTGATCATATTCACACTGTTACCCTTTCCTGTTCCCCCTCACCCAGGCCTCTTCCTCCTCTCACAGTCTCTCTTCGTTCAGATCCTTTTTGCTTCTAAGTCCAGATTCTGCTACGAGAATAAACAAGAGATGCTTGTTTTTCTGAGTGTGGCTTGCTCCCCTTGTCATGATGAGCTCTAGCTCCCATTGACTTTCCTGCCACCGCCATTATCTGTCTTCTCCACAACTGAATATATATAAACATATATGATATAATATATATATTATACACATGTAATGTTTTCTTTATCCATTCACTTGCTCAGAGATATCTACCTAACTCCATACCTCGACTGTTTTAAACAGAGCCTGGCAAACAGGATGTTCAGGGATCTCTGCTTGCTGGTGTAGATCCCTTTCAATATGCACCCTGGAGTGCTATAGTGGCACCATTTGGTGGTTTTGGTTTTAGGGTTTAACTATTTTTATACACTTTATGTTATAAAAATAAACAACAAAATTCTATTATATCCCATAAATAGACACAAAATATTTTCTGTTACTTAAAAAGATAAAAATTCTAAAATTATAATAAAAAATGTTATGTGTATGGGTGTTTTGACTGCATGTTTGTGCCTAGTGCCTGAGAAGGCCAGAAGAGAGTGTTAGATCCTCTGGAACTGGAGTTACAGACAGTTGTGAGCCGCCACTTAGGTGCTGGGAATCGAATTGGGGTCCTCTTGAAGAACAGCCAGTGCTTTTAAGTGTGAAATCTCTCTAGTCCCTAGTCTTTTTTTTTTTTTCTTTTTTTTTGGTTTTGTTTGGTTGACTTTTTTTTCTAGACAGGCTTTCTCTATATATCCCTGGCTACCCTGGAACTCTCTCTGTAGACCTGGCTGGCCCAGTGCTGGGATTAAAGGTATGCACTACCATTGCCTAACTACCCGAGCTGGTTCGTGTTGGCTTCAAACTTGATCCTCCTCCTACTTCTTGCCGCCCAAGCACTAGGATGACAGGCATGCACCGCCAGGACCAGCTCTTTTTAGTATTTTGAGGAACATCTATGTTGATACCCATTTTTCACTAACCTACATTCTCACCAATAGTGCATCTCAAGGACACTGCCCCCCATTCTCACCTCCATACCTTAGCCAGCATTTCTATGTTTCCTTTTGTTTTGACATAGCATCTCTGGTAGCCCAGGCCAGCTTCAAACTCTCTGCTGTAGTAGAAGATGACCTTGAACTACTGAAACTCTTGCCTGGCCTCCTGTTTCTACGGATCAAGTGCCAGGGCTACATGTAGGTGACCTTGAACTTCTACCTTCTGAGTGTTGGGATTCCAGGTTTGTGCCCCCATTCCTGATTTTATGTGGTATTGATACTGAATTTAGAAGTCCATGCATGTCAGCAAACATTCTACCAACTTTTCTACATCCTTCCTTTGTGTGTATGCATATGTTCGGATGTGTGCATGTGTCTGTACATGCATATGTATATTTATGCATGTGGAGGCCTAAGGTCAACATCAATTTTATACTTATTCCAGTGTTTTTCCTTGAACCTCTTGCTTACCGATTGAGCTCTAGGAACCCTATGCCTCCCCAGAGCTGGGCTTCAGGTCTGCACCACTGTGTCTGGGTTTTTGCATGAGTGCTGGAGAACCAAACTCAGATCACCGTGCTCATGTGGCAAGCAAGCACATTACCAACAGCCCCTAGACTTTCAGGCTTTTCTACATAGCCAGGCTGCCCAGAAACTTAAACTTCTCCTTCCTCCGTTTCCCAGGTACTGAGATTATAGGCATGTACCGCCAAGCCTCCCACAATTTCATTTATTTAAATTTTCATTGTTTTTTTTTAGATATACACATACCTATGCAGGAACCAGAAGACAATGGCCAGTGGACTACCTATTTTTGATTAAATAAAGTTTTATTGGAGCACAGCTGGGCTCATTTACTTACATATCTCTGGAGACTTCTTTCACATTATGACAGAGTAGAGTACCTGTGACAGTGTCCATCCTAACTGGAAGGCCTGGACTCAGGGCCAGCTTCAAGGGCACGTGACCTGGACAGCCGCTCATAGAGCTCTGCCCTGGGGCCATACAAAGATAACAAAAAGCCTACACTTGGGTACATTCCAGCCTTCTTAAAATCCTTAATAATTATTGAGCAAATAGCTCCAATTTCCATTCTGCCCTTGGCAAGGTGTGCAGTTAGTTTTGCGTAAAGTATTCACCGTCTGGCTTTGTAGGGAGAAAGCCACTGACTGCTACTCTAGTTTGCCTCTCTGTGATACAATGCTAATTAATTAAAAGCAATTTGGGTGTTTATTTGGGTGCAGTAACAGAAGGCTTGTTTGGCCAACAGGTTACAGCCCATCTGTTATAGAATGAATATGCCTTTCCAGTGAGAAGATGAGAGGAAAGTCAAGGCGGGAACCCAGCCTCGGGGGAAGCTGGTTACCTTCTGGTTTGCTCAGCTACCATCCTTATACAGTCCAGGTCTAGTTGCCTAGGGATGACACCACCCACAGTGGGTTGGGCCCTCCCCTTGGATAGCAATTATAGCAATTAGCCACAGGCCAATCTTATCTAGGCAGTTATTCAATTGAGGTTTCCTATTTCCCAGGTCACTCTAAGTCACCCAAAGTTCACAGCTGAAGCTAAGTGTGACACTCCTGGATTGGAGTCCCTCAATCCTACAAGCTTCACGGAGACTATTAAAAGCCCAGTTCCCTCTGTCCTTCAGAGTGTTAACTTTCAATATTAGGCAATTCTTCTCTCATTGATCTTTGTAGTTCTGAATTACATACTTATCACTGCTACTTCCTTGGAAGTAGTATTGCCTATGAGTCAGCTCTCATCTTTCCCCAAACCACACAAGATAAACACACACACACACACACACACACACACACACACACACACACACACACACACAC
This sequence comes from Phyllotis vaccarum, assembly GCA_033318265.1. Classification (NCBI taxonomy): domain Eukaryota; kingdom Metazoa; phylum Chordata; class Mammalia; order Rodentia; family Cricetidae; genus Phyllotis; species Phyllotis vaccarum. The sequence goes on from JARWLC010000009.1 coordinate 94,232,855, forward strand.
ACACACACACACACCATTCTCCCATATCTTCAGAGTATTTCTAGTCATGAGATTAACAGCTACATAAATTGAATCTTGAAATAAACTATGAATCATTTTTTCCTTTGCATGCTTTTAATTTTTCCCAAAACATTGTCTTTTTTCTTCCTCCTTTGCTTGGTTTTCTGTGTTCTTGCTATTGTTTAAGCTCAACTTCTCAACCATTGGTCTGCATATTACACTTAGCGCTCATATCAAAGGCTCAACTAACCGTGTGCATTCTCGGTGAAGACTCTCCCAGAGCTGCCTTGCCGGCTGCACTCTGGACTCCTGCATTGTCCTACTGTTGTCCTGAGTGTTGTGCCTGCATGTATGTATGCCTGTGTATCATGTACGTGCCTTGTGCCTGCAGAGGACAGAAAAAGGTGTTGGATCCCTGGAACTGGAGTTACAGGCGGCTTTAAACTGTCATGTGAATGTTGGGAATTGAACCCAGGTTCTCTGGCAAACAGCCATCTCTCTTTAAACACTAAGCCTCAAAAGACTGAAATCACTATGTAGTTCAGGCTAACCTGGAACTTAACATCCTCCTGTCTCAGACTCTTGAATGCTGGGATTATAAGTGTTCTCCACCACAGCTGGCTGTTTTGCTCTCTTGTTCTCTGCTCTCCTGTGTCCCAGTTGCACTCAGTTCCAGGCTGGTCCTTGGAATGACCCAGGGAGTTCTAGAATACTGATGCTCTGACCCAGACTTAGGGACTCCAGAAACTGGTGTGGAGCCGAGCTTAGAGATTGATGTTATTACTTTAGTATGATGCTGGGGATTATGAGGATTATTATAAACATGCTCTGGCATCCTCAGCACATGCTCTACCATCAAGATGCACCTTCAACCCATAAGGGACTTTAGCTTTTAAAAGGCAGGGATGACTTTGATGTACAGCCAAGGTTTTGAACCACGTTACTAGTTATTAGTGATCTATTGCTTAGAGGTACAAGGGAGAGAGTAGGTTAGAAACCTGATACATCTGATTCATTTATTTGTTTGTTTGTATAAAATGTACACAGGATTCTGGGTTGGCAATTATTTTTAACATAATTCTCTCTATGTTCCTAACCGGAGGATGTTGTTGAGAGGTTCAAGGCCCCCTTCTCTCTCTCTCTCCCTTCTCTCAAAGAATGTAGATATCTTGCTCCCAGAGTTCTAAAATTTCACAGTAGTGAGCTTTGATGTGAGTTTATTTCTGTCTTATTGCAGGTTCTTGCTGTGCCTTTTACATCTGAAAACTGAAGTCTTTCCATTTCTAGAACACACTCACCACATACACAACCCCCCACACACACAGGTACACCATACACTATACACACCAAACATCTCTCTCTACACACACACACACACACACACACACACACACACACACACACACACACACGCCACTTCTTCCCTTTGCTGTCATCCCTGCTGTCGGATGTTGGGTCTGGGACTGATGCTCTATCTTATTTGTAATCTCTACTTGCTCTTTCTGCCTCGTTTGCTTTTGTTATCTTTTGCTCATGTGTATGAGTTTTTCCGTCTGCACATACATTTGCTCACCAAATGGATGCTGAGTGTCCATAGGGGTCAGAAGACCTGGAGTTAGAGATGTTTGTGAGCTCACATGTGGGTGCTGAGAATTGAACCTGGGTTCTCTGCCAGCTTAGCAAGTGCTCTTAAACCATTGGGCCATATCTCTGACATCTGTTTTTTGTTTGATTTTTAAACATGGTCTCATATAGCCCAGGCTAGCCTAATATTCATTATGTAAGTGGCCTGGAACTTAACATCCTGATCTTCTGGTTTCGACCTCCTAATTGTTGGGATGATACCCTATGTCACTAAACCTGTTTTTACAGGGTGTTGGAAATCTGGCCCAACACCTCCTGTCTGCTAGGCAAGCACTCTGCTCTTACAATAAGGGTTGCAGCTAAGCTATGTTCCCAGCCTGGTTTTGTTTTCATGTCTCATGTAGTCTTCATTTTCAAGTGTCCTCTGAATACCCTGCCAACCTCTTATACTTCCCCACGCCCCACATAGTCCCTACCTTGTTCCTTCCAACTTCTCTGACCTATGTGGAAGTTCTAGTGTAAATTTAGGGGTGGTGTTCAGTGTTCTTTCGTGCACAGTGTGGTTCTCTCCTAACAGGAACCTTCTCCCATGTGTTCACCTTGACCTGATTGATGATCTTTCTTGTTCTTTTCAGTACCGAGGAGTCCATTAGGACCTCAGACATGCCAGGCATGAGCTCTAGCACCAGCTGTGCCCTGGTTAAACTTCCTTGTCTTGTAACAGTTCTATCAGGGCTCATCCTCAGATGTCCAGTAGCGCCTTTCCAAGCTGTTTCGGCACAGGAGTCTCTGTTGGACAGTTCACAGGGAGGTTCCTCTGGTGCCATTGACTTCAGGACTGTTTTGCTGCCTGTCAGGCTTCTGGGAGTCTGGTGGGAGAATAGGTCATGTGGTATGTTGTGGTGGGGTGGCATGTGCTGTGCAATGGATGTGGTCAAAAAAATGACCATTATGTCCTTCCTTCCACCACCTCCCCCTGCCAAGTATCTTTAATGGTGTCTAATGGCACCAGGGCAAAGAGCAGCTTCAGAAAGTGAAATTCCAATACCAACAAGCTACTCAAGCAGCAAAGCCTCTGAACATTGCTCTCTGATGACTACCAGACATTGCCACTTCCCCCATGTCCCAATCACTTGTCTGAGATGCCCGCATTTCTCTTCTAGACCCTAAAATCTCTATTCTACACCATTCATATCTTACTCCCATCCTTTCTGGATCCTGGAATCAGTGCTTCTGTGGTATTGCTTCTCTGCCCAAAAACTTCTCTCTGCTTCCCAAGATCCCAGGAAACACCCAGTTCTTCTTCTGGTACCCAGGCCTTCCCAGTAAGTCTTCTAGTCCCCTTGTCTCCATATGTAGTTCCTTCTGACACCCATAGCCCTGCCCACCCTCCTAGCTCCTTGTCTGAATCACATAGCTCTGTAATCAGACCTGTTATAGGTCCTAACCACAGCCCTGCTTCTGAGATTGCCTCTTCTCTTTGGGAGCCTTAGGAGAAAGCCTGCATGTCTATAGTGTCATCGCATTGTACCTGGCACCCAGGAGACACTGACTTGCATGGAGCAGCAGGGGCCATTGCCACTTGACTCTCTGGAGAATTTCCTTCTGGTAGCTCACTATGAGGGAATGATGTTTTGACCCTTGCACTAGCCAGCCCCCAGTCAATGAGCATGTGCCCTGGCCCCAGGACTTCTTCAGTACATATAGGCAAGGGTAAAAATGGAGAGCCTGCCTCCCAAGTGTTTAGCATACTGAATGTGACCCAATTGTTCTGTAGGATAACTAAATGGAGGCCTTTCCCTTCCCAGTAACTGCTAGAAAGCCAGCTTCCCAGTAGACTCAGGCACATTCTGGTGAGAAAAGATGGGAGAATTGGGCAGCTGCCAGGATATGGCACAAAGTACTTTCAGAGCATCACCACCACCAACTATAGATGGGGAAATAGGAACTCCTTAAGGATGTCACTCAAGTCATAGAGCCAGGAACTTCAGCTTTAGACCTATGGCTCTCCAAGCCCCAGCACACCATGATGTCTTCTGGGACTAAGGGAAGAGTGAGAGCCCACAGCTTACAGGTATCTGTGTTATAATGTGGGACTCCTTGCTTCCCTCCACTAGCCCTGGGGAAGCTTTGGGAGGATAGTGGGTCAGGGGCTCTTTTTAGGGGCTCTGTAGAGCCCCCTTCCCTGGAATTTAATGGTTTCCAGAATCCCAGAGCTGGGCAGGAGGCAGGATATGGCATTCAGAGCCAGGCCAGGTTCAGTAGCCCTCACTTATGGCTTCCTTTCCAGGAATTGGTGCCCTTACCAGAAGTCTAGACTGGTCACCTACATAGCTGCTTGCAAAACAGAGAAATTCCTGGTCCATTCACAGCAGCCATGTCTGCAGGGAACTCCTGACTGCCAGAGAGTCAAAGTCATGTAAGTGGGGTGGACAGGCCATTTTCCAGGTCCAATGAGCCCACCAAGGTGTTGACCCCTGTCTTCTTCCTCAGGTACCGAGTGGCTCAGAAGCCAGTCTACCAGGTCAAACAGAAGGTGCTGATCTCTGAGGCCTGGAGGTGCTGCCCAGGCTTCCAGGGTCCAGACTGCCAAGACTATGGTAGGTCTCCCCAAAGCCCCCCTTAACCCCTGGCCCCAGAAAGCATGCCATTCTTAAGACTTTCGGGTTTAATGTACCATGCCTCCCTCTGTAGATCCCACAGCAAACCCGGAGCCCACGGAGCCAAGTGGTGAACTCCCAGAGACTTGGGACCAGCTGGATGGCCTTGAACTTGGTGTGTTGCTTCCCTGGAATGAGCTAGTATCCTCTAAAGGGCAGTACCATCTCAGAGAAACCTTGCCCTTAGAATCAGTATGGGTTTCCTTGTGGTCCTGCACAGTTCTGTGGGAACAGGTTCCCAGGGCTCTCGGGGCTGGAGCTCATACCTATTCCTTTTTCTCACCCCATTTTTCTTGCAAAGCTGGCTTTGCCAGATACTTCTCTTGCTCCTTGACCTGCACACACTCCCAAGCTTGAAGAAAGTTTTCCATACTCTTGTACACTGCTGCCCACCCCCAAACACCAGGATGTGGAAGTCATGTTGCCCCCTGGTCTCAGCCTTAACACAAAAAATCACCATTTATAGATTTATTTCAAGGATAGGAAAGAGGATAGATCTTATCATTCAATCAACTATCCATTGGTTGGAGCTGCCAAGAATGAAATCATAGCTAAGGAAAGAACTATGCTGATTGATTAGTCATGTCTGCTGTGGGTCTGGGAGGAAAGGTGATTAGCTAAGCAAGCTGCATTTGCCCTTTTGAGCTAATGGCTTGAACTAGTCCGAGTTCAAGAGGGGCCAACCTATTTCCTTGCTCTGAGTCCCAAGTCTTTTATTGACTTCATTATTTGCTCAGGCCTGGTGAGCTCCCTTTAACACTTCTTTCTGGTGTGGTTTTAGGCCACCCTGTCACAGAGTTCAATGAGATTCAGGGGCCACAGGAACAACAAGAGAATCTGCTTCAAAATCTCCAGAATGACGCCCAGCTGGTAGAAGATGGTCTCGCCGGCCCTTGGGAAACCCCGGCCAGCAACCTCACAGATGAGATGACAGAAACCAATCAAACAGAATTCGGTGAGTAGCAGCCCCCAAGACGGTACAGACTTCAGAGCCCTACTCTCCTAGTCTGGGAAGGGGTGTCTGCTGCAGCAGACTTGTGTGAAACATAATATCTGTTGCAGAGTTTTCTGGCAAGATGCCAGAGCATCTGCTGCAGCAGCCCCATATTGATGCATTCCTGCAAGCACACTTCAGCCCCATCTGGAAGAGCTTCAATGAGAGCTTAAACAGTCTCTCCCAGGCTATCAGAAACTTGTCTCTTGATGTGGAGGCCAATCACCAGGCCATCAAGATGGTCCAGGAGGGCACTGTGACCAGGGCTGACCTCCAAGAGCTTGGTGTTAAGTTTGATGCCAAGGTCCAGGAAAATAATCAGAGAGTGGGCCAGCTGCAGCAGGATGTGGAAGACCAGCTGCATGCCCAACGCCGTTCCTTGTACCATGCCCTCTCTGGGGTCCAAGCTGAGGTGAGCACCAAGTTAAAGCAGCTTGTCAAAGCTCAGGAATTTCCAGGGATAAATGGCAGCCTGGTGGTGGCATCTGCGGCAGCAGCAAGGCCAGAGCCAGAGAGCCTGCAGGCCAGGCTGGGCCAGCTACAGAGAAACATCTCTGCTCTGCACATGGCCATGGATCGGAGGGAGGAGGAGCTGCAGAGCACCCTCAAGAACATGGACAGCATCCTGAACCGGCACGTGGATGAAATCAAGGAGTTGTATTCTGAATCAGATGAGACTTTCGATCAGATCAGCAAGGTAGAACGGCAAGTGGGGGAGCTGCTGGTGAATCACACAGGGCTTCGAGAGCTGCGGGTGATCTTGATGGAAAAATCCCTGATCATGGAGGAAAACAAAGAAGAGATGGAAAGGCAGCTATTAGAACTCAACTTCACTCTGCAGCATCTGCAGGTGGGTCACACAGATCTCATCAAGTACGTCAAGGACTGCAACTGCCAGAGGCTCTACTCTGACATGGACATCATCCGGGAGGACCAGAAAGACACCATGCGCAACCAGGAAGAGACCCAAGTGAGCCTGGATGAGCAGCACCAGCTGGACGGTTCTTCTTGGCAGGCATTGCAAAGCACTGTGGATGCCATGTCCTTAACGATGGATGAGCACAAACGAGAGGATGAGAGGGCCCGGGCTGAGAGGGCCCGGATGCGGAGCCAGCTGAGGGCGCTGGACCAGGCTGTGGAAGCGCTGAAGACCACAGCGAACCAGACTGGTAGAGAGATGCGCCAGCTGCATAGCTCCTTCGCGGCCCTTTTGGAGGATGCGCTGCGGCATCAGGCGGTACTGGCTGCTCTCTTCAGTGAAGAGATGATGGAGGAGCTGTCCGAGGAGGCACCTCGCCCTCTACCCCTGAATTATGACCAGATCCGTCTTGCCCTACAGGACGCTGCCAGTGGGCTTCAGGAACAGGCCTTTGGCTGGGATGCCTTGGTTACTCGGGTGGAAGCCTTGGAGCAAGCCTTGGAGCAGCACCCGCAGTTGGCAGAGCGACTGGAACCCAGCCAGGATTCTGAGAGGGAGGAGGAAGCCACAGCTTTGGCAAACCTGGAGCAGGAGATTCAGCGCCTAAGCTCTGATGTCAAGCAAGTTGGGCAGTGCTGTGAGGCCTCTGGGGCTGCCTCCCTCAATGGCTCCCTTGAAGACCTACACAGCAGGCTTTCCGACACCCAGCGCAACCTAAAAGAGCACCAGCAGCTTTTCCGCAGCCTTTTCCAGAACTTCCAAGAGCTGGTGGCAAGCAATATCAGCCTAAACCTTGGTAAGCTGCAGGCCATGTTGAGTAAGAAAGATAAGAAGCAGCAGACAGGCCTAGGAGCATCCCGGAAGAGGGAGAAGAAGCAAGTGATGATGCCTACACATGCCAAAGGGATGGAGAAAGGTGTCCTGGACTCAGAGCTCTGGGAAGCAGGTGAGTGCCTGGGCCCTGCAGACTGTGTGAATCTAGACAGGACTATCTGCTTACTCAGCTCCTCCCTTTGCTTGGGGAGTGGGGGAGGCGCACAGGGTGCAAGAAAGCAAGATAATCATTGGTCACCACTACTCAGGGAGTCACCTTTCTTTTAGTTTGTGTTTGGAGACAGGATTCCTCTGTGTAGCCCTGACTGTCCTGGAACCTGTTCTGTAGACCAGGCTGGCCTTGAACTCAACAGAGAACTGCCTGCTCCTGCTTCCTAAGTGTTAGGGTTAAAGGAGTATACCACCACACCTAGCAGCTGTGAGCCTCTTAAGCTGCTTGGAGTTCAGGGAGGTATAAGCCTCAAAAGTCAGTTGTAGTTCCAGAGCCCTTGAGTTGGGAGAGGCCCTAGTTGTGTACTCATTCCAGTCCCTGCCATTCATAAGCTCACACCCCTGCACTTGAGCAGGAATCTATAATGGCAGAACCCCATAAGAGGTAGCATGGGGAGAGGCCTTATGCTCAGAAGAGCAATATAAATACCCTGCAGTACCTCTCCTGGGCTTTATCCTGATGACTCAGCCTTAGCTGCTCAAGCATGCACGCATTATCATCACATCTCACCTGAAAGGGAGGCTCAAACCCAGGAACTGACCTGACTCAAGCAGTGAGCAGCCCAGAGAGGCTGGCTCTCAGGTGCACCAAGTCCACAGAAGGCCCCCAGAGACCCACTTACACTGAAGAAGAGTTGTCACAACACCTGGCAGCTTCCTTTCGCCAGCACAGGCTTAGTTTGCAAGAACGGGGTGGTTCTCTTACATCCTCCAGCATTTCCAGAGAAACACATGCACTTACACTAAAGAAAGTTAGAGATCTCTCTTTCTATTGTGAATGGTACAAGCCCCAACATGCCCATCGATGACTCATTATTTGTCTGATAAGGTTGGATGTCTGTTTACTCCTGCAATACTTTTTAATTTTAGAAAGTATTTTTTTCCATCTTCTTGTAAGAAGGCCATAAAGCTTGAATTCGTGCCCTGTAGGAAAGTGAACCCTCAGTTTGCAAAACCCTTCTATCTTCTGAAGTCCACAGGGTCTCCCACTACCTTGGACTTCCAGATACAGCCAGGTTGAAAGGAGAAATAATTGTCTTCCACAGGTTCTGTAGGACAGCTTCCTTCCACCAAGGCAGGAGCCCCACCTGCTGGATGCTTCAGGGACTGAGGCACCAGCCCTCAGTATTCCTTGTGGCACAGGAAAGTTACTCATAAACAATTCTCACAAAAATCTTCCAGGCACAGAGAGAAGCAAAATTTTGTCATTTCCTAAGGATATTCATGAATTTGGAGGCCAAAAAATGGATCGCAATGGATGGATTAAGTCACTAACTGTTTTGCAGATATCTTTGAAGTCTTGGTTCCATTCTCTGAGAAATAGGGGGCTTATACACACCACACACACACACACACACACACACACACACACACACACACACACACACACACACAGACACAGGGGAGGTAATGGGGGAAGAGAGGAAGAGGGAGGGAGGGAGGGAGGGAGGGAGGATCTTGCTAAGGTTGGCCTCACTTTCTGGACTCCAGTAAGTACATTTTTGTCTCATCTGCTGGCTGTCAGTGTTCCCAAACTTCCTAAATAGATAGTATCATTGGCACCCTTTCTCTGGCACGGACGGAGGTGTGGCTCTGCCTCTAATTCCAACAGGATTGTGCTTCTACAAGTGTGAAAGAAATCAAGAGGGCCCAAGGTCTGCTCTCTGCTTGTGTGGTCTGGATCATCAAACTGTCCCTTTATAGGTTCTCATTTTTCCATATGCCATGCTAGGACTCTGTGAAACATTTTGGAAATCATGAAAGCAAATAACCGGGGCTGAAGAGATGGCCTAGTGGTTAAGAGCACTGGCTGTTCCTTCAGAGGACCTGAGTTCAATTCCCAGCATCCACATGGCAGCTCAAGACCATTTATAACTTCATTTCTAAGGAATCTGGTGACCCTTTCTGGCCTCTGCAGGCTTCACACAGCCATACATTCAGGAAAAATACCCAAACATATAAAATAACAATTAGAAAGAATTGAGATAATTGCCAGAGAGCTCCCCATTGCTTGGGAAAGATCTGTGTAGCTCAAATTGGCTTCAAAAACCAAGATTTTACTGTCTGTCTCCTGTTAAAATGTATGTTCTCGAGCCCGTATCTGGTAAGAACCACCATTCCACTCCCAATTATCTCCCATTGTTAACACTATTTTGAGAATAGGTACTATTCTCTTTTCCCCCCAGATGTCTCAAGATTCCCAGCAGGTATGTGCCTGGGGTATGACTTAGTAGTAGAGCACTTGTCTAGTCCGTGTGAACCCTGTGTTCCATCCCTAGCTGGCTTGCAAGGAAGGAAGGATCCTTGGCAGGTAGCAGACATGTGAGAGTTGGAGACCCTGGTTTTTAGCACAGCCCACCAAGCCTCGAGCCCTGGGTAGCCAAAGACATGTACCTCTCTAGAGAGTTGAAAGGATGGCATCAAAGAAGAAAGTGCTTTGTTGAAGATCAAAGGACAAAGTGCATTTATCAACCATACCAAACATCTGTATCTTCCCTTCTCTCCCCCTTTTTGAAATCACAGTCTGGGACAAACACCTTTGTAAATGTTGATGCAAATGTTTTGCGAATGTTGTCCAGAAATAGTGTTCTACTTCTAGTTCAACTAAGAGGAAGGCAGAGTTTGGGAGAATATGGAAAGCTCACTGAACATTTCCCCTTCTCAGGCTCCCCTGTGGCTTTCTATGCCAGCTCTTCAGAAGAGGCAGCTGCTCTGCAGATGCTGAAGTTCAACACGACATCCATCAATGTTGGCAGCAGCTACCTTCCCGAACACGGCTATTTCCGAGCCCCCAAACGTGGTGTCTACTTGTTTGCAGTGAGCATTCCATTTGGCCCAGGCCCAGGCATGGGGCAGCTGGTGTTTGAAGGTCATCACCGGGTTCCAGTCCACAGTACAGAACACAGGGGTGGGGGCACAGCTACTACTTTTGCTATGGCAGAGCTGCAGAAGGGTGAGAGAGTGTGGTTTGAGTTGATCCAAGGGTCAATAACAAAGGAACAACAGCCACACGCTGCATTCGGGGGCTTCCTGTTGTTCAAGACCTGAACCCTGGGCTCAGCTGGCACCAGACACGGTTGACTTGTCTGCTGTCTGTAGACTGAGGCTCTGGCCAGCGATGGTGGGAGGACATCTAGAAACCCAGCTCTTCCCTGGACACCTTCTGCAAAGATCCTGCTGTAGGCAGCATGTACCTTTTTTTGGACGCACAGGTTGGGGGAAGCCAGGATTGCTGCTTCCTGGACTGGGCCTGTGCTGGGAGCTGGGCTTCTTCTCATGCCTTCCCCCAATGGCATGGCTTGTCTTGGTTCTAACCACTCCCTTAATCCCACAACTTTGTTTTTTGTTTGGGCATTTTGCTGCTTCTGTGTTTGGAAACTTCTGTACAACATTCAAATCTTTTTCTATTTCCTCTTCCCTATATTAGGAAGTCATTGTTTCCCAGAAGGAAATGTTTGCAGTGAGGGTGACAGGCCAGGTATAGCTCACTGAGAGTGTTTGGCTGGCAGAGTCCTTGATTCTCTTCCCAATATCTCAAAGAACTTGAAGGGGGGAAAAATGGAGATTTTTTTTATTTCTCAAATTGGAAACAAGTCTCCAATTATTACAGGAAAACAAGTTAAAAACAGCCCCTCTATCCCAGAAAGGAGCTAAGGTCAGGTTGAATCAACTATGGAAAGAGAACTAAAATGCTCAAGCTCTGGATTCAGTCCCCAGCACTATATAAGTCAGGCATGGTGATGCACATGGAGGATCAGCAGTTCAGGGCCATCCTCAACTTTCTAACAGTTCAAGGCTCGTCTGGGATATGAGACCCTGTCTTAAAACAACAGAGGAGGTTAATATGTTTTTTAAACATTCAGTCACTTTTTGTCTTTATCTGTATATTTAATTTGAATTCCATGCCTTTTTCTCCTTGCTTCACTCAATGTAGAGGCTAAGAGATGTCAACCAGGGACATCACTGGGTGTGGGCTTTGCCTTCCAGTCTGCTCTGGGACTATCCACACCTTCCCCTGCGTCTGAAGAGGAAGGAGGGAAACTAAACTCAAGAGAACTCCAGAAAAAAGCCCTGCCTTTCAAAGCTCTGCCTTGCTTACTGCTGGAAGAGGAAACGTTTGGTGAAGCACTCAGGGAATAGGACTCCTCACTCTAGGCACACTGGACTTAGCTGTTAATACTCAGTTAATCCTATCTAGACTATCTAAAGGCCTTCTCGCTAGGCAGTGACAGTCAGTGGGCAGGACAGCAGATGGCAGTTCTTTCTGCAGCATCTACATGTGGTTTACAAGTCTACAATAGGCTCTAGAAAGAAGTGTGAGGAAGTGTGTGGAACAGTGGGAGAGCCCATGGTTAGCATGCATGAGGCTTTGGGTTCCAAAGGCAGGGGTGATGGTAGTGGCATTCTTAAAGGTCCCCTCTTTAAGACTCATCTTTATGTCAGAAGCATAAAGTTCTTCACCCGGCTTTAGCCTCAACTTTCTGTCCTCACCAGGAAAACTCCAGACAGTGACACAACTCTCTGGAGGCTTAAAAAAAAAATGGTGTGGGGAAAGCAAGAACCATTTGGAGCAGACAAGATGAAGGTTGCTTACTGCTTTTGATGTTTCTCTAACTGTCCAATCACCTTTCCCTAATTGGAAGCTGGGGCACTCACTGGGAGACAGTGAGGACAAGTTAATGCAATGATGAACAACTCTACTCCTTGACAAACGTTTGTGGAAAAGTGTACTCACGCACAAGACCCACAACTCAACAAACTGAAGGTTTGGGAACATATGCACCTTCAGAAATAATAGAGGAAGTTGTCTTTTTTTACAAATCTGTGTTGCCTTATATCAGGTAATCACATGCTCTCCCACCACTGAACTCCATCAGCAGCTCCAGGAAAGTGGAAATGTAAACCAGGATTATTGTTGTTCAGAGCTTAATTCTAAACCCATCCAGCCCTGGAGAAATGGCTGACTCCACATTAGGGGCTTAGAGCCTCTCAATGTATCAAATAAGAAGTGTTCAAAATAGGATGGGCATGTGTCACGTAGACAAGTGTGGGTCAATGTGAACATCAAAACTATGACCTAATGGAAAATAACCCAATAAATAGGAACCCAGGAGTCTATACTGAAAAGCTATATAAGGAATGTTTCCTCACACCAATGGCAATGGAAACTCTAGTTGCAATATTTGCAGAATTAGAAAAATCACTTTGCAACCACTGATAGACAAGTTCTATCTAGTCCAAAGCATCCCCCAAATGTACTCAATACAGAAACAAGCTATCATGGTGTCCTGATTTATGGTAACTTGACACAACTTAGTCATTTGAGAAGAGGGACTCTCAATTGAGAAAATGCCTAAGATCTGCCTATAGGCAAATCTGTACTGATCTTGACTAATGATTATGTAGGTGGGCCAAGCTCACTGGAGGCAGTATCATGAATGGAAATGTGGTCCTGGATGGTATGGGGGTGGGGGTGGGGTGAGGAAGACCAGGCTGAACCATCCATGAGGAGCAAGCCAGTGACAGTACTCCCCCATGACTTCTGCTTTAGTTTTCTTGCTCCCAGGTTTCTGCCTTGACTTCCTTCAGTGACTGGCTGTGATGTAAGTATAAGCCAAATAAACCCCTTCTTTCTCAAGCTGCTTTTGGACTCATTACTTTTATCACAGCCACAGAAATCCAAAGACACACAGTAAACAAGTGGCCAGCACTGACATTATTAATGACAAACTGAAGCAATTATCTCACTGGGATGTGTTTATGGCGCATACAGATGTGCCAACATTCAGGAGGCACAGACAGGGATTGCCAAACTTAAAATCAGTTTGAAGTCCTAGAGCAAGATCAGGCCTACTTCCCTTAAAAAAAAAAAAAACAAAAAAAAACCCCAAAAAACCAAAAAAAACCCATTTTGTAGAAGTACAGGAGACTCAGGACTGAACACACTACACTATCCAGAGTATATAGCACTCATGAGGACTTTACTGCAACTGGCAAAATCTGAATGAAGCCTGCAGGCCATGGTATTGCTGATCACTGTGACGGTATCAAGCTGATTTTCCTGATTTTGATAACTGCACATAGTTGGTTATTAGAATATTCCTGAAGACTTGAGAGGCCATAAGCTTCTAACTCCAAACAGCTCTGAAAAGGCACAGACAACTGTTGACTTCCCAACTCAGCCCAACACAGCAGTTATGCAAATTAAGTTAATAAAACTACATGAAGAGTAAATGGGATTTCTCATAGATTATCATCACAAGTTTCTTCAGATAAAAACTTTAAATTGATAAATCTGAAAGTTGAAAAAAAATTACATTGGCTAAAATCAGCTTGAGGCCAGATCAGACATTATAGAGATTCCATCTTAAATAGTAAAACAAAAGGGAAGTGGTGGGGGATAGCTTAACTGTAAAAACATGTACTGATTTGCAAAGGACCTGGGCTTGGCACCTGTAAGTCCAGTTCCAAAGGACCCATCATTACCTTCTGGACTCTTTGAGAACCATGCACACATGGAACACCATGCACACATGGAACACCACACACACACATCAAGAAAATTTTTCAAAAGAATTGCCTGCACCAATGTCTGTATACTACAAGCATGCAGTGCTGTGGCAGGCAGAAGAGGGTGTTAGATCCCCAGGAAGTTGTTACAAATGGTTGTGAGCAGATACATGTCCGCTGAGAGCTTGTTGTCAGTCCTCACTGGCCTGGAGCTCACTAAGGGGTACTACCCAGTGAGCCCTGTGGATTGAACTCTGGTCCTCATGTGCATGTGACAAGCACTTTATGAGCTACCTAGTAGCTGGCTTTGAGCCTGTGGAACCTTGTAGACTGTGGCCTATCTAACACATGGGTTGCTAAAGGCAGGCTCTGAATGGGTTTTCAGATTCTGGTTTGGTCCCAGCTTTTGCTTCCAGATCCACCACTATGAGGCAGTCTGCCATGCCTTCTCTGTCACAATGCCTCTCAAACAGAGCCGACTTAAGTTACTCTTCTCTTAAACAGATCCTTTCTGTTCAGAAGTTCATGCTAACAAGAGTACCTAAAGCACTGTTTTACAACATGAAATGGGCCTCCCTAAGGGCAGCGTATGGGCTGTTTCTAAGCACACTGCTGAGTAACAAACCAGTGCTGAGTCCTTTAAGACAGAAACATGTCTAGTTCCCTAAAAGCCGGTGCAAATGGAAACCTACTGCAAACAGTACCTGGCAGGTGGCAAGTCTCAATGTAGGTGGGAAATAAGGCACTGTGGGATAAAACAAAGCCATGCAAGGGTTTTCCTTCTCCTACAAGAACACTATAAGGACACTTAAAGGAACCTCATCACATGGAAGTAAAAGTCTTAAAGAACATAATCCTATTCAAAGCACATGAAAATGTTTTATGATAGGACAATATCAAGAGCCTTAACTTTCCTTTATTGCAAGTAAAATTGTAATATACATATCTATATTTAGAAGCTAACAAAAAATTAGTTCACTTCAATGATGCTCAATGCAGGTTTTTCTGTGAGGAGCTGAAGATATAGCTCAGGCAGGGTTAGAGTGTAATACATACATACATCAAGTTTGAAGCTGGCCTGGGCTACAAGATCCACTTTTATCTTCTTTCCCCAAAAATAAAATCACAATGAAAAATAATTGAAGTAACAAAAGGATATTATAGAGATAAGTTATTTCTTCTATATATTCACGTGCTTATTTTTGAAACTTTCTTTTCTTTTTTTTTTTTAAAAGACAAGGTCTGATTGTCCTGGAACTATGTAGACAGGTTGGTCTTCCACTCAAAGAGAATCCACAAAGGCCACTAGACCTGGCTTCAAAGTTGTATTTTTAGAGCTGCACCCTATGGTATACACCTACAGTCCCAATATTTGGGAGGCACAGGAATGCCTAAGCTAAGTTTAAGGGCATCTTTTGTGGGAGTGGAATATAATAAGAATAATGTATTATTATGTTTCTTTTTTCCTGAGACAGGGTTTCTTTGTGTAGCCCTCACTGTCTGGGTCTTGATCTGTAGATAAGACTGACCACTTGCCTCTGCTTTCTGAGTGGTGGGATTAAGATTAAAGACATGCACCACCATGCCCTGCCAATATATAGTGTTTTCAACTGACACATAGTAGAATACCACGATCTTAATGTTATAAAAAGAAATGCAGAAAGGAAACATTCAAATGTAAATAGTGAGGCTGGAGAAATGGCTCAGCAGTTAAGAGCTCTGGCTGCTCTTCCACTGAGTTCAATTCCTAGCAACTACATGATGGCTCACAACCATATAAATAGTGGGATCTGATGCCCTCTTCTGGCATAAAGTCAAGAGAGTAATCATACATAAAATAAATAAATCCTAAAAAAAAAAAAAAAAAAAAAAAAAGGCAATCAAATGTAAATAATGGCACCTGTCAACAATGAAGTAGTTTATTTGCTTATTTTTTCCTAGTTTCCCAAAAGTTCTGTCATAAATTTACAGTTTATAAACAGAAAACAATGCTTTATTTTTATAGAAGGAAAAAAAAATCCCCTCACTATAGAAGGTTCATCATCTCTACATAAAGGCAAAAATGCAAAATGTATGGCCACTTACCTAGCCATGGTCCATGCTGGGTTTCTGGAGGCTGAAAGGCATGTTCAGGAACGCATACATGTATGCTGATTTATAAAATTTCAAGATGACCTCTGATACACAATATACAAGAACAGCATCACAAAACACATCACTGAAGTATACTAAAATATGGTTATTTACTGAAAAATGATACAGTGGACATAGTCTGTATATAGAACAAAGCAATTAATGGTAACTTAATAAGGCACCTTTTAAATCAGATGCTGTAAAAAATACATTTAGTGTGTTACATATCAAAGATGAATCTATATTTTTGGTGTTTTACAGTTGCATAATAAAAAATGCTTCCTTTAACCTGTCACTGCCTTATGTACAGTTTCCCTAAGCTATATTTTCATTTTATACAATATATACTACATTTTAGCTTTTAAGTGGGAAGAACAAAGGTCACTAAAGAGCTTAAATAATTCTACTGAAAAAGTACAGAATACAACCTAAAACTACTGTATTATGCCTAATTCTTTGCAAAAGCCATATTCATAAGCTTTCCTTTAGGACAACCCTTCCTGTGGACTCACACACTGCACCAGAGGAGCAGGCTCTGCTTGCCTGGCATCAGTCCTCTTACAGCCAGGGGCCAGGTGAGCCAGTCGGCACTGCTCAATATCTGACCAGTCAATTGGTGTTCTGACCATAGGGCTACACCAGCTTTCTTCCTACAGAAATTGCAATTCTGTTGAAATTATCTTAGAAATTCAATACACATCTGCAAAGACAAGTGCCTTCACTTAGGGAATCTGCCCTGGAACAGACTACTCAATATCCAACTTGATCTTGGGCCAAATCAGAGAAGCATGTTCTTAAAAAATTACTGTCTTTTTATTTAAACAAGAAAAACATCTTAAAAGGAAAAAGTATTGAATATGATTAGAATGAATAAAACTCAGTACATTCCAGGGTAACAGCTAATAAAAGCAATGGGTCACTTTATAGGCTTAGGAATATTTCTGGACATGGGAAGGATAACCTAACACACTGACCAAAGTCTTTCGTTACAATATTTCCAGAGAAATCAGTTTAAATTTTATACTCAGAATATTACTCAGTGCTGTAAAAGTCTCAGCGAATCAAGTCGGGACAAATCTTCTCAGTACCCCAACAACCCCCAACCATAAAAACCACTGATGACATCTTCCCAGATAATTTGATATTTAGGTAGTTTGGCTTTTGGCTTTCATATTTTAATAATTTAAATAGAAACTACACAATACTTCCTTTTACCAGTTGGTTGTATTTTGTTTTAAAAAATTATTTGTATTTGAATATGTGGGGTGCATAATATGTGTGTATGGGGCGGGGGATGTGCCACAGAATGTGTAAACAGATATCAGAGGACAACTATGGGGCAGTTGGTTCTCTCCTTTCACACGTGTCCCAGAGACTAAACTGAGGTTAGCAGGCTTGGCAGCAAATGCCTTTACCCACTGAGCCTTCTCACTGCTCCCAAGGGCTGATATATTCTTTAAATACTTCACTTACCAAATTTCAAATTATGAGTAAGAGGGATGAGAGGAAAAAATAAGCTTAATGCGACTTTAGATTTTAGGATTCCAATAAGAAATAGGGTAGCATTTGCCTTTTAAAGAGTGTTACTGCTTCTAATGAGTGTATACTGAGAGGCAGCTTGGAGCATTCAGTGCCAACCTTACGATTAATTCCTGATAGCCCCTTTTTAAGACCAAGCTAATTAGAAAAGAATCATTACGGTAACCTCTACACACCATTTAAGCATGTCTAAGAATAAACTTTGCTATTCCTTAGGTATATATATATATATATATCATCAAGAGGAGAAAATAATTTTTAAGACATAGTTTATAGTTTATTTAGGCAAAAATATACCCAGGTTAACTTGGCTTAGGTAACTTAGATCTATGTGTTCTTAGGCTTTAGTTACACTAGATGAAACTCATTAGACAGAATAGTCAAAACAAGTCTCAAATTTGTGGGATATGATGTGCAGGTTTAGTCATAAATGAGAAGATGGACAGCCTCTGATTTAATTTAAAACATCTGACTATGTTATAATACAATCACCTTTAATTTATGTTTCAACCAAAGAGACAATGTCACTTGATCTTCCCATGACTTGTTTGCTCAGAATAAACATTTAAATAGTATGATATTGGCATGTAAGTTTGAACCAGAACTGTTCTTTGGGATAACAAGGCCTCTGTAAAAAACATCACTTTTATTCAATAATAGCTGTTCTGTGTAGTGACCAGATACTAGGCACTTCTGCCTGACTCTGTCTTCACAAGTTAGGGACCAGAAACTGTAAAACCAAAATTAAAAGATTTAGATATCTAAAATACATTTTCCAGTTACTGACAAATTTATATTAGCTGACATTCTTCATAAAAGAAGTATAAGGTAATATCTTAGTAAAGTTTTTGACTGTAGTTTTTAAATGCATGAATTCTGAAATTAATACATTGTTCTACTTTAAAACATTCTCCCTCATTAAGAGTCACATGTGAGATCCATGTGAGCTATTTTGTATAGAATTAAATATGCATGTGTATAAAATGACTAGAAAAGATGGTTATATAGATTTTAAAAATAAAAGCTCATCACACATGATAAACAAATTCCCTTTTTAAGAGGTACTTGGAGCAAAGACTTCAGAATCTGATCACAAGTATGCCCATTGTTATCAGACACAGTGAGGCTGATACCAGGAAGAGGCATTTCCGTTCAAAGTATGGTTCAAAGCAGTGATTTTCAACTTTGGACAAGAGATAAAAAAAATAACTACCAAAAAAGAAATCAAAATATTGCTAGAAGAAAAACAGTCCAAATTTATGGGCACTTTCAACTTCTTTGGCCTTCACAACTATTATATTAAAGATAAAGTCGGCAGAGAAGTCACTATGGTTACAGGGGAGATGAGATTGGTGAATGTTGATCAGATATTGCATGTTTAAGCCAATGGCCACAACACCCTCCTGCACAACCATCCATTCTTTTCTAAGCCCCACGGTAGCAGAGGAGTTCTGGTGTGCATATCAAGGGCCTGGTGTCCTGTCAGAAACCAGGCAATATCCCAAAGAATCACAATCTATAAGCTGTTTACAAAGACAGAACACAAGCAGGTGTTTTCTCTGATAGAAGGCAAATATGTCTCTCCATCTCTGCTGAGCTCATTCATTTTCTCAAGGCTTTCACAGAAAGCATCACTTTATGGACAGGATACTGAGTACCCAGAGTTAGATTAGAGGTGACTTATCAGGATTGGAGTCTTGATGCAATTCATAAAAACCAAATCATTTCAAACAAAGCTGTCATGTCCATATATAAAGAATGAAGTCTTTGGAAGTTCCAATCTTATATTCCGCAGAGTACTGAAAGGTTTATTGTTAGCAGCCTGTAAAGATGTGGCAAGGAAAGAGTCTGAAAGTCAAGCCAACATCCTATTCCATGCTAATCCACCCTTTCCCTGGGTGGAGTTCTTGCAGTCTAGGTTCTCCCTCATGACTGTTTAACTGTCAGATCTTTACATCCTGAGATTCAACCATTTTTGCAAGTGTCTTCTTGATTCTCAAAGCTGTGAGTCTGGAAGCTGGATTATGGGCCCAGCATTCTGACATTAGCTTCAAAACTGCTCGAAGACACTAAAGAGAAACGTAAAGAGAATGTGGTAAGCATAGACTAGCACAGCATTCCCTCATCACTTTTACAGGGTCTGGGTTCAACTTACTTCATCACTGTTCCAGCGGTTAGACACGATTGGCCGCAAGCGTTTGACACACACAACCTCTCGCATATCTTCATAGGATGGGTCACTGGGCACCATGTTGTAATATGGTAATTGATATTCCTCCACTATTCCTGTAGAGTGTGAAAACACACTGAGCAAAACATGGTAGGGTAATACACAGCACCTCTCACTGAACTATGGAACCAAGAATGGATTTGTACATAAAAAAAAGATGTGTGTAACCTGGATGATTCACTTTTAACAGTAAACACACAACACACGTTTTTCTATGACTTATGACCCATTATTTCCCCTCCCTCTGATACGGTGACAGTCTGTCAACAATGGTCTAGTGTTTCTGTTGGGGTAGAGCACTTGAGATCTGAGACAAGAGGACTGTGATTTGACTCCAGCCTAGGCTATAAGTAATGAAACTCTTAAACATACAAACACAAAACAAAGGAGAAGTAAGATTATCTTAAAATGTTCAGAGTAAATCTCTATTTGCTTATTTGTCCCTAATAGTTATGTCTCTATGACTCTCTGTGCAGAGAGAGACTGACTATCATCTGTACCAAGCTCACAAAGCAGGCCCACTACTGCTCTCACTAAAAAGAACAAAGGTCAGCCTTTGCCTCTTGTCTGGGAACCTGAACGGTGAGTCATTGTTCACTGAAGCCTTCAGCTCCCAGGTGTTAGGAGTTGTTCACCTAACTACACAGCAAGCCTCTGAAGACAGTCAATAGATATTAGAGAGGCTGACCGAGAAGCTAAGCACCTGCAAGATACTTTAGAGAGGGCTGCTGAAACCTCTCTTGGCACCTTTTCCCTTGGATGACTTTAAGGTATCTTTTCACTGAAATGCATGTGAGCAGTCAAGACAATTATATTTGAGTATTAGAATAATTCTAGTGAAACCACAGGATCTGTGAGTGGTCCTGGGAAATCCTGTCATAGGTGATGTATAAAGTAGGGGAATTGCTTTTTAAATGACAGGTAAACACACATAATCAAAAAGACTATTCAAATTCTTACCTCCTGTAATACAACGGCGAGCCATTTCCCAAATGATTAAGCCAAAGCTATAGATGTCCGCCATGATATAGGGCTGAAAATGGTTTTTATTCAGACTTTCATCCAGCACTTCTGGAGCCATGTAGCGCTTGGTGCCTACCCTGGTATTCAAGGGTATATCAACTTCGTTTGTATCACTAAGAGAGGATGAAGACAATAGTTCATATATGTACATTTTTATAATTTTTTTTGTCTAAATGTGCAAATTCCTATATTCTTAACCATAATTCTTAGGGCAAGATGTATTAGAAAATTTAGCACCATTATAGACTTTATATAGGGAGTAGTACAGTTAGTACAGTGCTTGTCTGTCTAGTATACAGGAGATCCTGGGTTCCATCCCCAGCACCACATAAACACAGCACAGTGATACAGACCTAAAATCCTAACACTAAGCACCAATGAGGTGTAGGGGCAGGATGATCAGAAATTGGCTAAATAGCTGGTTCCAGTCTAGCTTGGCCTATATGGGCCCTGTCTTAAGAAAAAGATACTTTCTATCTATATAAAAAGCACAGATGATTCTATCTGAGAAGTGAGTACGGAAATGAAAGAGAAATCACCTATTGTTACAATTCTTATACAATGAATTTAGCTTCTTTCCCTCCTTTTTTCCAGACCAGGTTTCTCTGTGTAGCCCTGGCTCTCCTGGAATTCACTCTGTAGACCAGGCTGGCCTCAGATTCAGAGATCCACCTTGCTCTGCCTCCCAAGTATTTAGATTAAAGGTATATGCTACCAACACCAGGCTATAGACAGCATTTAAAATACAGAATTATGTTTTATTTTTTCATGGATCTAATCTACTTAGTTATAAGTAAAGCGATATCTATATAAATAGTCACTCAGTAATACATGATTTATTAGTTTTCTGGGTTTTGAACAAAATTTTAGATTTAAAAATGTGATGTTTTGTTACTTGTGCTCCAAGGTTTGGGAGGTTCTTGAAGGTATTTCCCAGTGGAGACTTATACAAAGTATCGATTTTGTTATAAAATATCTGTGGTGGCTAACCTTTATTGTCAACTTGATCTACAGAGTCAATTCCAGGGCAGTCAAGCTGCACAGAGAAACCTTGAAAAACCCCACAACAGGCAACAATGGACTAAGATTTTTTTTTAAAGATCTATTTTACTTGTGCTTATGAGTATATGTGATATGTGAATGCAAGTATCTGCAAACGACAGCAGAGGGCAGTGGAACCCCCTGGAGCTGGAGTTATAGGTAATTGTGGGTCTCTCATGAGCGCTGGAAACAGTAGCAGTGTTCTTAAAACTACTGAGTCATCCTCTAACCCCAAGGACAAAGTTGTTTGGTGGAAGAAATCTGAAAAGAGCATGCCATTCCAGCTGTGGCAAGGATCATTCTTTCCTGTGTTTGGGAGGAAGGACAGTCCATGTGTGGAGGTCAGAAGACAACTTGTGGAGTCATCTCTTCCTGCACCATTTGGGTTCCAGGGACGGAACTATCGTCAGGCTTGGGTGGCTAGTACCTTTACCCATTCAGCCATCTCACTGGACCTTACTTATTTTTTAATGGCATAAAATATTGGCCACTGTTCACCACTACACACAAGAAAGTTAACAATACAAAGTTAGATAGTGTTCCAATACTTCAAAATTATTTTCTTGCTTCTGCTGAACCAATACAAACACAAAAAAGGTAGAACCTATATAAAAAGATTGAGTTTGGATTTTTTAAAAAGCACATATAGGTCAATAATTTATACTATAATAAATATTTTGCTCACTCACTTATGGCACTGAAACGCCTAATTATAGCATAATTTTCATGAACTGTCTTCACTATTCCACAAATCATAACCTTTTAGCACACTGATTTGAACTTTGTGTAAAGGACTGACTCACGTAAGTCTTGCTTAAGTTAATTAAAACTAGTTTCTTTGAGTCAGGGAGCTATTAACAGGGATAACATTTTGTCTTTCAGGGATTGTGCAAATAAATTGCATATATAGCACTATATATTTATGAATATAATATGTATGTAATATATAGTTATAAATTTAAATTTTACCAACCCAAACTTGCAATTAACTATTAACTACAGAATCATCTATTTAATTAGAAAAGTATGGTTTCAGGAAAACTTTATTTAACCCTGCTCCAAAATGATTCTATAGAGAAGAGTTTTCCCAATTTGAGCTGCCAAGGCACAGACACACCAAGTACAACTGAGGCAGAAAGGGGCCAGGCTGATTAAGTGATGAGAAAACAGAAAATCTGTTAGAAACACCATGTGGTTCAGCAGGCATAACCAAATGCAAAAGTTATACAGCCATGAAGACTTTATCAAGGTTCTTCAAAAGAATATTGCAGCAGGACTAAATTCCCTAAAATAATAAATATATCTAGAGAGTTGGAGACAATAGGACTGTAAATGTCCACTGAAGAAAAGCTGCAAACCTAAGACAGCTGGAGCCCAGACTGAAATCAAAGGGAAAAATTAGAAGCAAGCCAAGAACCTGCTTTTTGACTGCATGTCATCAGCCACTTTAGGTTCTTGTCACCATGTTCTCCCTGACATGATGGACTGACTGTCCCCTTAAATCATGAGCAACATTAAACCTTTTCTTCTTTTAGTTACCTTTTGTCAGATACTTTGTCTTGGTAAATAGGAAAAAATAATACAACATCTGATGAATACTTAAGCCAACAAATACTACACAAACAGTAAAACTCAACAATACAGAGAAGATTAGCAGGGCCCTTGAGCAAAGGGGGCAGATTTGAAGTGTTAAGAGAAGAAAAAGCCAAGCAGATGGGGGCACATGCCTTTAATTCCAGAACTGGCTGGGGCTATCGGATCTCTGAGTTTGAGGTCAGCCTGGTCCACAGAGTTCCAAACCAGCCATGGGGGACATAGTGAGTTCCTGCCTCAAAACAAAGAATAACAAGAAAAACCTATTTATTGTCATGTATATTCATGTGTGTGGTGTGTGTGTCTGTATGAGTTTATGTATTACCAAATGAGCATAGGTGTTCATGGAGGCCAGACCCCTGATCTGGGACAGGAACAACTCAGGTCCTTACAAGAGCAGCCAGTGCTCTGAACTGCTAAATGGTCTCTTCAGTCCTTCAAGTAATATTTCTATTTCGTGGCTTTAAATTAATTCTGAAACAACTACTCTATTCTTGAACTAAATTATAATACTAATATAGTACCTGAACAATTGCCTAATTCTTTTTTTTTGTTTTTTTTTTTGAGACCGAGTTTCTCTGTGTAACCCTGGCTGTCTTGGAATTTGCTCTGTAGCCTGCCTGATTCCCAAGTGCTGGAATTAAAGACGTGCCACCACCACCCAGCTCCTGAAATTTTTATAATTCCCATTGCTTTAGAAACTGACAATATCAAACAATATCAAAAGAAACTAATATCTGCCCATATTTACAGGGTATAAATTCACACACTATATTGTTCTGAAGCAGAAATGTACAATATGCCACAATATGTAGAAACTCCTCTAGTAGCTTCTCTTCTCTAGAAATTCAGTATGAAGAGAATATTAATGTAGTGCTCAAAAATAGAATGTATAAAATTCAATTTAAAAAACAAACAAAAAACAAAACAGGGTATCTCTGTGTAGCCCCAGCTGGGCAGAAACTTACTCTGTAGATGAGGCTGGCTTTGAACTCAAAACTCAGAGATCTAACTGCATTTGCCTCCAGAGTGCTGGGATCAAAGGTGTGCACAGCCACCACCTGGTTTTATGACAATTTTTTTTTTTAATACACATGAACTGGAAACAAACTTAATGCCCACTTATATGTAACTTGGTCACAAGTTATTTATATGTAACATGAACAACTATCTGAAAAAAGGGCAAGTACATGAAAACGGAAATAAAGCATAAGAAACAGGAAGTCAATTATGTAGAGGCTGGAGATGTGATTCAGTAGCAGCTTTGTGAAAAAACAAAACCAACCAACAAAAACTCAAAGCAGCCCTGAGTATAAATACCTGTTAGGTATCGAAATGATTTCCAAACACCGAACAGAAAAATCATTTACCTGTTGAATTTAACAGCCAGGCCCAGGTCAGCAATACAGCAACTTCCATTTCTCTTGATAAGGATGTTTTTGCTCTTCAGGTCTCGATGAGCAATTGCAGGCTTCCCTTGGGTACCATAAATTTCTGTGTGGAGGTGGCACAGACCACAGGCAGCAGAATAAGCTAACTTGAGTAGGGCTCTGGTGTCTAGTGTTGCACATTTCAGGAAGTCATAGAGAGATCCATTTTCATGGTAATCAGTAATCAAATACAGCTGAGTCCAGGAGCCAGTGCCTTTAATGTCTGCAGCTATAAAACCTGTTTAGTTAATGAGTTTAAAAGGTTAGCTGTTAGCAGAGGTACTAGACAGTTACAGATGCATACTCGGGATACTGGAAATGAACTACTTATTTTGTATAGACAATACTTTCCTAATTTGACCTGAAAAATGTGTAACCAAAAATACCATTTCCTATGTCACTACAATAAATTCACAGTGTTTTTAAATTTGAGTGTGTTAATGTGTGTTTGTGGAGGAGGAAGTCAGATCTCCTAGACTGGAGTTAAAGGCAGTTGTGAGCTCCCTAATGTTGGTGCTGGAAACAAGCTCAGGTACTCTGTAAGAACAGGGTGTGCAATCTTAGCCACTGAGCCAACTAGCCAGTCCAAACTTACAGTATTTTGAAGACAGGATTTTGCTATGTAGTCCAGGCTGTATTCAAACTTGTGATCATCCTGACTGGCCCTCTTGAGTGCTGAGAGTATATGCATATGGCAACACATACAGCTAATTTGTGACAATCCTGATACTAATCACAACAGTAATGACAAAGACTAAGAAAAAGAACTCATGCATTACACAATATCCTGCAAGTGCTATTTCCCTCCATGATTTTCTCTTGAAACGGTTCTTTTCCCAAGAGAGGTAGCACACACTTGTAATCCCAGTATCCAGGAGACAGAGGCAGAGAATTGCACAAGTTGAAGCTGGCCCAGCCATAGAGTGAGACTGTCTAAAGACAGCAAACACATAACCAAAACTCCATTCCTGAACCCCAAAATAAAAGTCAACTTCAAGTTGAAAAGGAATACTTTAAGTTACACAGACACAGGATCTTTGTACGTAGTATTATACTTAGAGGAAGTCATGCATGGTATAGACTGCGTCAGAATTAGCTTATGAGTGTCCTGTATGATGGAAATGTGATCACAACACACATAGAAGACTGTAGGAAATACAGAAAGGAGGGCTGTCTGCTATGTAATATTAGTTGAAGATGTGTTACATTTGTTTGTGTTGTGGGACATTTGTTTAATGATGCAAAGATGTGTTACATTCTTTATGTTGCATTTGTTTAACTCTGTGAAGCTGTGTTACGGTGTCTGCCTAAAACACATGATGGTCTAATAAAGAGCTGAATGGCCAATAGCGAGGTAGGAGAGAGGATAGGCTGGGCAGCAGGTAGAGAGAATAAATAGGAGACATCTGGGAAGAGAGGATTAAGAAACAAGAAAAAGGAGGAGAGGAAGACATCAGAGGCCAGCTAGCCATGCAGAAGTAAAGAAAGGTATATAGAATAGAGAAAGGCCCAAAGGCAAAAGGTAGTCGGGAATAATTTAAATTAAGAAAAGGTGGCTAGAAACAAGCCAAGCGAAGGGTGGGCATTCATAACTAAGAATAAGCTTCCGTGTATCTATTTGGGAGCTGGGCCTGTGGCCCCCAAAGAGACAAAGAGTAAAAACCAACTAACAACAGTTGTCTGTAAGTCAAAGAACACTAAAGACTGGCACAGTCAGAAAGAAACTGAGAGGCGGCCTGGCCCTGCCAACAGCTTTATCTTAAAATTCTGGACCCTAAACTAAAGGGGATAATGGGTTGTTTTTTTTTTTTTTTTTCTGTGTGTGCCTGCATGCCTGTGTATACGTGCCATTGGACGGCAGGCAATTGCCTTATATGTTGTTCCTCTGGTGTCTTATTGGCTCAGAACTTCAACAGATAGGCTAGGCCAGCTGGTCAGAGTCCCTGGGATCCACTTGTCTCCACCTTCTATACCTCACCATCAATGTGATTATAAACTTGTACCATATCACACTTAGCTGCTGAACTCAGGTCTCTGCTTACTAGGCAACCCCTTCAACAGCGAGCCATCATCTTCCCACCCTACTTCTAGTGGGTTTTTTTTTTTTTTTTTCCTTTTTGGGGGGTGGTTTTAGAGACAGGGTTTCTTGGTTTAGCACTGGCCATTCTGAAACTCGCTCTGTAGACCAGGTTGGCCTTGAACTCAAGAAATCCATCTTGCCTCAGCCTGGAATTAAGGACTTGGGCCACCACACTCAACCATACTTCTGAAGTTTTAAGATACTCATTTCATGATAATTTTTTACAGGAGCAATAAGAAATGAACATAAATATGTGTGCTTGGCAATGAACACAGCACTTTACAAAACAGGAGATGGAGAAATAGCAGAAGGAAAACAAGATATGTTTATACATTCTATATTATTTCACTATATAAATGAGATGGTGAGAGGAACATATACCAGGTACAGAAAATGTAATGAAGCCACACACTGGGTTCTTCTGCTGGCAAAGGTAAAGGCAGATGCAATCAAAGTTACCCTAGAAAAAGCACTGAAGTTTTCTACAAGACTTGGCTTCCATTATTATGTACATTCAATAAACTAGCTTTAATTATCCCTTTGAAACTCAATGCTGTTTAGAGTAATAATCAAAAGCTTTCTTGGCATTCAGGATTGTGTTCAGATTCACTATGAGTTCTACTGGATTCCACTTAGCTACACAAACATTTGAATCTGAAGGCACATGGTATGCTCTCTCCTGTACAGGAACACCTCTTGCCTGTACAATGAGGTGTTAAACAAAATGAAGGACACTCACCAAGTATGTTTTCATGACGCATTAACACCGTCTGGTAGATTTCTGTTTCTCTAAACCAGCTAGCTTCTTCAGTGGTAAAAAATACCTTGACTGCAACTTTTTCACCACGCCATTTACCCATCCATACTTCTCCATAACGGCCTTTACCGACCTGCCGAACCATCTGAATCTGTTTGGCAATAGTTCGCTGAACCTATACAGGAAAGAAAAAGTATTGAGATTTGAGCTCTTGAAGAAAAGACTCTATTAAGGCTGATTAAACTGTGATGGGTCATCCCATTAAAAAGGCTGACATATCCAAATAGCTCCAATGCAAATTTACTAAATTCAGCGTTTAAATTTCCATTATTTAAAAGTAGCAATGAAGAATGTATTCTGAAATCACACACAGCTACCCTTGAGAAGTCGCTTTCCCCATAGACTTGGGTTTTGATTACTTGATATCTCTTGGCAACAGAATAGCAAATGTATGACCAACGAGAAGACGTCACAGATGCTTGTGTGAGGCAGCTTTCCCTTTCTTTCCTGCCTCCCACAGAGAAAGTACCAGGTCAACTGTCAATCCTACGCACAAGCTACATAGCTCCTCAGTATCTGAGCAAGTCTAGAAATCAAACTTCCCAATAGACTCATAGTCATGAGAAATAACGGTTTGGGCTTCCAGCCAATGGGTTTAGGGTGATTTACTATACAAAACGTAAATAATTAAACCCCTCACCCCAGTCTCTAAGGTCCTAGATGATCCGAACCAGTCACAGTTTTCACTATTTATCTACACTCCCTTCATTCCAACTTTTCCTTTTTAGAATCCATTTCTTTTTCATACAGTGTATTTTGTTTGTTCTTTCCCTTTCCCAAATTCCTCCCAGATTGTTTTTGGTTGGAGGTGGGACTGTGTGTCTAATTTACCTTCTCAGTGCTGAGATTTTGTCTTGTTTGAAGCTATACATATTACCACAGTTTCTAAGCTCATATGTGTATTGGTCCTGTTGTGTCTAGAAGACAGTAATTTCTTGGAAGCATGCACCATTTCTGGCTCTTACAATCTTTTGAATGTGAGGGTGAACTGGTTATGACATCTCACCCCTTGATTGCTAGGACTGATTTAGCTCATCTGGAGGCTAGGCAGGTATCCCTCCTTCTTCTCTGAACACTCCGTGTAGATCTCTCTCAAAACTCCAGATAGAGGAGAAATGGTCTTCAGTGAAGGGTACAGAAACAGCTTCACTCCCTCTGCTCTATCCTATCTTCTTATAGTTCATTCATTTATTCCTCCAGGCCTATCTTGTCTACTGCTGTTGTCTTGCTTTAGCATCTACACACACACCCCAAAATTACAATTTGGTCTCTTTATATATACCTTCGCTTGAATTTTATTCCTGGCTCACAGACCATAGGTAGTAATATCTGAAGTGCATATATTTTCAGACTACTAGAATTTTAAATAAAGAGCATGCTGTTTTGGCTTGGAAGTATGTATCTGAGGCTGGAGCTATGCAAAGCTGAGCTGGCACACATCATAAATTACTTAACACAGACTTTTTCTGTCATGTTTTAAAGTCAGGATTATTCAAGAATAATTTATATATAAAATAAAATGTACATTTTGAGACTTGAGCAGTAAATTCTGACAAATGCCTCGTCATCTAATTACCAAAACCTCACTTAAGACTTGTTATATTCATTGCCCCAAGCAACCCTCCTTTCATGATTAGTCCCTTGCTGTGCTGTCATTTACTCACTGTTTTGTTCACACAGTTTTACCTTTTCTTAGTCATATAAATAGACACACACTGTCATTTTCTGTATCTGGCTTTTCTTTCCTAAACATAATGTGCCTTTGAAATTCATCTGCTGTTATTGATTTGTTTCTTCACATTAATAAATGTTATAATTTGTTTTATCTATTTGCCAATTGGGCGGGCTTTTAGGCTATTTCTAATTTACTTACTTATTAGACTATATTTGCTGTAAACATTTACCTTCAAGTCTTTTGTGTAAACACATCTTGTATCTCTAGGCCAAAAAGCATTACAACTGTTTTATTGTACACACCCCCAGCACTCAGGAGGCAGAGGCAAGCGGACCTCTGAGTTTGAGGGTACCCTGGTGTACAGAGTGAATTCCAGGTCCAGGCTACATGAGAAACTGTCTCAAAAGCCAAAATAAATACATATAACAATCAAAGTATAGGCTTAACTTGTTAGTAAATTCCCAACTAATTTTCAAAATGCCTTATCATTTTGTGTTTAATCAACTATACATGAAATTTCAAGTTAATCTATAACCCAGCAGTAGCCTGGTGAATTTAACCTTCATAATTCGGATGTGTTTGTTTATCGGCCAGTCTTCATCTTAGGAAAGTATTTGTTCAAATCTTTTCTCCACTTAAAAATTTTGAGCTGTCTTATTAAGGAGCTGGTAGATTCCTTCTACAGATTATCTAGTTACACATCATTCTACTAGCCTGAATCCTGTTTCCATTTTCATCCTTTTTTTGTGGTTGCTGTTTTTGGTTTTTGGAACAGGGTTTCCCTATGTAGCCCTGACTGTCCTTGAACTCACATTGATTTTTTTTTTTTCAATTCTTTCAGAGGTTTTTCTAGTTTAACTTTGACATTTAGATCTACCCTCCATTTCAACTTAATTTTGCATACTGAACGAGGTACAGGAACATATTCACTTTGTAGCAGATGGGATACCTGAGGTTTTCTTTTCCTGCATCATCTTTCTAATAGATAATCTATTCAACCCTGAATTACTCCAGTACTTTAAACAAAAAATGGCTTCATGTAACCTTTTATAATAAAATCTTTTAAAAAATATATCATTGAGGGCACCTGGTGGATCTTTGTGAGTTCAAGGCCAACTGGGACTATAGATGGACAGCCAGGGTACACAAAAAAAAACCCCAATCTCAAAAAGCCAGACACCCCGTTTGGGGGTAGGGGGGTGACATGAGACACCACAAATAATCGATACGGATATCCTGACACACACCTTTAATCCCAGCAATCTCAGGCATAGGCAGGCAGATAGGTCTACATAGATAACCACCCCCAAACAATAAAATCAACTGACTGGGTTGGGGAGATAGTTCAGTGGTTAAGAGCACTGGCTGCTCTTCTTAGGGTTCAGGTTCAATTCCCAGCATAGTTCACCACAATCTGTAACTCTAGTTTCAGGGTATTGAACTCCCTCCTCTAGCCTCTTTGAGTACCAGGCACATAAATGGTACACAGATATATACACAGGAAAAATACCCATGCACATAAACTCTTGTTTAAGTGTCTCTTTCTAGGCTGTTCTCTGATCTACTGAATATAGAATACTAATTAATATAACTTTATAAGTAAATTCAGAAGCCATGTAGTTAGTCCTGTGCTTTCTTTTCTAACAACTCAGCTCATCTAGTCCTTTTTATTTTTACAAATCTGTTAACCCATTTCTGTAAACATCTGCTCTGATTTCTATTTGGATTGAAATAAAAGAACATTCTGATGTGAGGTGACCTGGCCTCCTAGTAGTGTTGCCTTCTATTCATAAACAGGCTATACACCTCTTGTTTAGGTCTTAAGAATATTTAAGAATTAATATTTAATTTCAATGATTTTCCTATTGGAATAAATACTTCATCCTATTCTAGATCATGATTTTAATGATCTCTGCTAGAGATACTCTTATAGTAACATCTTTAAAACAGTAGAAAACCGAAAGAGAGAAGAAAAGTAGAAAACTATCAACGTTTAAAAATTCTTAAGAATAATTAATGTCAACTAGTTACTAATTAGTATTTCAACAACTAATAATTTTCAGAGTACAAATTTTGCAATATACATATTTTGCTAGGATTATTTAAAAATATTTCATGCTTTTTGATACTATTTTAAATACTATTTCTTTAATTTTCAGTTTCTAGGCATAAATTGCCAATGTATATAAAAACAGTAAAATTGAAATGACTTTGTTTTCTACAAATTGAAATGCATTTGAACCAATCTTAGAATTTGTTTCCATCTATTAAACAGTTAAAAACCTACCTGGAAATGCAGTGTTGTGATTAAGAGGGTTGCCTTAAAATGCTCTTCTCCACCCCTGAAGCTAATTTATATCCATCCATCCATCCATCCAAATATCTATAACTCTTTTCAGATCTAATGTTATACTTCCCTCAGCCAATTAGTCTAACCTTAGAGATGTGAGGGATCTTACCCTTGTTTCTTTGTTTAGTTGGTTAATACAATACACCTAGCTACAGATGGTGGCTAATATCTGTAATCCCAGCATTTAAGAATCAAAAGCAAAGGCAGAAGGATTTCAAGTTCAAGGGCAGCCTGATTTCTACAAGATCCTATCTCAAAAACCAAGTGCTGAAGATGTGGTGTAGCCGTAAAATGCTTGCCTGGCACCCCCAAGGTACTTGGCTCAAACTGCAGCACCAAAGAAGAAGGGAACGAGAAAGCTTAGGGCAAATCATGTAGCTACCTTGCATTTGCACAGGACTTCACATACCCAGCCTTTTATGTAACTATTAGACCTCCCACTCTTAGGGCTTTATCTTGCTTATCCTGTCTTCCTTAGTTCACATACCCTCCCTCCCTCCTTTGGTTTTTGAGACTTCCTCTGTGTAGCCTTGGCTGGCCCAGAAGTAGCTCTATATAACAGGCTGGCCTTAAACTCACAGAGATCCTGCCTACCTCTGCTTCCCAATTACTGGGATTAAAGGTACATGCTGCTGCCACCACCACCACCTCCTCCTCATGGTTCACATTTCTTATTTTTAAACAATTCCATCTTTCATTACTACATGAAAACAATGTGTCTATTGTGTCTTAATCTGCAATGATTAAGATGCCCACTTACCTATGATCTGTATCGATATACCATTTATATTTGTAAAAAGATTTTAGCTTACCAATAAAGGTAGTCCAGATCCACTACCGGAGCTTTGTGACTGGTCAATCAGGTCTTTCAACGACTCTCCTACTGGGATAAATGCTTCATCCTGTTCCAAATCACGGTTGTAACGACCTCTGCTTGAGATGCTCTTACAGTAATGTCTTTAAAAAGTAAAAAACAATCTACATTAAAATTGGAATACTGTGACGCTCTGAGTTTTGAGACGCCACACCATCACTCCTTCAGGCACAATCATAGCCTAATCCATCTTCACCACAGGAAAAAAATAGTGCACTAGAAATGGAGTTTATGAGGTAGAATGCTGTGCATCACGATAACCGATAACATAAAGAGATGGCCATATTCTATTAGCAAGTGAACATGAATGAACACAGACACACAGAGGACAGATGTGGTAGCACTACAGAGAGT
Source organism: Phyllotis vaccarum (assembly GCA_033318265.1). Classification (NCBI taxonomy): domain Eukaryota; kingdom Metazoa; phylum Chordata; class Mammalia; order Rodentia; family Cricetidae; genus Phyllotis; species Phyllotis vaccarum. The sequence continues at coordinate 94,265,705 of JARWLC010000009.1, forward strand.
CAAGCAGGAGGATCCTGAATCAAGGTCAGTCTGGGCTACTTGGTGAGACTCTATCCCCAAAACCAAAGGTAAATAAAATCCCCCAAATGCCCCCTCCCCTAAGCATGTAACATGGACCCCTAAGCATGTAACATGGACCACAAATTTAAAAAGTATTTAAATTATAAATTTTAACAGTGTCTTAAAAAAATCAGAAGGGATACTCAGCACAGAAAGTTACTTATCATTTCTATCTACAAGCACACTCTTAATCCCAGCGACGGGGAGATATGGGCAGGCTGAGTCAGTGAGATCAAGACCAGCCAGGGCTGCACAGCAAGCTCTAGGACAACCAATGCAATAGTCAGCCCTTTTCCAGGTGCATTTAAATTTTTCTCTTTGGTGTTAGAAAGAGGATTAAGATCATAGGCTGTTCTTCCAGAAGACTTGGGTTCAAATTCCAGCAATCCTTTTGGCCTCCAAGGACACTGCACACACATAGTACAGAACATCCATACACATAAAACAAAATTTAAAAAACTAAAAAAAAAATTAAAAATTTTATCACTAATTTGAACAATGTTATGATGTGCTTTGTATTTTCCTTTCTATTTTTGGTATCTAAGATTTTACTAAACTTTTTAGATTAACGAGTTTCTGGCTTTCACTTAAACTTGAAAAATTCCTGGTCATTATTTGTTAAATATTTTTCTTCCAGTCCCTTCCTCTCCATTGAGGATGCTGATTATAACTGTACTGAATCATGTCTCATACAACATTCTTTCAGAGCTGAGGAAACAATATGGAAAGCAGTTGCCACACAAGTGTAAGGACCCAAGTTCACATCCTTGCTCAGAAAACATACAAAGCTGGATTTATGCAGCAACAGTGTAATTCCAGTGTCCCAACAAGAAGATTGGAGGCAGAGACAGAAGAATCCAGAACAACATTAACAACAACAAAAAAGCCCAATACTGGTTTTTTGGTTGTCTGTTTATGTAGCCCAGGGGTTAGTGCTGAAGAGCTGAGGATGACCTTGACCTCTGGTTTCCATCATTTGAGTGTGGGAATAATAGATGTATTCTTATAAATATTATTATTGCATTATTAGTCTCCAAACAAAACTGAAAAAAACATGAACCTTCAAGGTTTTTTGTTTGGTTGTTGTTTTTGAGGCAGGCTCTCAGTTTTGTAAACTAACTGGCCTTCTGAGTGCTGAGACTAAAGAATGTACCCCACCCTGTCCAGTTGTGTGTGTGTGGGGGGGGGGGGGCGGTTGTTTGTTTTTTGTTTTCTTTTTTTAAGGTGGGATCAGAGTCACATTTACTCCAGGACTAATTAATTATTCTCAGTCCCCGAAGCAAGGCCTATGGTTTAACCAAGCCCTCTAATTTCCTAGTCTCAAAAATGGTGCTTAACAGAGTCCATTCCCAGCTTTCTGTGATCACCAATAGGGTTTCCTCCAGTTATTTCAGATGTTCTTCCCAGCCTTGGGTAGCTTTTCATACAAACATGCTAAATATTGGATGGAGTCATGTACAGAACTCAAGTTTTTCTGGGAGGCTTTCTGTTGTAAAATATTTGTTTAACCATGCAAACACGTTGCATTTGTTTAATTATGCAAAGAACTGTACTGTTTTATCTTGCCTGCCTAAGGCACCTAATAAAAATTTGAACGGGCCCTAGTGAGGTTTAGGAGGAACTTTAGGGCAGAAAAAAAAAATAAAAGCAGGAGATTTTGGCAACTAAGTATGAGGAGGAACCTGCTTTGGGGAGTGGGGGAGGCCTAGGGAGTGTGGACACATCTCAACTGTGCAAGTGGCTCCCTGCTCCCCTTGCCGTGCTCTCTGGCCCTGCAGAGGGCAGGTGGGCATGGTGGTGGGAGGGCTTCTCTTACCTAGGGCTCTGGAAGGACACTAGTCTGTCCAGCCTGTTCCCTCCCTCATCTTCTCCCACCTCTTGCAGTCCCTGCCTGTTCCTGTTCTGCCAGGTCTACTAGATTTTTAAGCTAGGTAGGTTACATACCTAGGAATCTGCTAGTCATAACAAAGCTCACTATTTTACAAACAAGAATGCCACAGGTATTCTTGAACATACAAGAATGAAATAGTATCCAAAAAAAAAAAAAAGGAGTTAAGTTCATCTTCCCTTCTAGGAAAATCATAACACAGTTGAAAAGCTGTAACCAGAAAATAAAAACTAATGATTTCTGAAATGCATGCAATGTTTTTTTCCTGTTATCTTAAAAACAAATGCTAATACAGAATAATTAACAGGGTATTTTATATAAAAGTAAGTATCTTCTTACTTGTAACAAAAGCAGCTGGAGAAGATGATCATAGAGATTATACAGACAGCCATGGAAATGAGCACAACCAGCCATCGAATGCTGCCATCAAAAAATGGACCTGAGAATGAAAGTCAACAATGAAGCACACACAGTATCTTTCTGCTGCATCTTACAAAGAGGGTGAGAATGATTTCCTAGATAGCTTAGTCATTACTAAAGACAAGTTATAGAGAATCATGCCTGGACTTTTCCGGGCTGACCTACCTATAACCACAGGGGGCAGTGTAGGCTGCAAATACTGGTTGCACAAATTGGTTCGACAACATTCTATTGTCCTGCGTAGCTGAGCTTTTGGTGAATCCTTTAAGAAAATTAATGATAAAATTAAAGGGCTTGACATATTAAATTGAGCATGGATATCAAATATAATTTATAATTCAGTCAGAGAAAAGGATCTTCAAACCTTATTTAAAAAATATTAGCCAGGCAAGATGGCTCATACCTTTAATCCCAGTACTCAGAAAGTAAAAGGCAGAAGGCAGGTGGATCTCTGTGAGTTCAAGACCAGCATGGTCTACAAACTGAGTTCCAGGACAGGACTGCTACACAGAGAAACGCTGATTCAAAAGGAAAAACAACAAAATACTGAACATTTAAATTTTTTGTGAAAATAAGATGGTGAAACAATTTTCCTTAAAATCATATAGGTGGATAGATACTAGATTATAAATTATAGATCAACAAAGGATTTTAGTGATTTTTTACTTTAAATGTTATGTTTAAATTACCATTAAGCTAGTTTCTTTTCGTTTTAAAAATTACCTGCTAGAAAACACAGCATTTTATTAGAATCATAAAACTGTCTGAAAAATACAATCACAGTAGTTAAGACTTGGGTGAGATTAAGATCAGACTAAAGGTAGAAGGTATTCTAATCAACTCCGGTGGGGGGTGCTGGTTATGGAGGTGGTTGTGGACCACCAAACAGATAGAAAGTTTGCCCTAAAACATCAGCAAACAAGACTTTAATCATGGAAGCAGATATGAGGGATTACATGTTGACATTTCAGCGCACCAAAATATGAATAGAACAGGCCTGTTCATTATTACGAAGGTAGCAAGAATGTAAGCTGAAATTCATCATGCTATTCTTAAATATTAGATGGCTAGAAAGGACATGCCTCAGTATAATCAGGGGTCACTTTAAAAAAGTGACCAAGAGTGTATGGTTTGAAATCCCAGCTAGGAAGACAGTTGATAACATATAGAAATTTCCAAATAAATAAACTCTACATTAGAAATATTTTTGTATTTTTAAGATAACTTTTCTTCTGAAATTATCATAAAAGAAAAGAGATGATAGGTTTTATCCTACAAACTCTCAAACAGTCATAGTCCTGTATCTAGAGAAAATGAGCATAAAGGAAAGAACGTGTACCTGAAGATGAATAATGAAGGGCCATGCAGCCATCCCAGGAAGACTGCATGAGGACAGCTTTGCAGAAGATAAAAATGAAAGAAGTCAAAGAAAGGACATACTGGGCATCTCGGGTCTAAAGCCACTGACAGCACATAACCAATCTTAAACTCCTCTCTTCAAGGATGACTACGAGAATAAAAGCCAGCTCCGCACCAGGCCATGGACTACAGTTCCAAAGGATAAGGAAGATGAAGATTCTTGTGAGTGAACACCGGAGAGACAGGTAGAACTTGGAAGATTCTGGAACAGCCAATGATCTCATTTAAGGGAAAGAAAGTCTTTCCAACAGATAGAAGACAGGATGGTATAATCAACAAATAGAGAATCAGCATAAAGTCTACCTACCTAGCTTTGCCAGTTACTCACTTTGTGAACCTAAGTAGCTAACTTCTCTTTAGTCTCTTCTGGAAATCACTGGATAAAAACTGGCCTTACAGAGCAACCATGAGGCAACAAGGCGGAATGTACCAGATACTCTGCAAACTAAATGCAAATACAAAATATTCAATAAATTGATTTCTTTCTTCTTCCTCTGACGAGTATGACATGCCTTTAGACAAGAGTCTTGAATAAGCCAAAAAAATCAAAAAACAAAAACCAAAAAAAACCGAACCTTGAGCAGCCCTCAAGAGTTAATGAGCCTTTACCACAAATTAGCAATCAGCAGCAGGCACACCTCACATCGTTCTTACACAGGTTTTTTAAAGGCAGTATCTGGATTTCAGAAGAAATGACAGCTTTGTCTTTCCTATGCTCTTCCACCACCACCCCCATTTTCCACCCAACTCAGTTTAGCTATCTGTAGACTACAGTGGGGAATGAAACCCTAAGGGAATGAGGGGATGCTCAGCAGTCAGAGCACTGGATGCTCCTCCAGGACTTAGGTTCTATTCCTAGCACCCACATGGTGCCTCACAACCATCTGTAACTCTAGGTCCAGAGCCTTGACACTGTCTTCTGGCCACCTTGAGTACCATGCATCTATATAGTGCACAGACACACATGCAGGCAAACACCTATACACATAAAAATAAATAATTAAAACTCCAGAAAATAATTTATCTGGCAGTTATGAAATGGAAGCATCTGGCTTAAGTAAAAACTGTATGTTTGGGCAGAAGACAGTACTCAGAATGCACTGAAGCCAAGTGACAAGGAAAGGGGTGAGGGTTCTGAAGATGAACTCCTCACACAAGATGGCAAGAACATGAAGCAGCTCGTGAGAATCATTTACAGGTGCTTTAACCTATAGCTAGCAGTGAGAAGAGGTCAAGAGAAAGATCAAGAGACTAGACCCAAGGATCAGGAGTAGTTCGCGACAGTGGTTGTACTGCTAGAGTTTCATGTAAAACTCACAAGTCAGAGTCATCTGAAGGGAGGAATCTCAATGAAGAAAATTTCGCCCCAAGACTGTGCTGTAGGCAAGCCCATAGTGCATCTTCTTAATTAGTGACTAATGGGCAGGACCCAGCCTATGGTGGTTGGTGCCATCCCTGCGCTGGTGGTCCTGGGTTCTCTAACAATTCAGGCTAAGCAAGCCAGGGGAGGCAAGCCAGTAAGCAGTACCTCTCCATGGTCTCTGCATCAGTTCCTGCTTCCAGATTCCTGTCCTGGTTTCCTTCAGTTATGGACTGCAATGTGGAAGTGTTAAGCCAAATAAAACCTTTCTCCCCAACTTACTTTTTGGCTAGGGTGTTTCACTGAAGCAACAGTTAAAGTAAGGGACGCAAAATATAGAGAAGCAAAAAAAGTACTGGCTAACCTTCTGAAGTAAAATTTTACTTTTCAGGTGTGTTTTCTCTTCCCTTCCTCCTTCCCTCTCTGCTTTCTTGCCTGGAGCTCACAACATAGAAGAGGCGCTTCAACTCACAGATACTTATCTCCTGAGTGCTCAGATTACTGGCAAGTACCACCAATCCTAGCTTAAGTAAAAATTTAAAAATAATATACTCTTCCCATATTTTAGGATGACAGCTAAAAGTTTTCACCACAGATTTAAACAGAGTCAAGAATGTACTAATGCATTCTGGCTCACTGTACATAATCACATTCTAAATCAGACCAGTTACATCATTCTTTGGTCTATTAATTAGAAAATAGACATAGCAACCTGATAACAATTATCTTTTTTATTTTCTGTCTCTGAGAGCCTCAGACTCACAGAGGTCTGCCTTCCCTTGCTTAAGTGCTAGGATTAAAGGTGGGTGTCACCACACCCAGACAATATCATACTTTTACATATAAATAAACAAATGCTTCTTTTAATAACTAGAAATTTTATACTGGAACTCATTTTTCCCCTCAACATTTCCCACACCAATTATGCATCAACATATTTTAAACAAGTAATTCATACCAAAATTAAATGTATTTAAATTTTATTTGACTATTTTTACACATGAAATCTAATTTATTATTGCTATATCACAGTTATAGTAAGACCTTTACTATAATAACATAAGAAAATGCATTTCTTGGTGGGGTAGACAAGATTTAAAAACCTGGCACTAAATTCATGGACATAATAGGTCTCACTGCTATAATGACAGTCTTTAGTATTAACTCCATTGCCATTTTTCTTACCCTTCCCCCAGTTTTGGATCAGAAGTAAAATACTAATAAAGAAATGAGTTATATCAGCACTCACTATTCTATAGTCCTTCCCAACAGGTACTTACAATAGCAAAGCATTAAAATTTACCTTTGACAACCTAACAATTTAATTTAAAGCAATAGTTTTTTCTTTAAAACAACAACAACAACAACAACAAACAGCCGAGCTTGATAACCTGAGTTGATGCCTGGTACCACCTGGTAGAAGGGGGACAACAGACTCAGTAACATGTATCCTCTGACTTGCACACATGTGCCATGGTGCTAACACTCTAAACTAATTAATAATGAAAACCTCAACAAAAAACCTGACAGCCACCTACCACACCAACATATCTGATTTCCCCACTTCCCTTTCAGTGACTTCATGTTTAACCACAGTACTACTTAGGATTGTCATATTTTTGCCATCTCAGGCCTAAGATTTGTTGACGAGAATAAAAGGGAGCTTGAGAAACTGTTGGGAAGAGTACTTAACAAAAGATACTAATCAAGTGTAGGATCTTAACACTATGTGCCCAAGATCCTACTGTGTAGTAGTCTGTGCACACCTAGGGATATGAGTAGCACAGCTGAATATTGCTCAGGGTATGGTAAGTCCTTACTATGTTATTTCATTCATATATAAAATTCCTAAGAATATAAGCTCCTTGCCCCAAATCTCACTGGTCTTAAGAAGCATATGACTTTAGACAGATTGTTAGGCTTGAAAACTAATTTATACTAAGTTTGGGAGCAGCTTAGTCTATAGGATACTTACTAACATTGTTTTAGCTCAGAGCTTGTGACCACTGCTCCTTCTTGATTTTTTAAGTAAGTGATTCAAAAAGACATACAGAGTTGATAACATGTTGATGACATAAAACTAGAAGAAATAAATGCTCTCGGATCTGAACAAATGTTAATGTTATAATGTGACATAGACAAATCAGGATCCCTCCCATCTACTTGTATCAAAGGACCAACATCACTAGTGAAAAGGATGTGGCTGGGAAGCAAAGCTAGTCAAAAACACGAGGGTTTAGCTGGCAAAACAGGCCAATGCCAAAGCCCTTGTGGCTGCACTGAGAAAAACAGAAGGCAGGCTTGTGAATGATGGACCTGACTATGGAACGGGCCGCTGACACTATGGGCTCGGCTCCCCCAAGGATGAGGTGCGTGGAGATAGTTGTTATACTTTTGACAACTGGGGAGAGAGAGACGGGGAAGGACCTCACTCAGTCATTTCCCCGAGACTTGAGTATAAACCTAACACTGCAGTTCTCTATGAAAACCTTGGCAGATTTTCTTAAGAAATTCACACATACAATTTATAAATTCTGAAGGAATACTCTCACCACTACTCTTTGTATTCTCTTCCTCTTCTGGGATCAAACACTGACCAAAGCCTTACACAGGGAGGTGTTCATGAGGGCTAGTGGATGGAAAGAGTTAAGGGTCCATGACAGCAGGGAAAAGGCAGGGCAGTACGAGCAGCAGCTAAGGGCCCTCATCTCAAATGGCAAGCAGAGAGCACAGACAGCAAACTAGCAGTAGGTAAACTTTTACACTCCTTTTTGTTTTTCAAGACAAGGTTCCTTTGTATAATCCTGACTGTCCTGGAACTTGCTGTGTAGACCAGGCTGATCTCAAACTCACAAAGATGAGGTTTTATACTCTTAAAGCCTTCATAAAGTGACATACTGCCTCCAACAAGATCACATGCCCTAGGCCCTCCAAGATAGTATAGACAACTGGGAATCAAGTATTCAAATGCCTGAGACATATATTATTCTAAGGAAAGCTTATTCAAATCACCACATACTTGAGTCTTGAGGAAAAAGGGTTCCTCTCCATTATCTTAAAGTCTTTTCAGTAAACTTTACACTCCAGAAATAAATTTGAATATCTTTTTTTTTTTTTTTTGCATTAACCATAATCTGTTATGATTAAAAATTTTCTTCAAGTAAAGCAATCTGGAACTTCAATTAGTAAAATCCTATTACTTAACAAGTCAGGCTTTCTTCAGCAAATCTTGTTTTTGGTCCACTTTTGGTAGGGAACTCAATGTTGTTCACAGAGTTCTACCCTTTTTTATTTCATGGATACAAGTTAGACCTCACCTTGCATTGAAAATCAGAGCCTTCATACTTCATGCACCCAGAAGCTAATGTAGTTTCTCCCTGATCATCCTCTTCTATAATGGCAAAGCAATGTCCATTAGTTCTACAATAGAGAGGAAAAAATACAATTTCATATTAGAGAGAACAGAGCATGGTGGTACACATCCAGACTACCTGCATTCAGGAGGCTAAAGCAAGAGGATATTGCATTAGATGGCTCAGTGATTAAAGGACTGTCACCAGGCCTGAAGACCTGAGTGTGATATCCAGCATCCAAATGATGGAAGAACAGAACTGACTCTGGCAAGATGATGTGTACACATGTGTACAACACACACACCAAATAAATATAAAAATTTAAAAAGACATCCAGTTTGTTTTACAATTAAGTTACATTCTCATATGATTTATTAGCAAAATCAATTTAGATTTAAGCTAGACCAGAGGTAGTATGTTTGAATTAAGGCCTAACGGGCCAATGAGAACTCTGCTAAGTGGAAAAGGAGTTCTAGTAATAAACACTTCAGGGTACGGTGTTCTCTAACTGCTCTGCTAGTCACACTCATGAGCACATGCTGTACGTAAATGGTAAAAGATGAAAACAAGTGTTTCTGTGAAATATTCTGTAGACCCCAATACCACAGGAAAGTCTATTTAGGAACAACAGGTGACTGAGATGTGACAGGAAAGCAGACAGCCAGACCGAGTATCTTCATTTCAAAGAAATTTACATTTATCTTTATTTTATTAAGCTTTATCATTTTAATATCAATGTCTTTAAGTTTTTCCCTCAGAAAATGTAGGAAGGATAAAAAATACAATTTCATAGATAGCCAGGTCTTTGTAAAGAAAACCCTATATCATAATATAAATAATGATCAATTGCTTAATGATAGATAATGATAATTCTATATTCAAGCCAAGAATCCTTTCTTTCTTTGGAAAGTTGCCATATACAAAGAAAAAAACAAAACATAACAAAAATCCTTGTCCAAGTGTACTTTTCATGTCCTAACTCTTAAGAACTGAACCAAATACTTACATGCAAGTGTTATTAATAGCATCATCTGGGCAGTGTCCTGAGCAATAGCACTTTAAGAAAGGCAAGGTATCCTCTGGTGCTAAAGTCACTCCATTTTCTGGCTTCTTCTGGTCCAAATCTGATTTCATACCAGTGCCATGGAGCATACTGTCTAGATTCTGCCCTATATTAAAAAATGAAATTTGTAAACAATCATTTTTGGAAAGTTGTTTAATTACAGTCTTCAATAAACACTGATTCTGAGTTTTCTTATCATAATAACTGCAGTTAATACATCTTAAAAATAAATTTCGTCTAATACAAATTGTAAACTATTACATACAATGAAAGACAAATGACAAAAGATGTGTGATTATGAGACAGCAGAGGAACCCCTCTCCCTACAGGTTATTTGGCTAAGAGCTAAGCTCTTTTGAGAATGTTAATTCCAGGACAGGTTCTACTCTAAGTGCCCTTTAGTGTTGATGTTTCTTTAAATAAGTGAAAGGATTTGAAAAGGCCAACTGGCCATTTGAATGACAACTGGTAGAGCCCTCCTGGTGTGTAGTTTCCTTGAGTGAGAAACTCTGCAGCTGTTTTTAAGCACTAAATAGCTTCCTCTGAGGAAAACTCCACACACCTGGAGGAGCCACTGAAACTACAGCTACAGAGGTTACAGCCCAGCTTCAGAAGGCCTCACAACTGCTCCAGGCTCTTTATCATGGAGGTATTCATAAAAGACTTAAAATATAAAAATATAAAAGCTAGTCCTAAGTTCTGAACCAAAATCAAAATTAAGAGCTAGGAGGTTGCTAAGAGCTCCAGAGTGGCCAGAAGCAGACTAGAGACTCTGAAGGACTGCAGACATACTGCAGTGCTGAGAAAGCATGAAAACCTAAGAAAAATTAGAGAAGTATGAGTTTCATTATAAAAATGAAGAATATAAATTTACTTTAAATTCAACAATACTGATAAAATATTAAAACGAGAATAACATTTACACCTACATCAACAGCAAGAAAGCAGAATTTAAGAACCAGAGATTCCATAACTTGAATTTTATTTTATTTTTATGCTTGACTGTTTCCTTCTCGAGAGAGAGAGGGTTTCTCTACATAGCCCTAGCTATCCTAGAAGTCATTCTGTAGATCATGCTGCCCTCTGAGTCAGAGACCTGCCTGCCTCTGCCTCCCCAGTGTTGGAATTAAAGTCATGTATCATCATTGCCTGACTATAACTTGAATTTAAATGACCTTAAGTTTCTTATACTTAATATTCAGGAAGGAAATCTACCTTTGAATAAGTATTTGTTAATAGAAACAAATACTAAGAAGGAATATCCTTCAAAGGTTTGTATATGTATGTATCCCTCAGTCTCCCACCATAACAGGCTTTAAGAAAGAAACACTCGTAACAGAATGGCAAAGCTTCTGATTATCCTCCAAATGGCTACAAAATGGGGGAGGGGGGAACCTTATTTATTGTAAAAACTTAACTGCAAAAGATGGGGGAAGAATGGTGGGTATGAGTAGGGAAGAAAGACACCAGACTGAAAATGAAGAGAAATATTCTGGTCTACTGTGAGCCTTCCTATTTTAGGTGGGTTAATGATCTTTTTAAGCCACGTCTTCTCCAGTATTCTCTTATTTAGGAAGGCAGCAGGTAAAATCCTAATACGGCAGAAGCAACAAATGAAAGCATTAATTTAACTATAGAGAACAAATGTGTGTGGTGGAATCTAGACTATGGTAGTACACACATGTAATCCCAGTCCTTGACAGGCTGAGACAGGAGGACAGCCATGAGTCTGAGACCAGCCTGGGTTGCAGTATAATAAACACCTTGTTCCCTAAACCAGAACAAAATAGCAAACAATATGTTGCCCACAGAGATGTGGTAGCATAATTTATAATCACAGCATTCATATAACAGATAAGAAATTTTCTGCAAGAATTTTTTTCAAATGACATGTAATAAGTTTTGTTCTTTTGCACCAAAGTGTTAGCTCTTTATTTGGTTTTACTGTTTTTCAGACAGAGTCTCACTATGCAGCTCTGGTTGTCCTAAAACTCACTATATAGACTAGGCTGGCATTGAACTAACAAAGATCTGCCTTCCTCTGCCTGAGTGCTGGAATTAAAGGTGTGTGCTACCACTCCTGATTAGAAGTGTAATTTGTGCTAGGATATTCCACTTAATATAAACTTACTACAGAACAACTTGAGTTCAAGAAACCAGACATCAATAAACCAAATAATCAGAAAAATGGGGTACAGGTCTAAACAGAATTCTCAACAAAGGAATCTCAAATGGCCTAAAAACACTTAAATGTTCAACATCCTTAGCCATCAAGAAAATGCAAATCAAAACAACTTTAAGACCTCACCTTACATCTATCTGTCAGACTGACATATTGTAGACACAAATGACAATTCATGCAGGCAAGGATGTGGAGCAAGGGGAACACTCCTCCACTGTTGTAATCAGTTGGGTCCTAACCTATTAACAAATGGTCCTTGGTATGAGGACAGTGTAAATTGAGAAGTATCAGATAGAAAGAATAAGACCAGAGACAGAAAACTCAGTTTCAAGAGGGCTCTCAGTAAATAGTGTAGCAGCCTTGAGTTTATTTCTCATGGGCTTTTTATACAGCAGCAAAGGAGGAGGTAAAAAGACTCCCATCCCTCAAGGACACCATGAAGTACAGACAAGTGTAAACACTTCCTCAATACTCAAAACATTCAGCATCAGGCCTTAGAGAACAGGACCACCTGGTAGTCATGCTTTTGGCCAAAACATTTTGTTATATAACCAAGAACAAACTTGGACTCTCTGACCTTGAGTCAAGATGAAATCAGGTCATACTGTAGGGTCTCTGTGGGTCCTCACACTTCAATGCTGGTGAGAGTGCAAATCTGTACAGCCACTTTGGAAATTAAAAGGCTGGTTTCTCAGAAAATTGTGAATGGATCTACCTCAAGACACAGCTATACCACTCCTGTGCATATACCCAAAGGTCACTCCATCCTACCACAAAGACACTTGCTCAGCTATGTTCATAGCAGCATTATTCTTAATAGTCAGAACCTGGAAATAGCTTAGATGTCTCTCACCTGAAGAATGGATATACAAAATGTGGTACAACTACACAATTACACAATGGGAGTATTATTCAGCTATTAAAAACAATGACATCATGAAACAGTGAAAATTAGTGGCAAATAGTGAAACTAGTTAAAAAAAAAAAAAATTCTGAGTGAGGAACCCAGACCCCAAAGACAAACATAGTATGTACCCACTTATAAATGGACTTCAACTATAAAGTAAAGGATTATCATGCTACAATCCACAGACCCAGAGAGGCTAAGTAAACACGGAAAGGGAACAGAATTGGGGTTGTGGGGATGGGAATAGAAAAGAACTGGAAGCAGGGTTGAGGAGAGTACTGGGAGAGATGACTACAATTGGCAGGCATTTCAAGGGCAAGGCAAAAACCTAGTGCAGTAGAAACTGCCAGACATCTGCAAGGGTGACCCTAGTAATGGGGACATGTAGCCTGAACCAGCCACCTTCTATACCAGGCAAGGCTTCCAGAACTATTACTGAGACACCAGCCCAGCCACAAACACTTTGGCCTACAACTGGTCCTGCCTGCAAGATGTGCCAGAGGTGGGGGGTGGCTGGGGGTGGGGTGTAAGGGTAGCATAGAAACTGAAGGAATGACTAATCAATGATTGGTTCAACTTGAGATTCATGCCATGAGAGGTTGCCCTGGCCTGACACTGCCTGGAGGGCCAGGACCCAGAGACTGAATAATATAGACACCTAGGATAGAACCTAATGCAACTAGCCAAAAAAAAAAAAAAAAAAAGTCAATGAAATAATTACTAATGATAATCTGCTACACTTATAGACCAGAGTCTAGCATAATCATTATCAGAGATGCTTCATCGAGTAACTGATGGAAGCAGGTGCAGGGACTCAGTCAAAATTAGGCAAGCTCAGGGAATCTTGTGGGAGACAGGGAGGGAAGGTTTGTAGGAGTCAGAAAGGTACAGGATACTACAAGAAAACAGCCCAAAGAATCAACTAAGCAGAACTTATAGGGGCTCAGAAAGACTCAATTGGCAATCAGAGGACTTCATGTGTCTGACCTAGGTCCTCTGCATGTTATGTTATGGTTGTGTGGCTTGGTATTCCCAACAGTGGGAAAGGGGGCTGTCTTTGACTCTTTTGCCTGCTTCTAGGACCCCTTTCCTCCTACTGGGTTGCCTCATCCAGCCTTAATGAGGGGGCATACCCAGCTTTATCATTAAGCGTTATGCTGATATTCAAAAGGGAAAGGAAAAAGAGTGGACCTTGGGGAATGGGGGGTGAACTAGGAGGAGAGGAGGGAGGGGAGACTGTGGTTGAGATATAATATAGGAGAGAACTTTAAAAAAAAGTGTGAATCATACTATCTATATAATAGATGACCTGAGCAGCACAAAAAAAAATTTTTTTAATCAAAATAGAAATTTCCTTGGGAGATAAAAAATATTAATAGTACTATTAATTTAGTCCCACAATCATGACATCTCTGATTGAGAGTGATCAGCAAAACTTAACAGAAAGGCATTGTATTATGTACTCTCATATTTCACAGATAAAAGTGGCTTCAGCTGAGGGGCTCTGTGTTCTGAGCAAAGCAACAATAAGGCAAATACCAAGAAGCTACAGATTTAATTTTATGCGCATAATCCTAACCCTAACAAAATTTTAAGAAGCTTTATGCTGTTACTGAAATTTCTTCATGTGAGTAAATAATTCTCACCATTCAGAACTATATATGAAATCACAACTTATGAAGCCAAAGACTTCAGAAAATGAAGACAGCAGGACAAAGGCTGGAATGGCAGGCAGGAAGCCAGTCTAGACAATTAGCAAACTCCAGGTTTAGTTGGAGACCCTTTCTCAGATGGACAATGGGTGGGGAGACACCCCGTGTCAACACTGGTCTCCACATGTAGGTGCACACTTTTGTTCACAAACACTAACACAACTATATACACAAATTTAACAAATTCTAAAAAAGAAGATGATGGTGGTGAGTTCTATCTGAAAACCTTTTATAAAGCAGTTTTAATTTTTTGGTTCAAAATATTGTCCTAAATAGACCACTCAGAAGGGAAGTTTGTATGCAAATACAGTTCATCTGACCTTAGATGTCACTATTAAGTTCCAGTTTAATCTATGAACACACAATATACAACAGGCCACAGATAAACTACTTACATTCTATGGAGAAATTTTAGAACTCAGCACAAACCAACAAGTGCATTTATTTTCCAAAGTCTTCTCATGACAATAAAACAAATTATTTGTGCTTATTTTTTGTTGTATTTTAAAAGAGATGTGAATTTTAAAGTTTAGTCTCAAATACCTATTGCTTTGTGTTTTAGGTACTAAACTGCAGATTATTTACACTTAATCTCATCTGATCCTCACAAGACAAACCTTATGCTATATATTGCTGGGAAAGGATGGCAAGGTGTTGGGTGCTGGCATACCCAGACCCATATACTCTGTGTCAGGCTAAAAAAGCCTGGTTAAGGTCAGTGCCCTTTTGTTTACTTCCCTGATCTTTGTTGATGCACCTTCAACACCCTGTTTTGCCATTAGTGGTTTTCCTGTTATGATGAGGAGTCTTGCACCCATTGCCAGAGAACACGCTGACAGGTAGAGGAACCCAGGGCAGGGGAACTTAAGGGGTATGTAAGCTTGCTAATAAAGGCTGAGGGAGCAGAAGCAGCTGATCTCCCTGGATGATGGAACTGACTGTCTTGAGTGCTGATTTAACCCTGACGACCCTCTCCAGGCTCAGCTACACTAGGCTGTAGATATCTTGTAGATAGAAAAAGGGCCCAGAGAGGCTAAGACTTCTAAAAAGGTGTCTATAAAATTCAGTTTCTTTTAGCACGTTTGTTCTTTGCTTCTTCACTTAAGACTTGTGCTGTATGGAACATGAAACTGAGAGCAAACCTAGGAGTGTAAGTGCTCAGTAATGAAATGACTTACTGAAATAAGCCTCAGTTTACCTTGAACATGAGAAATGATCAGCAGACAGGCTCCCAATAATCTGATGGAAGTATAAAGCTGAGTCATTGTTCAATGTCAACGTATCCCGTGCACTGCCACTCTGAATTACTGGTCCTGCTAGTTCACTAATTTAAATGGCTTTACTGAACAGATCTCCTTATAGAAGTCACTTGACGATGACTTTCACCAGCTGCTTTCTTCAAATTCCTGGAACAAACAAACAACAAAGTGAATATAGTGAAACTTGGCAAAGTTTTCAAGACTGGAGAACAAGCCTCACCTAACTTTACAATGCAGACATGCATCTTAACAATTTTTGTTGTGTATTGGGAATCAACTCTAGCACTTAGCAATGCTAAGAGTTTTATCACTGGGATAGTCTCAGATCTATTGAAATATAGTTGTAAAGATTAAAGCTCTCATCTTTTTAAAGGTAATTATAAAGCCTAAGTGACTTAGTAGAAAGTTGTAATCTTAAATCAGCCAAGATAAACACATTAAATATCAGCCAACTGGTACAGTGTTCTGCCTGGGAAGCTGACAGGGCAGAGACCCCTAAATCCAGGAGCTCTACAACAAGCTGGACAACAAGGCAGCTCCAGCTCTAGGGGGAGGGGAGACTCTCATCAATAGCTTTCTCTGGTCACTCTGATTAAAATCATGTGTTACTGAACTGAACGTTCCAGCTGGGTATGGTGTGGTACACGCTACTAGCATGGGAGTGGAGGATGGGGTGCACAGAGGCAGGAAGATTATGACATCTAGCTAGTCTGAGCCACACAACCAAACTCTGTTTCAATTTACCCCACTAGCACCCAAAAAGAAAGTTCCTTAGTATATTAAGAAGAAAAGAGAAGACTTGGGGTGTTGGCACATGCCTCAATTCCAGCACTCCTGAGGCAGAACTACACAGTGAGTTCAAGCACAGCCTGAACTACACAGAGAAACCCAGTCTTGAAAAACAAGCAAACAAAAGAGAAAACAGAAAAGGTTGAATTTAAAATAAAAGATGTCCATCAATAGTAACTTAAATTCTAGTGAATAACAATAAAAACACTTTGAACATATAGTTATTCCATGAAGAAGGGGAAAAAAGCCCACCTAGAAAATTCATGGATTTAAATTTAAAGCATGCTTCTTTATAAAAGCAAAAACTATCTTGGGTGGGGGTTGCTGAACATGGAACCTTAATGCTCTCTAAGCACATGCTCTAGAAAAATTAACTATACTTTATTTCCCTAAAACACTCCAAATCTAAATTAATTAGAGTAAAGTTGAGTTTTTAACATGGGAAACATGAAATATAATCACTTCAATGAAGATTTGGCTCTTAGGCAGGAGTGTGGTCCCAGCAGCACTTGGGAGACAGAGGTAGGCCAGCCTGCTTTACTGCCTTGGCCTACCTGTTCCCAGACAGCCAGGACTGTACAGAGAAACCCTGTCTCAAAAAAACAAAAGAAAAAAAAAAAAAACAGCAATAAGATTTGACTCTTATTAATTAATATATACAGTAAACTCTTAAAGACTTTAAAGCAAAAATCAAAAAAAAAAAGGTTAATTTGCAACAAGGTGAATATAACTCCTTTAAAAAAAACTTTTGGCCTATTCTATTGACTGGTTCAGGCAACTTGTAAACTATTTCTTAGTGACAAAAGTTTTGCTTATAAGTAAATCTGTGTTTTCTATGTTATCTACTGAACAATGTTTTCACTTTACAGTATTGTGGAAATTATATATATAGACAGGTTATTTTGCATTGATTTGCTTTTTTGTTGTTGTTTGACACAGGATCATGCTGTGTAATCTGGAACTCAGGGTTTTCTTGTCTCAGCCCTCTAAATACTAGGATCCTAGGCATATAACATATGCCTTCCTGTTTTAAAAATCTCCACCTACACACCCCCTTCCTACTTGTTCTTTCCCTGGATAGGATCCTATCTACCTGAGGCTGGCTATGAACTCACTATATAGTCAAGAATGATCTTGAACATGTGACCCTCCTGCCTCTCCCTCCTAAGTACTTGGGGCAACAGACTTTTGCTACAAGTGCTTTAAATTTTAGTAATTTTTAAAAACTTCTCTATTATAAACGTTAATTGCTTCAAAAATGTATTAGTAAGATAATATAAAGTCTAAAATAATTAAATGAAAGTGTCTGCAAAGTGACAAACGAGCATGTGTATAAGGAACACACCTCTTAACATGATTCAACTGTAATCTTAAGAATGATTGTTATAGGCTCCAAATTCAAAGTTTCAGTTTACCCCTAACTCTGACTAGTCTATTTCCATCTGCTAAGCACATATCTCTAAGAAGGAGCACTCCACCTGTCTAAGTCACTCACTGCCTTTTCCTTCCCACTCTTCCATATGCGGTCATAGTGGAAAACGGCACCTCCTCTCTCCCATAAGTAGGCCAAATCTTGGCCTCATTTTTGCATGCCTTGCTAGGTCTCAATTTTTGATTCTTTTACTTATATTTGTCAACATTTATAAATTTTGCGTTATAGACCAAAGTAAAGTACTAGACATACAAATACAAGTATTCCAAATACATTCATTCATTTTTGAGGCACGGCTTCACTTTATTTCCCATGTTAGCCTTCAACTATTTACTGTTTCAGTTTCCAGGTGCATACACCTCGCCACATCAAGCTCTAATTTCTGCTAAAGGACCTCATAATCTTGGGTGGGACTGATTGCAGTGACTTGTTCTATTTCCGGTATTGGTTCCTTCATCAGTTTACATAAATATAGCATTTGGGCTTACTGACTACTACCTGGTAGCAAGGCATCATTATAATATAGAAGACCTTTGATGTACTTTCCATATCAGTCCTTTTCAGAGAAAAGGCTCTATTGCAATATTGACACAAGCCCAAATTCTAGATATGCCTTAAATCAGTAACTTAAAAATCTTTGAATACATTTTCCTTATCTTTATAATAACCAAAGTGTACTCACTGGCTCACAACTATCCTGAGAACTAATAAGACAACACATTCACCTCTTGTGCCAATACTATTACAGCTGCCTCATAAGAAAGGTATAACTGAAGCGGGCTAAGGAGATTTATTAAAGATCACACAGGGTGATAGAGCTATAATTCAAAAGGTCTGATTCCAGATCCCATTTATTAATTGCTACTTTATACATTATATTAATTATACTATATAATATGGAATATACATTATCTACTGTAAAATACTTAGAATTATGTGGCCCAGAGTAGGCACTCAGTAAGTTTCCTTCTTCTCAAACATGTCTATTATATGGTCTGGTATGCGAGGACAGCACCAAAAAGCAAGAAAGTCTTACAGTTTAAAAACCTGTGATAACTGTAAATCAACATCATTTGTACTAAGAACAAATGATGAATGAAATTATGAACGAAATCTCATCAGGTATTAGTAGAAACACATTGCTATACCTGCAGAAGATAACTACAGGAATGTTAAGGGACATAAAAATTGCTCCATTTATATACAAATGGTCCCAAGGGTCACAGAATATAAGAGGAACAGAGAGCACAAAAGAGAGAATACTAATTCATTACATCCCCTCAAATTCTTAACACCGTGTAAACAGTGTTCTTGCCACTGGATAATATTCCCCAACTATTCATTAAGAGCTTATCTTATGTATCAGCCTATGTATCAAACACTAAGAATATAGTCATGATGGGAAGACAGACCCATGTCTCATGGAGCTCATAGTCACTAAATAAAACAATTAAAATACTCTGACACAGGGGTTAGCTGTAGCACAGTACATCTCAGGAAAAGGAAATAAAAGATGAAAATACTTTTGACACAGAACAAGACAATTAAAATTGTAAGTATAATTGTACTAAATACAAGGTTAAGAAAAATGTGAAACCCTGGAAGGTCCAGATCTATTCGAGACAGAAAAGTCCATGTAAGCAATGTTGAAGAGTAATAATTAAGCTGCTATGTGAAGGTAAATATCTGTCAAACTAATAGCCTATGCGAATATTTCTGAGAAACAGAAAAACAGGGAGCTATGCTTCTGAACCCCAGAGAATACGGCAGTGTAATACAAACGAGGTTGAAGAGACAGAAAGGACAAGGACTATGAATGATTTGGGTTTTAAATGGAAGAGAGATGGGCATCAGCCATCCAGCTTTTACATAATGAAGTAGAAAAGGGAAGAGCAGAGGCACAGCAGGGGTGAGAAGGCGTGAAAATTTAGGAGAGTGACCATGGTGGTTAAGATCAGGGTGGCAGTCCAGCGAGCAGATTCAATTAAGTAACAGTACTTAGTGATGGTTTGATGCAGGGGTCAGGAAGCACCATGACTCTCACACTGTCGCAGATAAGCAGATTTTTGGACAGAGGGAAGGAAAGGGGCTCAAGAGTTCAGATTTAGACTTCTGAGATTACCCAAAAGAAAAGTGTTCGGGACATCTGGTTATCAAGCTTAAAGGAAACATCTGGGGCTAAAGATACAAATCTTCCACGTCAACAGCAGAGAGATATTAAAAGCTAAGACTTTAAGCCAGGTATAGTGATGCATACCTGTAATTTCAACACAGAAGGCCAAGACAGGGTTAGAGGTCACAGTTGGCTACACAGTAAGACCCTTATCTAAGCTCCCTCCCCTTAAGGCAAAGATCACTATGAAGATCTGAAATACGCCCACAAACACTTTGATATATCCTTCAGAGAGTGAAGTCTAATTCCCCTTCCTTGAGTATGGACTAACTCAGTGACTCATTTCTAATAAGAATAGGAGTGACTTTTGCTAGGTTATAAAAAGTACTTCAGCTTCTGCCTTGATGTACTCTTACTGAAGCATATCTGAGCAGTCCTATAAGGCTTATGTGGCAAGAAACAGGTTTGCCAATAATCACTGAGCAAATGACTGGAGGAGCCTTTAGAATTGTATTATTTTGACATTTTGCTCACAATTTCATGAAAACCCTAAGTTAGAAACACCCTTCCCTTGGTGGGTTCTTTTCACTTGATTGATCTATTTTTGAGATAGGGTCTTGATCTGAAACCCAGGCTAGCTTGAAATTTGTAATGATTCTCCTACATCAGCCTTCCAAGTGTTAGGATTATAGTCATGTACCTACCATATCATGCTGCCTTTGATAATATATATGATAATAAATGTCAGCTGTTATGAATTACTAAGTTATGGGAATCAAGATAAACTAATACCATTATTAGAAACATACTGAAATATAAAAGTGTAATCACTATGAAAGAAGTCTGGAAAAAGTAGTCAGGTTAGGGAATAATTCAACTAATGTCCAGACAAAATGCTCAGAAAACTGCAACATTATGGGCAATATGTTTAATTTTTTAAAAAAAGTAACCAAAAGCATGCTCTGTTTAAAATTATTTCTACAAGATTCACTTTGGAGAGATAGAAAGCAGATTCTTCCCAACTCTGTGTTAATATAGGTACATGTTTCCCCGTTATGCTATTGACTTGATTCCATAAAAATGGCATTAGTTTATTTATCTAGGTAAATGTTAGAAAGACATTTTAACAGACTAAATAGGATAGCAATTGCTTGGTTTTAAATGTCAGCTTTAGTTGACTTGATTCACTCATGACTTTAATAATGCTGATTCATGTCTCACCTCATACCCCAGTATTACATACTTAGTAAATAGGTGTCACTGCTATAATCATTAGTAGCAATAAAAATGCTATGGGCTTCTCTTTGTCTCATATTAACTGTTTCTACAACCATAATACAGCAAAAAAAAAATTGTTACCTGATTTTATTTATTTATTTATTTATGTTTTTTGAGACAGAGTTTCTCTGTGTAATAGCTGGCCTCAAACTCATAAAGATCCACTGGCCTCTGCCTCCCAAGTACTGGGACTAAAGTTGTGTGTCACACACACACACACATACACACACACACATACACACACACACACACACACAGAGAGAGAGAGAGAGAGAGAGAGAGAGAGAGAGAGAGAGAGAGAGAGATATGCAGGAATTAAAAAGCTCTCAAACTGGCATCTAACAATTGTATATACCCTTACTGATACAGTTTCTTCAGGAAAATACAATGAAGCAAATTTTGAAGGAAATATTAAGTTTTTAAAAGACATTATTTTTATTATTATTGGTTTTCCAAGACAGAGTTTCTCTGTGGGTAGCCCTGGGAGTCCTGGAACTCTCTATAGAGCAGGATGGCTTCCAACTCACTGAGATCACCTGCCTCTGCTTCTGCTAGGATTAAAGGTGCATGCCCGACCACTATCTGACTAAAGAAAAATTTGTTTATTTTATGTAATGTGGCTGTTTTTGCTTGAATGTGTAAGGCCCCCTCCCCAAGAAGTAGAGTTAGCAACAGCCCCCAACCAAGGATTCAGCTGGGCAGAGGGGGAAGGGAGGGGAAGCAGTTACTTAGCTATGGGATCAGGCCCAGCCTGATCAGGGAAAGAATTCCAAAAAGAAGATAAAGAACAAAAGAACAAACAGCAGGCCTGGGGGCGGGTGATAACCAGGTTGTTTGGTCAGGCCGGATGGCAACCTGGGGGCCCTCACCCCTCACCCCTCAACGGGCGATTTCATTCAAACCAGCCAATGGAAACTTTGTAACTTCGCCTTTGCCTCTGTACGCATGATTTTGCTTCCCTAACCCTATAAAAAGGCCCTAAACAGAGGGCTGGGCGCGCCAACCATCCCAAATGGCTCGGTAGCCCGCAGGTCCTGCGTTATTCAATAAAACCTCGTGCTGTTTGCAGCTGATCTGTGGCTCGGTCCTCCTTGGGTCATGGGGTCTCCTTCCGAGGAAAGGTCCATTTCGGGGGTCCCTAACCCCCGGGGGTCTTTCATTTGGGGGCTCTTCCGGGATTTGAGACCCCCACTCAGGGACCACCGACTCACTGTCAGGAGGTAAGCTGGCCAGCGTTTTGTTCGTTGTCTATGGCTGTGTCTGAACTTGTCTATGGCTGTGTCTGAACTTGTCTGTGGCTGTGTCTGAATGAACTTGTCTGTGGCGGTGTTGTCTGAACTTGTTTTCTGTGAATCTGCGCACGCGTTTGGTTCGATCGGGTCCATTTGTATTTGGCGGGGGCCAGAAAGAGCTGACGAGCTCAGAACTTCTCCCTCGCAGCCCTAGAAGACGTTCTAGAGGCATTTGTAGTCCCGCCGGGCGGGACATTTGGGTCCTTCGGGACATTTGGGTCCCCGGTGTAGCGGGGCGTTTGGAGCTCGCTTTGGAGTGGCAGCCCTTTGGAGCTCAGCCCGTATCAGAAGGATACGTGGTTTTGGTAGGAGAGGGGGGGAATCCGGACCCCCCCCCCCCAAGTCTCCGTTTGAGGTTTTGCTTTCGGTTTTAGGCCGAAGCCGCGCAGCACCTTTGTTCTGTGTTTGAGTGTTCTGTGTTTGAGTGTATCTTTGTCTGTTCTACTAACCTTACTCAGTCTTAAAATCATAGGACAGATGATAACCACCCCGCCCCCGAGTGTTGCAGCTCCCCCCTCCCTCCTCTCCTCCGCTGCCCCCGCGGCGGGGCTCGCGCGCGCGCATGGGAGGTCGGGTCGCATGGCTCGGGCGGGAAGAGGTTGGGCCGGCCCGCCCCTCCTGCGGCGTGACCACGCTCGCAGGTGCGGGGCACACGGGTCAGCCTAGCCGGCGCAGACCCGTCCACCTGCGCGCGTCTCCGGCCGCAGAGGTTGCGCGCTTTCGGGCGCGCGCAGGCGGAGCAGGAGATAGGGTCTGGCCAGCCACGGGCTGCCGCAAGCACACTTCTGCCATGGCGGCGCCGCGACCGGCTCCGGGACAGCTGGGAAGACCGGCCGCGCGTCTCCGGCCGCAGTGCGCGCGCGCACGGGCAGGACCGGGAATTAGGCTGATGGGCACTTCCGCCGTAACCAGCTCCCTCCCCCTGGGCCCCTAGCCTGGGTCGGAGCAGCCTGAACCTGGTAGATGCTTCCTGGGCTCCTGGGGTACCTGGTAGAGCAGCTTGACTTTGAGATAGAGCTATGGAACCGGGTTCCGTTTCTGGCAGCCTGGGTGAGATCGCCCGGGAGAGTCCTCACCGACGGTGTGGGGCCAGAGATAGAGCTTAGACCTTTTGCCTTTTGTAAAGCCCTGTCATTTATTCTCTTGTATACAGTGCCCAGGCCAAGCTCATGGAAAAAAGTTCCATCAAGCCTGGCCAGGGCTGTTGGCAGCATTGTTCCCACTTCAACCCCCTCCCCTGTCCTGTCAAAAGAAAAAGGCACAGCACAGCTGTCTGATAGAAGCAGCTACTGCTTAGATACAGCACTCAGTTCCTAGCCACAGAGATTTTGATGTCTAAAGTCACAGACCTGGCTAATAACTTCTTTCATTGTTAAGAAGGGTGAATGGCCGACTTTTGGTATAAGATGGCCCCACACCATCTGAGCAGTCAAAGCCATTTTCCGCAGACGCCCAGACATTGGGTCTGTGAGAACCTACAGCCATTCCTACTTCCCCCACTGATGAGCTCTCCCCCCGCCCGTTACAGGCACCCCCTGGCGCCACTGAGAGTGAGGCCCGGGGCATTGCCAGCACTCCTGTTAAACTATGTTCTCTTATCAGCCTACTTGGGAGAATCTCTTTACCCCTGAGGAAAAAGATCGGATCTTATTAGCAGCTTGGAAACTGGCCCCCAGCTCGGACGCCACCCCGACGCAGTTGCCTAACCTAGACGTCCCCATTGGGAAGGTAGGAGACACCTATTAACTCTGTCGCCAGGCTCTGATGCACCAATTAATCTGGCCAAGGTAAGAAAAAGAGATGTAAAAGTCTGATAAATTCCCCCTCTGAGTTTTTAGAGAGGCTAAGTAAAGGTCTATCAGAGATGTACACTGTTTGCTCTAGAATCGGAAGAACAGAGGGGGGCGTTAAGAAAGTCCTTTATAGAACAGTCAGCAATAGGTATTCAAAGAAAGTTTCAGAAAATGGGTGGCTTACAAGATATGGCCTTGAGACTTAGTTAGAGAGGCTGAAAAATGTTTTAAAAAAGAGAAAGACAAAAAAAAAAACCGATAAATAAACGAAAAAATAAGGAAGAATCTTGGCTACCTTAGTTGACAGGCAAGAGAGACAGTAGAACTTGGGCCCGCGCCAGAAGCTCAGAGGAATACCAAGCTAATAAAGACTGCCCCAAGAAAAAGAAGCCTGCGGCTAATACAGCCAGCCTTCTGAATCCCCTCCTGAACCTTTAATGTGGAGGGGACCCCAAGTGACTTTGAAACGGACACGGAAATGGTTAGGTTCCCTCTCCAACAAGAAACCATTAGTCCAGGATGTCAGCAGTGCAGACATAGGGCGTGGACGACTAAAAGAACAATGGACTTTAGAGAAAAAAATGCAGCACTCTTTCCTAGTGACTCCAGAGAGCCCGAGAGAGACTTGCTTACCAAACTGGGGGCAAAGATCACCTTTAACCCCCAGGGGCCCAAGGTAGAATTCACTAACCCTCTAGTCAGCCAGCCTGCTGTAACCAATTCAGGCCTTCCCGGAGGAGAGGCATGAGCAGAAACGGCTAGACCAGGGCTGGCTATCCAGCGGCCCCCTGTGGTAAAACCTTCAGCCACACCCATGCGGGTCAGAAAGGGATCAAATCCCACACACAGAGGCTGCTGGAGCAGAGAATCCTGAAACCATGTCAGTAAGAATTGCTGCCCATTAAGAAGCCTGAGACCTGAGGGAAGTCAACAGCCGGGTGATAAAGACATTCACACTGTCTTAGATTAAAAAGGTGCCTTCTTCTGTCTGCGTCTCCATGAGTCCAGCCAGCCCCTGTTTGCCTTTGAGTGGACAGACCCAAAGAACGGATTCTCAAGACAGCGCACCTGGACTAGACTGCCTCAGGGCTTCAAGAACTCTCCTACCATCTTCGATGAGGCCCTGCATCAAGGTAACTAACTCCGTTGCAGTACTCATTGCTTGCAGCCTCCACCGTGGAACAGTGCCGAGAAGGGACTGAGAAACTGCTTGTTGAACTGGCCAAACTGGGACATCAGGCCTCTGCTAAGAAGGCCCAGATATGCCGACCTGAGGTGACATTCCTGACCCTTCAAGACGGTAAGAGATGGCTAACAGAGTCCAAAAAGAGAACTGTCACTCGGATGCCTCCCCCTGAGAGCCAAAAGAGCCGGAGAGAGTTCCTGAGAACTGCTAGATTCTGTAGGCTCTGGATTCCGGGTTTCGCAGCCTTGGCGGTCCCTCTATGCCCCGCCTATAGATGGGGGAAAGAACAGCAAGAGACTTTTGACCAGATCAAGAGGACCTTGCTCTCGGCCTCAGCTCCAGTCCTTCCTGATGGTGTTTCACTCCTGGTAAAAGACGCTTGGTAAACCTTGCAAATTTTTCCTTGGTTTAGACTTTTGGTAAAAGATAGGGTCCGCGGCCCAGGTAAGTTAGGGGAGTAGCCAAGAAGTTAGGGGACTAGCCAAGATGTTAGAGATTGATTAAAAACTTTATTATACCCCAAAGTTCAGGACAGGTAGAAACCTTAAGCAAATTAACCCTGGAGACTGGCCACAGAGTTTGGGTGATGCTCCTGCCCTATACCCTTTTCTGAGCTCAATACTCCTTCTGCTAATACTTTTTGGATCTGGGAACCATCTCTGGTGTAACCCCCTTGTCTGCTAGGTTGCAGGCCCTGGCTAATGTATAACATTCTTTATAAAAGCAGCTCTCAGACCTTTACCAGCCCGAGAGAGACGAGACCCCACATCGCTACCAGGTGGGAGACCTCGTCTACGTCCAGTGACACCAGCATCGGACTTTTGAACCTCGCTAGAAGGGACCCTACCAAGTCCTTCTGACCTCATGGCGTTGCTGCTTAGATCCTGTTGACTGATGGACTGTACAAAGAACTGGTAATCCCCTCAAGCTCCGTGTGCAGCGACAGTCCCCTAGAGAAGAGCCTTCACCAATCCATTGAGCAGACATGGCAGGTGATATCTGGGACTGAAGACACTTGTCCCACCATCTCCAGTAGACCTGGTGGCCTAGCCTGTACCCGGACCTGTGCCTGCTGGGGGCAAGATTAGAACCTTGGGACATACCCACCATTGACCCTGCCCATCTGCCCCCGTGTGCCCACCAGGAGATCCGAGAGCAGAAGCCCTCACAAGCGTAGTAAGGGCTTCCCATAGAGTTAATTTGCTGTCAAAAAAAAGATAGACACTAGATAAAGAGTCATCTCTAAGATTAGAGATATTCAGAAAAAAAAATGGGGGAATGTAAGGCCCCCTCCCCAAGAAGTAGAGTTAGCAACAGCCCCCAACCAAGGATTCAGCTGGGCAGAGGGGGAAGGGAGGGGAAGCAGTTACTTAGCTATGGGATCAGGCCCAGCCTGATCAGGGAAAGAATTCCAAAAAGAAGATAAAGAACAAAAGAACAAACAGCAGGCCTGGGGGCGGGTGATAACCAGGTTGTTTGGTCAGGCCGGATGGCAACCTGGGGGCCCTCACCCCTCACCCCTCAACGGGCGATTTCATTCAAACCAGCCAATGGAAACTTTGTAACTTCGCCTTTGCCTCTGTACGCATGATTTTGCTTCCCTAACCCTATAAAAAGGCCCTAAACAGAGGGCTGGGCGCGCCAACCATCCCAAATGGCTCGGTAGCCCGCAGGTCCTGCGTTATTCAATAAAACCTCGTGCTGTTTGCAGCTGATCTGTGGCTCGGTCCTCCTTGGGTCATGGGGTCTCCTTCCGAGGAAAGGTCCATTTCGGGGGTCCCTAACCCCCGGGGGTCTTTCCAAATGTACGTCTGTGTGTGTCTGGTACCCTGGGACTGGAGTTAGAGACTTTTGTTAGTTGCTGTATGCATGCTGGAAATGAAACCTATGTCTTCAGAAACACTAACACGTATTTCTAAATGCAGACAACTCTCCAGCCCCAAGAATTTAAGTTTTTTTTTTTTAAAAAAAATGTAAAATTACACAAACAAGAAGGTTGAACAGTTTAATCAGAACTGAACAAATAGAAAAAGGAAACCCCAAACAAAACAGGGCATGTCTGAAGTAAGATGAAAAATACAAGCCTGAAGTCATTCTTTCCTTTTCCTGTCACTGTCTCCCATACTCTTCATTTTCACTTAATACTAGAAAGGTGTGGGAATTTCCAGCAAGTTGGCTAGTGGCCAGTTCCATAAATCGGCAAGAAAAAAAACCCTTTCCAGGGGTCCCTCCCTTAGGCAGCTTCAGGCGCCGGGTCTGACAAGCTTTCTGAGAAGGACTATTCTGGCTGCAGACTTTCTGGCTCCACAGCCATTGTTTGCAAGGCAGCTCTGCTCCTTATCCAGAGCCTAGATTAGCATAAGGATATCGGCTTTTCCCTTAACAAGCAACTCATCCATTTCCCCAATTCTAACCTCTTCCCAGCAATCATAATCCCAACATACACATGTGCAACTGCAGCAAAGCTAGTCAGGGTTAATTCTAGTTATGATTATATTTTTAACAGCGAAAACACAATCTCATCCAAATCTGATGAAAGTAATTTGCTTCAAGAGCTATGAGAGTGTATTTGTGACAACAGAGCCTGCTTTTTAGCATCCAAGGGGGGTGGGGGGAATCTTTCAGTTTGAATATGAATAGGAAATATCAGTCTCTGAAGCTGCTGGAAGCTACTTTGGGACAAGACAAACTAGATCCTTAGAAATACTCAAATGTTCAAAGCAGTCTTGTCTGAAGTCTCAATCACTCAGTCAAGAGTCAGTAGTAATTGCTGGTTGTTGTGGTATACACCCACAGGATTTGCTGATGGAGAAGGCAGGCCTGGCCTACAAAGTGAGTTCCAGAACAGCCAAGGTTACACAGAGAAACCCTGTCTCAGGGAAGGAAAAAAAGGGGGTGGGGGAGGAAGAGGAAGAAGAAAAAGAAAAGAGGATGAGATGGCAACATTCCCTGAGGTGAGAATTAAGAAAAACACAAAATCAAATAAAACGAATTAAGTAAGTAAAAAGGAGAGCCAGACAGATACACCTGAGTATTCTAGGTAAGTTTAACTCCAGTGGTTGAAAGAGCCTGGTGTTCCTTCCAGAGGACTCCAGTTCAAGATGTATCTATCTAGCACACAGAACACATGGTCCACAACTATCTCCACCTCCAGGGAACCTAATGCTCTCTTCTAGTATTCACAGCACATGCATACATATGACAAGTAAATGTGCATACATGAATGGATGGATAGACATACATGTGTACATACACACACATCCCAAAACCAGGCTGACAAAAAGTAGCACAAACTTATGCCATTTACAGGAAAGTAAATGTAACTTGGTTAATCTTATTTAAAAAATTAAGTCAGTCTCAAAGATAATTGTTTTTCTCATAGTTCATAGCTATGGTCACAGTACCTTCTTCACATCAATAAAACCCTAAGACAATGTGAAAGCAGAAGCAAAACAATCTGATGGAAGAAAAGGAGGTATGGGGAAAATATGCTCCATGTATAATATATGAAGATGACTCAAACAGTACACAGAGTGGTTGTAGTTTATTACTCCTGCTATTTCCCCTCTCATACTTACTAGATCTATGGTCGGCCACATCTTAGCTTACAGTGCCATTTCTCTACAGTTCTTCAAACCTAAAACCTCCCTGTGTATTCCCCCCACACACTCCTATCATCAACCTTTTATACCATTATATCCTGACCCCACCCACACACTCTCACTACCTCTTTTGTTCTAATTTAAGACACTAGTAACTTTTACTTGGATTATTCGAACAGCCTCCTACCTTTATCCACCGCATATTCACCACACAGGCAGAGCAATCCTAATTATGATCATGATAAACCACACTTCTGTTTAAAGCCCTCCAAATATAGCCTAGTAACCTTAGGCTTAAGTAAAAGCTTAAGTCTACAGATGTCCACCAGACTCCAGTTCCTCTATCTGCATTGACCTATGGTTCTTCATTAAACAAACTACAACAAAGCCTTTGCTCCAGGACTGACACACATACAGGACTGCCAACTACATCGTTTTCTCAAGATATCAAAAGAAAGGCCTACCGCTATATGGCCTCTGAGGTAACTCAGAACCCTTGTCTTACTCAGTGACCCTACCTCCCCCTATCTAAACTGTAATAGCTTTGTCAATGAAGCCTTTCTTGTTCTCTTCCAGCCAGGTTTTTCTCTTTAACACTTGGCATACTTTGATAGTCCATCTTACTGTTTTTAATCCCAGCACTCAGGAGCAGAACACAAGTGGATCTCAGTGAGTTTGAGGTTAGCCTGGTCTTCAGAGCAAGCTCCAGGACAGCCATGGCCACACAGAGAAACCCTGTCTCAAAAAGCCCAAACCAAATGACCAAACAACTTACTTAAGAGGCCAGGCTGTTTTCAAACTCAGTGGTTCTTCTGCCTCCCTTTCCCGAAGTACTAAGGTACAGGGGTACCTCACAGCACCCAGCTTCATTTGCTGTTTTCATTTTTTGTTTTATTTTTCCAGGTGTTCCTGACTTGTGAGCCTCCTGCCTCACCTCGTCCATTGCTATGATACAGGTGTTGTGTAGGCCGCCACGCCTGACTCTGCTCTTCCTGTTGTTATTGCTTGTCTGCTGGTCCAGTGGGGAAGTGTATGCCCTGGACAGACCCCTGGATCCTTCCACCTTAAGCTTAAAAACCAATCATCTGTTTATGCTAAACCTCTGTTTCTCAAGGATTAGGCTATGTTCTACCTTAACTACAAATGATTCTATACTGCCTGTTTCAGGAAATGACAACCATGCCTTTATTTTAAAAAGTTGTTTTTAACATCATGTAATTCTGCCTTTGTTTTAAAAAGTTCTTACAAACTACCTGTTGTTACCTTGCACTTATGTCTTTGTTTCAGGAGGTTGCTGTGACTAACTTGTTATGCTTAGGTTCTGTTTCTTTAGCCCCACCTACTTTGCCCACCAAATACCCTATTTGGAAGCCCCTACCCCTGAGCTATAAAAACCTTCTCTTCCCCAATGTCCAATGCTGACCTCCTGAACCCTGCCATATGGGGAGGCAGCTTATGTGCACAAATAAAAAACTTGCTTTATGATCATGCTAATTTAAGTCTGTGGTCTTCCTTCCCAAATCTTTGGGCTAACATAATTTAATGAGGGGGGTGTTGAGACACTAAATTTAACAATCTTCCAGTAAACAAATACAGCAACAGGTTCAAAGTGATATGTGTATATAAACTATAAATTCACCTTAAACTGGCTATATAGTTGAGGCTGGCCTTGAACTCCTAAACCTCCCAATTGCTGGCATTACAAGTATGTACTGCTATACTCAGCTGTAAACTTTTAAGAACAAATGAAAAAGTCAGGTGTTGGTGGCACACATACTCAGGAAGCATCGGCAGGAAGATCACTTTAACAGGCTGTGAGTAATAGGCTAGCCAGGGCTACAGAGTGAGATTCTGTCTCTCAAAAAAACAAAACAAAACAAAACAAAACAAAACCAAAAACCTTTAAAATATAAAACCCCGCAAATATAAAGCTCTAAATCAGGCCAACTGAATAAATAAAATCCTAGAAATAACAGAAGTTATAGTTATATAGAAATGAGAGTGGTCACTATAGGTTCATGTATCGCAAGCACATGTGTCCACTTCTGTTGGGAGGCCTCGGATATAGAGGTGGGGTGAGTGTTATATTTACTCCCTCAGAACCCTGCACACTGCTTTTTAATCCACCATGAAGAACCTCTTCTACCGTACACTCCTACCACCATCAGGTTTTGATTCACCATGGCCAAGGACTATGAGCTGAAATCTTTGAAACTATGACTATAAATAAATCTCTCCTCCCTTGTGAGACATTGTCACAGCAACGACTAATGCAGATGTTAAAAAGATATTTTACATATATGTATATATAAAGAAAGTCAGCATGTTAAATTTTACTAAAAATAATCAAAAAGTCAAATTCATCTATAAAACCAAATTCTAGTACTTTGAAAAGACATGAACACACATATATGAAGTTCTAACATGTAAAAAGTCACACGTAAATAATATTAAGAATGAAGTCTTAGCAATAAATATAATTAGTAACATTCAATAATAATAAAATAATATTAATGTCACATTTAAGAGGTCTAACTGCCGAGAATGTAGCTCAGTAGGAAAGTAATTGCTTAGTATGCCCAAGTCCCTGGATTCAATGACTAACACTATTCCCTGTACCTAAAGAAAGCCCTTTTAAAAGCTCTACTGGGTCAGTGATACAGCTTGGTAAACAAAGGCATTTGTCAAGCCTGATGACTTGTGCGTATTCTTGTTATGCGGGCACAGTTCAGTGATTACAAGTGCTTGCTTCTCTTCTAAAGGACCTGAGTTCAGTTCCCAGCACACACATCGAATGGCTCACAATCACTTATAATTCCAGTTTCTGGGATCTAACACCATCTTTGGCCCTCTATTGGTACCCACACACAGGTGTGAACATACCTCTACACAGACATTCATACACATAAAAAGTAATAAAAAGTAATAAAATATTTTTTAAGGCAAAGAAAGAAAATCAAGAATATTGCCTGGTTTCTTTATTCCCTCTCTCCTCCTCATCTCCTCAGCTATGGTAAAAGAGATTAAATCCAGGGCCATTCACATACTAGAAAGTGTTTTTCTATCCAGCTAGACTCTTTATTTATTTGTTTTAGAACAGAGTCTCACTAAGGTAGCCCAGGTTTGCCTCAATAATCACTGTCCTTCAGCCTCTGTCCTAAAGTGGCCAAGATTACAGGTGTGTGCCTCCATGCCTAGCCACTGAATGATTTTATAAAAAGGTATTAGATATTAAAATTAACTCAAGATGGTATACAACACATACATAGACCAATAAGTTAACTATGAAGCACAAGTCACAAAGATGGATGGAAAGGAAGGTAGGGAGAAGAACAGTGAAGTTGAGTGGAAGACTTTGATATATGTTGTTTAAAATTTTGTAGCACTTAAAATTGAAGAATTGGTTTCTGAGTCACATAGATAAGAAATTACCTTACTAACAGTTTCAACTATAAGGTAAGTCATTAAAATGAAGAATAAACTTATGAGCTGAAATGTCACCGAAGAACATCAAAAGACTGACTGCGAGGGTTGAGATGACCATCCCCTGAAGACACTTGAGTTAAGGCCTTGGTCACACGACAGCATACCTGTGAGACAGTGAATGCCCTAGGAACCCAGCCTCTCCTCTGATACCTCTCAGGGTTAGGAGGGTAGCAGGCTGCTCTGTCAGGAACTCTCACTATGGTTTTCTGCACTGGCAGGGGTCCAAGGCAACAGGGTCACTTGATCTTGAACTAGAATTCAGAACTCTAAGCCAAAACAAGGTTTTCCTCTTTTTTAAGTTAAGTGACTCAGATATCTCAGGACACTAAGGGAAGCTAACTAATGTAAACATAACTGTATCTCGGAGGATTCTCGAACGGGTGAACATTTATTTCTAAGATGAAAATATACTAAAATTAATAACATATAAGGAAGGTGACTCATGAAACTGAGTAGCTACCACAAAGTTCTGGTGTGACAAGGAAATTAAAGAAGCTCAAAGAAAGTTGCAGCAGTGACACAGTGACCATTTCCAATAATGAAGAAAGCAGTTTCTAGGACTTGGTTTTCTTACTTTCCTTACCTCAGGGGTGTGGCTAGATAAAACTATAGTTCCGACTTTCTTCAAACAGCTTTGACTTATGCTTCCATCTCATGAATTCCAAGACAGTATCAAACCGATGCATATTTTCACAAATCTGTTTAAAAAAAAAAAAAAAAAGACTTATTTAAGAAAAATCTTTTATTGTCAAAATGTGTAAAATCAGCACAAAGTATTTCATAAGTGTTTACTTTCAAAGTAAAGTCAATGAACAGTTACTGACCAAAGAAAAACATACAGTTCTGCAGAAAATAATTAGTAAAAATGTCCACACTAAGCTTAAGGCTTTAATGAACAGCATTCCCTCCAAGAGCTCTGAAAACAACACTGAAGCGTATGAAGTGTACAATTCCTTCTGTCCTCACTTTTCCCTCTTGCTGTAGTTTGTATTTATTTTCTATGGAGGGGATCCCCGCCACACACATCCTTCAGCACAACTGAGACGGGTGGAGGACAGCCTACTGCCACAGATGCTCATTCCACCATGTGGTTCCTGGAAACTGAGCTACCAGGCTT
This sequence comes from Phyllotis vaccarum, assembly GCA_033318265.1. Lineage (NCBI taxonomy): Eukaryota > Metazoa > Chordata > Mammalia > Rodentia > Cricetidae > Phyllotis > Phyllotis vaccarum. The sequence goes on from JARWLC010000009.1 coordinate 94,299,416, forward strand.
GGCAGCAAACTCCTCTACCTGCTGAGCTATCTTGTTGGACCTCTTACTACAAAATTGTTTGTTTTTTGAGGCAGGGTCTCACCATGTAGCTGTGGCTGGCATGGCACTCCCAGGCTAGTCTTGAATTCAGAGATCTCGTGTCTGTGTTCTCCTCAGTGCTGGGACTAAAGGTGTGCATTACCATTCCCAGGCACAAAAATCTTAATAAGTAGTTTCAATTTCATTCCATCTCCTATTTATACTACTAGGATTTATAATGGTATTGCATCTGACTGCACTAATTTAATCCTAGGAGGCAGATTTCAACCACATTAATACCATCCTTAAGGACTGACTCTTATTGCTTCAAGGGACATTTATAAAAGTGAAAGGTGAAAAACACCCTAACATTTTAATTTATTTAAAAGTGTCATGTCTATGTAGAGTTCGTTCTCTTGTTTGCTGAGGCAGGTCTTACTACGAATTTGCTGGCCTAGAATTCATGATCCTCCTGCCTACCCTGAATTTTAAAAACAATTCCACTGAGGTGTTCTTTTCCCCCCCCCCCCAAACTAAAACTTCAAATAGAAAAGTACTATTTCATATTTCAGAAGGAAATTTTCAAAAGCAGTACGAACAGAATATATGTCCCATTACAAGGTCAAATGTCTTTGTTTTCAGAACACTTAATATGACAGCCTTCTGCAGTTTAATATCTTGGAAATAATAACTAAATTCACATCAACTGAGACCATTCAAAACTGTCTAGTATATCAATCTTCCTTTAAAACTCCACTAAGCAGACAGGCTACTACCACAGCTAAATCTTTCATTGTCCAAAAAATGAGCATGACCCTGGCAGCAATGAGTAAAACTGTCTGCACGTAGGAGCTTTCAATCTACAGCAAAACTGTGTCCTAGAAATTTTCAGATCTAGTCTTAAGACTGTCACTAAGAGAAATAAGGAGGATGGAAATAGATTTGAAAGATTGGCATTTTTGTTTTTTCAATTCAAAAAATTTAAAACCTTATAAGAATGGCCCCTAAATTAATAAAGTAAGTAAATAAATACATTATGCTTCCACTTGGAATATTTTACTCCTAAAATAAGAGTATTTTACTACAAAGTCATTTGGTAAAAACTATGAGTCCACCCTAAAAATGTGTACAGATAGAGATAATTACTGTGTAAAATCAATTTGCATAAAAGTAAAAATAGCACACTGATATGTCATTATTTAAACACAGACCCTTATTCTAATCCTACCAAATATTTGCAATGAATCAAATAATGAATACACAAACCATTATTTATTACAATACTAATTATTATAACGTTGCTTCCACATCTAAAGTTAATTTTATAAAGAGAACACAATACCCACCCCTAATGTTCAAATTCCCTTAATTCCAAAGTCCAGATTGTCTAGAATCCTGTTGTACTCCTATGAGAGTAACAGTAAAATAAATTTCAGAAACTTTTTTTTTTTTTAAGTTAATCTTAGGGACTGGAGAAATGGTTCATAGGTAAGAGCACACACTGCTCTTCAGAGGACCTGGGTCCAGTTCCCAGCACTACATGGTGCTCACAATCACCTTTAATCCAGTTTCAGAGGATCTGATCCTTTCTGGCCTCCTCAGGTACCAAGAATTCATGTGGTACAGAGTCATGGATGCAAGCAAAACACTCACATAAAATAAATAAATCTTAAAAAGAACTAATCTTAAGGCCTGCTCAAGAAAATCAAGTATGATTTTATTTCTGTGACTCAAAAGTAAACAAAAGACAATGAAATAAGAAGATGTGCTTCAAAGTACAAGTCTACAGATCATTTTTCACATACTAGAAATCCAAGAAATGTAGAACAAGGACCTTTATAAAAAGCAATGCTATAGTCCTGGAAGGACAACTCTATAAATAGATACAAACATATGCGCAGAATTTACAAACGCAAATAGTCAAATCACTTAACTTACTAGGCCTCTTAGCACAGCCTGCTAGCATTGTAAATGTCTGTTCAACAAGGGACTCATTAAAATCAAACACTGGGGTTAGGAAGATGGTTCTGCAAGTAAAGGTGCCTATTGCCAAACCTAGTAAGTAACCTGAGTTCAGTCCCTGGGGTCCCATACAATGGAAGGCAAGTTTTCCTCTAACCTCAAAACCACAGCACATGTGCATGTACACAAACAAAAACATCCAAAAATGAACTGAAATTTAACAACAACAAAAGACAAACACCAAATAAGTGGTTTTTTTGCCCCACCAAAGATTCTGTGCTAAATTTTTCAAGCATGTTAAGACAGAAAAGTTCCAAAGTAATCTTCAGTTTCTGCTTGGATCAATTTATGTTGTACTGTGTAAAATAAGCTTTATTACAAAAATTATTAAGTAACATTTAGTCACTTAGGGTCAACAACTGAACTATCCATAACGGTATTTGCTCCTGGTGGGTTCTGTATGGTTAATGGGTTTCCCTTGGCTTATTTTTGTGGATTGGGAAATGAATCTGGGGCCTGGCACAAACTGGGTGAATACTCTTATTACTAATATACACACACACCCAGGCACTACTAATGTTTAGAATATCTTGGTAACTTAAGATTTAAAACACTTAAGAGATCTTTTTAAGAAAGAGAAAGAACAATATACGGATTTGGAGAATATATTTACAAAGTACAATGTAACAAATGACTCCTCAACACTTCAAAGCTCAACAATAGGGGTGGGAGTATAGTTGAGTGACAGAGTGCTTGACATGGCTCTTGATTCAATATCCAGCAATGGGGAAAAAATTCAAATTCAACAGTAGAAAAAAATGGTCAACAAGAGAATAGTTTTTTAAGGGTGGCAAACAGCTTATTTAACAGGTCATATGAACAGCAATAAGCCTGGTAGAGATATCACTACAGGCCTACTAGGGCAGATAAGTTTAACACAGTGGCCAAGTATCGGCAAAAAAGTTAAAAAAAAAAAAAAAGGATTTTCTTAAATATAGCTAATGAGTATGAAAAATAGCACAGCCACTTCAGAAAAAAGCTTGGCAATTCCATTTATTTATTTTATGTGTATGAATGTTTTGCTTACATGTATGTAATTCTTGTATGCGTCTGGTGCTCAAGGAGGCCAGGAAGATGTTGGAGACCACAGAACTGGAATTATAGACAGTGGTGAGCCACCATGTAGGCACTGCTGGGACTCGAACCTGGTCCCCTTCAAGAGCAACAAGTGTTCTTAACCTCTGAGCTGTCTATCCAGTCCATCAATTTATTTTAAAAACTAAATTTACACACCCACCATGCCACCATGGGACATGCCTGTATTCCCGGCACTCAGGAGGCTGTGGTAAGAGGATGATGTGTTCCCAATCAGTCTAGGCTACATGCTACATAGGAAGATCCATCTCTTCTGTCCTAAAAACACCCTAAATAACACCCTTCCCACTGACTAAACTCCTAGACACTGACAAGGGCTCTCTGCTTGAACAAAGTTCTCTGAATTGTCTTCTATGCCAATGTTTGCCTTTACCTCCACTCTTAAACTAAGCTGGCTTAACAAGAGCCTCCATTACCCTGCATCCGCTCAAGTCCCTCTCCCCTTTGTATCCTCCCAATGGTGCTTATTCATCTTCATCTAGCCGGACTTCAGAAAAAAAATCTCGTTGTGTAGGTTTAGGAAGAATATCTGCTTAGCCTATGGGTTTCTTCTTAGCATTTTCCAGGCTCACTGGCCCGTGCTATATTTAAAGTTAAACGCAATCATCCGCTGGGGAAAACAAGGCTCTGATGCAGTGATGTTCTAGCAGTGATTCTCAGGAGTCTCCTTTGAAGGACTGAAACATGATGCTGCAGTTAAGAGTGCTTGCTGGTTTTCCAGAGGACCAGAGTTAGGATTATAACATCTACATCAGATAGCTCCCAATCATCTTTTAACTCCAGTTTTAGGGGATCCCATACTCTCTTCTGTCCTCCACTGGCATCTGCATACACACGCCACAACCATACATGGACATAAAAAAATTTTTTTTAAATTTTGAGACAGGGTCTCACTATGCAGCTCTTACTGTCCTGGAACTCACTGTGTAGACTAAGCTGATCTCAAATTCAGACCTCCTGCCTGCCTCTGCCTCCTGAGGGCTACAATCAAAGGTATGTGCTACCCAAGTCCAGCTGAGAAATCTTCAAAAACAAAACAAAACAAAAATACAGAAAAGGTTTTCCTTTACCATATTTTAAGTCATGGGCAAGTTCAGTGACAGTGTACTTTCCCCTAGCACGTGCAAGACCAGGGTTCAATCCCCAGCACACCAAAAAGATAAGTAAATAAATAAATAAAATAAAAACAAACAAAAAAATGTGAAATAAATTGAATAGTACCTAATCCACAGAAATGACCCCTAAAGCCTAACTATAAACTTTAGGCCGTTGCATGAGGCCCTGGGTTTAAGAACAGAGGGAGATTAATCCATACTGAGGTCCTGGTGCTTATGCTCAAGCATTTTATCCACTGTCACCCGCTCAGCCATCTCCTCAGCCCTATACTTATGTCGAAGTGAAAAAGAACTATTCTCCTTGTCCTCCCCCTACTCATTTTTCAAGGCAGGGCTTCTCTGTGTAACAGCCCTGGCTGTCCTTGAGCTCGCTCTGTAGACCAGGCTGGCCTCCAACTCAGAGATCTGCCTGCTTCTGCCCCCTAAATGCTGGGATTAAAGACATGCACCACAAAAAGAACTACTCTTACAAAAAGTACAAATCACTTCAGTTTGATATTGTACTGTGGGCAGTTATGAATTAGAAGAAAGATACACAGAAATATGGGACCTCTTACTGTAATTATTTCAAAATTATAATTTAAGAACTTTCTATGTTTTCACTAGATTTTAAATAGCAAAAGAACTGTTAAGTAATTTACACTGTTATGCCAGGCAAGGTGGCACATGCCTGTGGTACTAGCATTTCAAAGATGGACACAGGCAGATTAACAAATTTAAGACTGAATAAAAAAATAAATAAAAAGGACAGGACATATCTGCTCCTAGGTGTGATGGAGGAGAAAGTTTTATTGTAGATGTGTGGGAGAGCACAGGCAGAGAAAGGGGATCTGGGACAGTCCAGAGTGGACATGATCCTGACCGAGCCGGGCCATGTGGAAGAGAGAAGAGGGAATGAGATACAGCAGCCAAGAGTGCAAAGGTACAAAAGGAAATGGCTGGATTATACAGGAAAGAACTCGGGAGGGCAGCCTGGTAGCACAGGGCTAAAGAACACACTGACTCCTTGCCCTTCTGTCTGATGAAGACCAACTGCCCTATCCCACAGAATCACCTATTTCTTTTCAATATGCCCTCCCAATAATGACACATTAACCAATTCTAAAACCCAAATTGTTCTATGTAAATTAACATATTTGATAATCTTCCTTCCTTCTCCAAGTAAACAGAATCAGAGAAATATAAACTATCCTTTTTGTGTGTGTCCATAAAGGGTTTAAGAAACGATCAACGGTATTTTTACTCAGTAGGTAAAATGGCTGGCTCCTCTAGAGTGTTAGCCATGCTCCTATGAGTAACTCCAATAAGCTTACTGGCTCATTATAGCAGACTTGGGTCTAACTGCTTCCTTGATCAGTTCCATGTATCCTATCTGAAATAAAGACACATTCTGTTCACCTTTCCAGGAAAAAAAAAAAAATCACACAAATATGTGTAATAAACAATTTAGAGGTAAGTATATGGGAAGCGGGTGTTTCTTCTATATACAATGTGCAAAGATTTTATTTGATATTGAGGAAGCAGATGTAACTACAAGCACATTAAAACCTACTCTCTTTCTGTTCCTTCCTTTAGGTTTTTTTCCAAATAGGGCCTCACTTTGACTCTGAACTGTTAAATTGCCCAAGCAAACTCATTACCCGCCTGTTCCATACTCTAAAGTGCCAGGATTACAGATTTATGTCACTAAGCCAAGAACAGCTATTTCTAAATGTCCTATTTAGAGAACAGAAGAATACTTTAAAACTTCATTCTCATAATAGATTTATTTTCTAATGATGCATAAATGAGATTAATTTTTAAGATTGCCAAAGCAAGTAATTAAAGTATAATGAATCACTTTACAGTTTTCTAAAAAAATTATACTTCATGAAAAATTATCACCTTAAGAATATACTGTCTATAATAAACTTTAATCCAACTAATCTGCCATATTTGATTTAACGTATTTACTAAAAACTTAAAATTACTTTCATTTATAGCACAAACCCTTTAAGATGTTATACCTGAATAAAAATCAATTAATGATAATATTCTTAACAGTGCAGAAAGTAAAATTATTTTCTGCTAACTGTACCCCTATAAAGTCCATCCCTTGTATAGGAATATGCAAACTAATCATTTCCAGCAAAGGAAAGGAAGAAAAAAACAATCTAGAGACACATCTTCAGAAGATGAGGTAGAGGAGGAGAGTGGCTATATGTCAACAGGAGTAACCTTGGGAAAGAAAGTGTTGGACGGGAAGCCTTCATTTAAATTCTCATCTCTATTTAATGAGAGGCACGTAGTTAATTACTATACTGTCCTGACTTTCAAATAGTGAGTCACATGCCCAAGGGAGGGGCTTGTATACAGGATGAGCAGCATCTATCGCAATCATGGAGATTTCATAAGGAAGCAACAACAGGTCTAGGAGTTTCAGACAGATAATTATAAGCAACTATCCCAACATAATGTACATAATCCAACTGCCTGCCAGGGAACTATCGACCTTCTTGCAAACACACCAGTTTCTCTGGGACTATGTTTATAAAAATTGCTATGCCTAAATTTCATAAAATTATCAAACAGAAAAAGAGACAATAAGAGAAAAAAAAGAAAACATACCAGTTGTTAATACTTTCAAAGGTACTGCGGAGAAATCATTAAACGAACACTCATCGAGCCATATAGATGGGTTCAAGTGAACACCAAGAAAACAAGGATGCCTTCTGAAGGGCTCTGGCTCTACCCAGGGTTCAGATTCTAGACTAGTGAAGAATAACCATCAATGTATAGCTGGCATAGATAAAAAAACAAAAAACAAAAAAACAACAACAACACACCAGTAGGCCTAGAAAGAGTCCTTGTTCTCCCAGAGCATCCACATCAGCTGCTCACAACTGCCTGTAGGTCTAATTCCTAGGAATGTGACATTCTTTTCTATCTTCTCTGGGTAACTGCACACCACAAAAAACAAAACCCACCTGCACTCAAGAAGTCCATGCCCATAGGACATCACTATCCACAGCAAATACCCTTCAAACTGGACAAAAAAGACCTCAAAGTTACTGCCTATCTCTATATAAACCACCTTACAGCCCAGGTATCAGGATGCCTGAGGAGCACAATCTGAAAGGAAAAGATCAAAGAACAGTCGGACTAGACAGTAGGACTAGAAACAGCTCTTAAAATACTATCAGGCAAACAGGAAATACTTTCTAAGTGCAATCAACTACTAGCATTCTCAGAATACATCCATACAGTGACAGAAATACCAGTCAGGAACTAATAACAGAACCCACTAGTATGAAACATTTTCTGAGCAGTGGCAGTGTACACCTTTAATCCAGCACTTGGGAAGCAAAGGCAGAAGGATCTCTGGGAGTTCAAGATCAGCCTGATGTACACAGATACTTCCAAGAAAGCCAACACTACACATAGAAACTCTGTCTCAAACAAACAAGCAAATAAACAGAACAAAAGTGTGGCAACAATGACAGATGTATTGAATCCCATTTTACTGAAAACTATGCCAGTTATGGGTTAAATTCTACACATTTACTGTCTTATTCAATTCTTTAAATAACCTATTAAAGAAGCAATCCCTAATGATTCCATACTACAGACAAAACTGGTACACCCGGGTATTTAAGTAATCTGCCAAGTTTCAAATCCTGGATTCAATTACTCCCTACTTATATAAACTGGGGCAAATTACTAGTCTTATTTCATTATTTATCTTTGCTTTTTGTTATTGTTTACAATATTATGACTATATAGTTAAATTGCAATGCACATTGTAAGGTATTTTTTTTGTTTGTTTAGCATTAAAATTTGTTGTTTGAGATAGCATCTCTCTATGAAGCCCTGACTGGCCTGGAACTCAGCTATGTTGCTCAGGATGATCTCTGATATACAGATATCTGCCTGCCTTGTCTCCTAAGTGCTAGGATTAAAAGTGTGCCAAATGTCCAACTATCTTTAATAATGTGTGTGTGTGCAAACACACAGGCATGTGGAGGTCAGGAGTCCATTCTATTGTTCCACCACAAAGGTCCAAGAACTGAACTCAGTCACCAGGCTTGACAGCAGGTGACTACCTTTTGAGCCACCTTTGCTGGCACCATAATCGTTTTTTTAAGTATAGATTTTTATTGGCAAAATTATTGGGTTAGTATTGCAAACTACCCTCTCGAGAAGCTATGAGCACTTTAGAGCAGTACAGGTCACTTGCTGTGGGATTATGCTTTTGTACACTGTAAATATTTATCATTAGAAACACTGATTGGTCAAGTAGCTAGACAGGAAGCAGAGACGGGCAAGCAGACTAGGAGAATTCTAGAGAGTAGAAGAGTAGAAGAAGAGATGACAGTGAGGTGCAGAAGTGGGATGAGAATGCTGCACTGAGAAAAGGTGCCAAGCCACGTGGCCAAGCTGGGTAAGAATCATGGGTTAGTCTAAGAGTTAGTAAGCCATATGCCTGAGCCATAGGCCAATCAGTTTGTAATTAATATAAGACTTTGTGTGATTATTTGGGACTGCTAGTCCAGATCTCAAGGCTAGGCCAGACCAGAAACTTCTTATTAGTCACTAGCTTCATTCTATTTTCCATAAAATTTTTACTCTTTGCCTACCATTGGCAGTGCATTCCTTGTTAAAAGTGAGCAATATGATCAGCATGTCCCATTATTATAAAAACTAGAACTTATTAACTGCCAACAGTTCTCTTTTGTATATTACTTCATTTAACAGATAAAGCAATAGTGCATGTAAGGTAAGGACATTTATCTTCATTTTCAAAATGGAGAAATGGAATCACAGAGTAGTTAACTTGTCCCAGATCACTCTGGAAGTATTTGAAGCCAAGGTTTCAAATTGGACAGTTTTAACATTGTCAATTTGTATGGCATGGCCACTACATTATACTACTGAAGAACAAGTATTATGAGAAATATTTGTCCTTTATTAAAACAGAAAAAAAGGTAAAATAAGCACATAGGATTTTAATGAATAAGAAAAACAGACGTAAATACAGTCCAAAATTTAACAATCACTAATTATAGATATCATAGTTAACAATTTTCATTACTTTTCTATGTTTTCTATTGTAAAAGTAAATTCTTCAGGGGGAGGGGGGTGAGAGACAGGGTTTCTCTATGTAACAGCTCTTGGAACTCACTTTGTAGCTCAGACTGGCCTCTTAGAGATCTGTCTGCCTCTGCCTCCTGGAGTGATTAAATTAAAAGCATATGCCACCACAGCATGGCAAAAGTAAGTTCTTTTAAGTGAGGTTCTTTTCAAAAGCAAGTAAGTAAAAAAGTGGTCACTGTAATAGAACAAAAATGAAAAGTAATAAAACAAGGGAAAAAAAAAAAAAAAAAAGGCAGGCTTGCAAAACGGCTCAGTGGGTAAAGGTGCTTGCCACCAGGTCTAGTGACTAAGGTCAGTCCTGGAACCCATGCAGCAGGATCAACAGATGTCTACAAACTGCCTTCTTACCTCCTCCACATTACACCACAGAGCACAGAAAAAATAAATGGGAGGGGAAGACAACACAAGCTGGGTTTGGTAGCTCACACCTATAAATCCTAGTTCTACCAAGTCAGAGAAAAGAGAATCTACTGCCAGGCAGAGCAAGCTTGGTTGCAGTAAGAACACCAAAAGTTGCAGAAGAAGCTACTTAGTAAAATCCTATCAAAAAAGCAGTTTCTCCTACCTGTCCCCCCACCATACAAAAAAGATAAAAACATGCAGAATTGGGACACTGACAAATCCAAATCCAAAGAAGTCATAGATGGAAAAACTGCCAATGGTAATTATGTAACATGACAGACAACATACTGTGGGAATATGTTTCAAATTTAATAAAAACAGTCTACCCACAGTCAGTCCAGGAAGATCAGACAGTGGTAACTCACACCTTTAATCCCAGCACAGGAAATATCCGGGAGTGGTGACCTATGCCCTTAATCCCAGCAAATCTGAGTTTGAGGCCAGTTTAGTTTACAGAGGGAGTTCCAGGCTCCCAGGCAGGCAGTGGTGGTGTCACGCCTTTAATCTTAACCTGGATGTGAAACAACTGAATGAAGAGGGTATGTAAGGCAAGCATAGAAAGACAGAGGAGGCAGTAGAAGCCAGGAGGAGCAGGCTGAGGAAGCTGGAAGACAGCTGGGTGAGATCTGACTGTGGTGTTTCCTCTTTGATATCTCAGCCTTTCCCTGAGATCTGGTTCTGAGTTTCTTTCATTTGTGCGACAACATACAGCTTCAAGACAGATGACGGAAAAGTTTATTTCAAATTTGAAAGAAATCTGTTCAGGGTTACACTCTCAAAACCAGGGGGAAAAAAAATACCACCACCACAACAAAAACAAGGATAGAAAGTTTTACAAGAACATTACCTTCCAAAAAACTAAACCAAAAGACCAGAAAAGACTCTACAAAACAGAAATCTTCCATGCCCAGGAACTGAAAGAACATAATGACAATGACTATATTACCAAAAGCAATCTGCAGATTCAACACAATCCTTATTGAAATTCCAATTTTAAAGAAATGGGAAAGAAAATCTTAGAATTCATATGGACATACAAGACCCTGAACAGCCAAAGCAATCCTGAGCAAAAATAATGATGGTGACAGCATTAGCATACTTATTTCCAGTTATACTACAGTGTCATAACAACAAGAGCGGCATGGGACTTCCACAAAGACAGAAGCATAAACCAATAGGACAGGCTAGATGGCCATATAAAGGGCCTTGCAACCAACTACAGCCACCTGGATTTTGACAAAGACACCAAAACTATACTATATGTGGTGGTTTAAATGAGGGTGGCCCCTATAGGCTCATATATGTTGATTTCCAGTTGGTGAACTTTTCAGGAAGAATTAGAAGGTGTGGCCTTGTTAGAGGAAGTGTGTCACTGGGAGTGGGCTTAGAGATCCCAAAAGAGCACACGACACCCCGTGTCTCTCTTTGCCTTCAACTCGTTTTTCAGCACCAGACCTGTGTGCTGCCTCGCTCCTTGCCAAGACAATCATGGACTAGCCCTCTGAAACTAAGCAAGCTACCAAGTAAACGCTTCTTTTATAAGTGCTGCCTTAGTCATAGTGTTTCACCACAGCAACAGAACAGTAACTAAGACAGTGTATACACTGGAGAAAACTGGGTATCTCCATGTAAAAGTACCGAAACTAGATCCTCTGTCATCCTCTACAAAATCCACTCCAAATGGACCCACGACTTTAATGTAAGATCTCAAAGTGTGAAATTAAGATAAAGTAAAAGAGCACTTTAAGAGGGAGGCGTAAGGTCTGTTTAAGCAAGATTCCGATGGCTCGGGAAATAGGACCAACAACCAACAAAGGGAACCTCATGGAATTAAAGAATTCTACATTATTTAAAAAAAAAAAACAAAAACAAAAAACCTGTTACTCTGGGGGAGATTATGTCGTTCCATTATAAATAATTGTCCCCGCCTATGAGTTTAATAAAAAGCACTGATTGGCCAAAGGCAGACAGGAAGTGTAGGCGGGCTACCAGACTAAGGAGACTCTAGAAACAAGAGGAACAGAGCAGAATGCCAGAGAGAAGCCGGAAGAAGCAGAGGACAACTATGCTGCTCTGAGAAAAGGTACCGAGCCGCGTGGCTGAACAAAATAAGAGCGATGGGTTAGTTAGGGTAAAGAGTTAACAAGTGATATGCCTGGGCCTGAGACCAATCAGCCTAAAACTGTTGAAAGCATCTGTGTGTCTCTGTGGGTCTGCGGGTCTGCGGGCCTAAACCTTGAGGCTACGCCCAAAAGTCCGGGCCAGAAACCTCCTACTACATTAATCAAGTGAAGAGACAACCTACGGAAGTAGAGAAAATCTTGGCCAGAGATTTTAGACAAAGCCTAATTTCTAAATTATATATATATATATATATATATATATATATATATATATATATATATATATATTTAAAGTCCAAACAATTGAAATACACAGGCAGATTGCAAAAGATGAAATGATAAAAAGATAAAATATGGCTAAAAAACATGAAAAATGTTCAACTTCACTAGCCATCAAAGAAACTAAATTTAAGTCTATACCAACCAGAATGGCAGTAATTAAGAAGACAAGAAACACTGGGTGGGATGTGAGCAGAGGGGAACCCTCATACACTGTTGGGGAGGAAGTAAACTATCCATCAATAGAAAGCAGCGACTCCAAAACAGCATGTCACGAAGACACTTGTGCATCAATGCTCACTGCAACATTATTTACAATTCCTAAGTTACTGAACTAACTAGGCATCAGCAACAGAGGAACGGGGAAAGAATATGTGGCACAAAAAATTCCACAAGCAAATTTTTTAACCATAAAAATAAGCTCTTTGAAGGAAAATGGGAGCAATATGGACAATCATTTTAAAGAGATTAAATGTGTCTCAGAAACTAGGTATTTGTGTTTTATTACATTTATAGCTCCTAGATTTTATAAACTATAAACTATGAAATCCATAGATACATAAACTATATGTAAATGACATATACATACATGGGAAACAAAGGCAGTAATAAAAGGAGTAGGAAGGGCACAGATGGGAGAACATATACTTGATGTATAATACATAGTTGTATGAAAATGTCCTCATGGAACACAATATCATGTACAAGGAATATACACAATGAAAATTTAAAAATCAAAAATGAGGGGCTGGAGAGTTGGCTCAGTAGTTAAGAAAGCGTGTTACTCTCAGAGGTCCTGGGTTTAGTTCCCAGCACCCACAGGGTAACTCATAACTGCCTGGGACTCCAGTACCAGAGGATCCAATACCCTCTTTCTGGGCTCCATGGTGATACACATAAACTCACTTGCACATATACAAATAAAAGAAACCCTTTTTAAAAAATTAAAAGGAAAATTGTTAAATGGAAGAAAGAAGAAAAGCATTTATAATGAAAAAGATCTTGGGAATAAACTGGAAAGAAATAAAAATGACACAATAATTCGGTGTCCTCAAGTATCTCCGGGAAGCAGGAGGTAAAGTCATCTTCCAAAACCAAACAACTAGGAATGAGGTATAGGGTGAAGAGCAGGGAATAGAGGGGGAAAGTTGCGGGGTAACTTTTTACCAGACATAGTAGAACCAACTGTCTAATCACAACACGATCAGGAATTATGGAAAAACCATCCATAATAGACTAAAAGAAAAAACTAGAAACTGAGAGATCATTTTTCTATAGTTGGCATACACACAGATTGTGCCACTGATAAACCTAGAAAATCCCCATCTCAAGGTGCAGCTCAGTGGCAGAATATTTTCCTGGTGTATACAGCCCTAGGTTTGCTCTCCTGCACCAAAAAGAAACAAGGACAGTAACCAGAGAACCCAGGGTCTGCTAGGACTGTTATTACTCCATTGGCATCTCGGGGACAATAACCACAGTAATCTTTCTTTTCTTTAATTTAGATAACATTACTTATTTACTTATACAAAGCAACCAGTTTCCCCTCCCCTCTCCTCCCCTCCCCTCCTCCCGTGCCCGTCCCCTGCATTCAGAAAGAGGCAGGCCTACAATGGGTTTGAAGAAAACATGGCCACAATAATCTTTCTAATTGTTATTACGTTTTGCTGTTAGTCTCTAAAGCTACACCCTCCTCCGCGCGCGCGCAATGGCATCTAGCCCTATTTAAAGCAGGATTCCCGTTTCAGAATCCCTCTCCCTCCTTTGTTTCTCCTAGGGGCTCCCCCATCTCTCTCTTCCTCTTCCCTTCTCTGCTGTCCTAACTCCTGTTATCATAACCATACTCATCTGACAATAAAGCTCTTCTCTACATAGAAACAGCATTAAGCATCTCCTGCTATCCGCTGTTGCCTTCTGCCTTGTTCCCAAGTGCATCCATAGAAATCTGAGTAGATGTGAACCACAAAATCCTAACATGTGCTACATGGTCAAAGGAAGCACAGGGTTCAAGTATACAATTCTTAACATGTAGTTTTCTAGGAAACCTCAAATAGCAAATGTCTTTAACTTCCTATAACTGAAAAGGCTTTACAACATAGGCAGGCTATTATGTATGAAATGTATTTGAATATACATAAAGAACTGTTCAGAAATGGAAGTAGATTGTGGCTAGAGATAGAGCACTGTAGGTAAAGTGCTCGCTATGCCTGAGTCTAGATTCCTGCAGAAAGCCTGACACAGCAACTGTATCTGTCTGTAATCACACTTACAGAGACAGCAAAAGCAGAAACAGAAAAATCCCTGGAAGATCAGCTAGCCCGGTGTATGCTATGAGACACTTGTCCCCAAACAAAGTAGAAAGTAAGAACTGACACCTCAGGGTCTCTGACATGTGCTGTGCATGCCTCCAAATATGCACACAGGGAGCAGGAGGGAAGCTTTTAAAAATTAAGCAGCAATCAAGCTTTTCATTTTATGTGTGAGTTCAGTTACAGAAATAAAAAGGGCAGAATAAAAGTTGGTACTTAATATGTGGCTAGCTTTAAATTTTATACATTTGTAGGTCCAATGCTTTGTAATATATAATCACTTTTAATTCTCAAAATAATTCTACATTATTCAACACATATTCATTGAGTGTTGTCTCCCAGGACCTAACCTGGGCCAGGGAGATATAGTTACATATAAAACCACAACCTCAACCTAAGTCCTTCTTAAAAGTTGTATCCTATTTTATTACTATTTTAGTTAGGGCTTCTTTTGGTGCTAACAAATATCATGACCAAAAAGCAAGTTGGGGAGGAAAGGGTTTACTTGGCTTACACTTCCACATTGCATGGAAAGAAGTCAGGACAGGAACTCAAACACGGCAGGAACCAGGAAGCAGGGGCTGATGCAGAAGCCATGGAGGGTGCTGCTCACTGGTTTGCTTAGCCGTTTTGTTGTTGTTTTAAACTCAGGACCCATGATCCACCAAAAACTAGGCTCTCTCATATCAATCACTAATTAAGAAAATGCCTACAGCTGGGGAGGCATTTTCTCAATTGAGGTTCCCTCCTTTCCCATAACTCCAGCTCATATCAAGTTGCCTTAAGACTAGCCAGCACAATTACCTACCTATATTTTAATGAAGTAATTTTTTTTTTTAAATTGAGTATTGACAGAAGATAGCAGAGATAGCAGATACAGGATTTCAATTTAGGTATGTTAGACCTCAAGTACATAACTTGAATCAAACTTAATTCTAGCATATAAAACCAACAGATAGGGGAAAGTAACAGTAATGCTTGAAAACTTCAATATTTTTGTTACTTTGTGTATACTATTGCCCTCACTTAGAAAACTCTTTCAACATTCATTTTATCCATTTTATAACAAAAGGATAACTCAACTGAAAGAAATATAAAGAGCAGAGCAGGAGAAGGTTTGCCGGTTACTCTAACTCAGAATTTTAAATCTGCTCACGAGTGACATTTATACATAGTTTTCTGCCACTGTCTTTGTCTGACTTTAATATCTGAGGAACTGCTGGTCTGAGCATACCGTGAGTATTCTTTCCTCTCCTCTGGAAGCCTGACAAGGGCAGATGTGAGTTCTATGACTGTTTGGTAGAGCTCAGCCACAAAGACATTGATTAGTCCTTCACTCTCCGCACTTGTTACAGGTCGACTCAGATTTTGTTTCTCCCATGATTCACTCTTACTAGCTTTTATTTTCTAGGAATGAGTCCTTTTCTTATAGATAATATATCTAATCTGCTGGTGCACAACTGTTCTCAGTATTCTTTTATTTCTACAGCAGTGTTCACAACAGGCACTATCCGAATGCCTGAAATGTAGAAGCAATTGAGTACTAACTAATGGATAAGCTAAACAAATATATACATTAATTTATTATTTTTAAGAATGTAACACATATAGTTCTACCCTGTCTAATAATGTCCCAGTCAATGCCTGACTGCACATTAACAGTGGTCCTACAAGAGCTGAAACATTCCTAGTGTGCAGTGATAACCTTTGACTTTACAACAGCTCTAGCACAATGTTCTATTCACGGGTTTATGATGCCACTGTAAACAATCATATAGAAGTATAGCAATACAATTATATACGGTAGATAGTATCTGATAAGCCACTGCAACTTTTCCATATTAATGTTTCTATATTAATTATACTATACTTCAAATCATTATCTGAGAATATACTGTTTGTATGTGTGCACTGTTTTCTTTTTTAAGTTTAGAACTGGAAAGCTGGCTCAGCAGTTAAGAGTTCTTGCTTTTCTTCAGAGGATCCAAGTTTAGTTTCCAAACATCCTGTCACAATCACTCAAGTTTGAAGCTAAAGGACATGAATGAGGACACATACATACACATAAACAGAATAACTATCACACCATTCCTAGATAATAGCTTTTTATTTTATTTATTTGTTTATTGGAGAAGGAACATGTGTCATGGCATTATGTGGAAGCAAGAGGACACCTCTCAGGAACAGGTTCTCTCCTCTTTTGTGGGTCCCAGAGATGGAAATCAGATCAGGCAGGTGCCCCAATCCACTGAGCAATCTCCTTGCCCATACCTAGATTCTTTACCTAATGAAATGAAATCTTATGGGAAAGAAAAAAATCTACGGATGAATATAAACAGCAATCTATACTCAACCACCAGAAGCAATCCATGTCTTCTGAGAATCAAAGGGTTAAATAATCTGTAACACATGAATCCAATGGAACACAAATCCTAAATATAAAGAAAGAAAACTATTGACATATCCAAGACTCAATCTTAAAATGAGTCCCAAAAGGTTTAATGCCAAGATTCCAAAAGTTTGAGGTCTACATAGTGAGACCCAGGAGGAAGACAGGGAGGGATGGGAGAGAAGGAGGGTAGGCAGCTTGGCTGGCTAAGGACAGAGAAAAGAGAAACAAGGGCGGGAATGCAGTAATAAGAATGGCA
This sequence comes from Phyllotis vaccarum, assembly GCA_033318265.1. NCBI lineage: Eukaryota > Metazoa > Chordata > Mammalia > Rodentia > Cricetidae > Phyllotis > Phyllotis vaccarum. The sequence goes on from JARWLC010000009.1 coordinate 94,316,560, forward strand.
GGAACTACTGTGACTAATGTGTGTTAAGGGGAAAAAACGTTACAGAAGATGGACATAAAATGGGCTGACTGGGGTGGTCCTAGGAAACGGGGAGGAGTCCGGAGGTTTAGGAAACCTACAATTAGACTAAAGATTAAGTCAAAACCTCGGGGACACTGTAAATAAACAATTATTACAAACTGGTAGCAATACAAAAAGGAAGGTGTTAATAGAACTGTATGGCTTCTTAAGTTTAAAACAAGCCAGGGTGGTGGTCTTGCATGCCTTTAATGCCAGCACTTGGAGGAGGGGAAAGAGAGAGGCAGATCTTTGTAAATTTAAGGCCAGCCTGGTCTACAGAGCAAATTCCAGGACAGCCAGGTGTCACAGAGAAACCCTGTCTCAAAAACAAAAGCAAACACCAAGAGACAAAGAGGAGGGGAGAGGGAGAGGGAGGGAGTCTTCCTAGCAGGATATGGTGGTATAAGGTGGTATGCCTCCATCCCAACACACAGAAAGCTAAAGCAGAAAGATCACTTTGAGGTCACAGAGCTATTCAACAAGGCCTTGTCTCAAAAAAACGCTCCTCCATTTTATAGGCACTAAGTTCACAGAAGTAGAAGAGCTAGATCTTGGGTGCAGTGTCTACTGAGGAACAGCCAGTGGTATAGATGTGCCAGTTCCCCATTTGTCTATCAAGACCACAACCTGTTCCCTGCCTGAGGCAACTTTGACTAGAGATACTGTTCAGATCCACACACAGGTGTTGGGACAAATCTAAGTTGTCATTTCATTAGTACAAACATCTACAAATGTGAGTATTTTATAAAGGGATGTTTTCTCTAGTCTTTCAGTATTTCAACTTGGCCTATTTATTTATTTTCCCAAGTACTGGGATTAGAGGTATGTGCCACTACCTCCTGGTTGTTTATTTTTTAAGGGACTAAAACTACCAGAAATAAATGTCTAATTTGCTTCACTTGGCCACCTTTTTAAAAGTCTTCCCCAAAGATATATGTAAACAAACGTTTACCTCTAGACTCTAATTGATGATGTGAAATGTTAAGTATGTGATGTAAGCACTTAATTTGCAATACATAATAAAGTGAGTTGAAGCCAAACTGGGTAGAATGTACCTAGAGTCCTAGCTAAGGTGGAAGACTAGGCAGGAAGATCATTTACACCAGGCATTTCAAGAGCAGCCTAGATACGTACACTACTCTACCCCATGAAGAAAGTAAACTAGATTAAGTCATCAGAATAGCAGATGAACAGATATGTGATAGATGTGTAGGTGTATCAGATGATACAACTGAACTGACTTGGGTTTCTGAAAATTTCTATCAAAATGACATGGAAGAGGTACAGTACAGTTTTGGAGGTTTTTGGATGGTTACATGTGCCACAGATACCACTAAAGACACAATAAATCCTGATACCATCAATAAATACTTGTGAAAGCAATTCCTGTCTCCTAAACCAAGAATCACCTTAATAAAAGACACATGTTGAAATGAAAGCCTTAAAATTTCTATTATAAAATCTGAGTGCTACAAATTACAGAATAATTACCTAATTTAAAAACATCTATTATACTTAAATTTACAGTCCAAAAAGAAAATACCAACTTTTTTCTAGTCCAGCATGTAATTTGCTTGAAAATCAGCACTCAGACTTAACAATTAAAAAGCTGACCAAACTCAAAGTCAACAACTCTCAAGATTTATCAAAACTGCAGAGCAAACTACTGTCCCCAAAGTTAGAGACAGACAACTTCCATGCAGAGGATCACAATTTACTAGAACAGAAATCCATGAATAAAACGCCTCAGCAACCAATGTCAGAATAGAGAAAGAAACCTGAATTGCAGTCAACAAAAAAGCACCCTAAAGAGATGAAGCCATTCAAGGATAGGCTCACAACCAGACAACCAGTAAGAGTAAGTACCCTCATGCTTCTTGAAAGGAGTGGATGGGAAAGGAACCATTTTGAAATAGGCCGGGCCTTTTTCTTTTGGAGTGTGTGTAAACAATAGGATCTCATTTGGCCCATTTTGGCCCTGAACTCATGGTAATCTTTCTGTCTTAGTATAGTTTTACAAAACATCCAACAGGGAATTATTTTCTTGTTAATAAGGCCGATCTTCAAGAGAAACTATTTACCAAAGGTGAACCCACTGGGATTTTATCAGAGACCAAATGACCTGGAAAAGGGAAAACTTAACTCCAAACAGCTTGCAGCAGAAGGAAATTAGCTAAATCCAGCTCCTTTTAGAAAGAAAGTAGAGAAGTACCCAAATATAGCCTACAGCAAGACATATATTGCAGAAAATACTAAAAATTCTTTTTAAAATCTATGGGGAAGCACTTCTTGCTACAGAAAAGCAAGACTTACATTCAATACCTTAAAAAATATTTATCTTTATGTTCACTGGTGTTCTGCCTGAATGTATGTCTGTGCAAGGGTCTAGATCCCATGAAGCTAGAGTTACAAACAATTGTAAGCCACCATGTTGATGCTGGGAATTGAACCCGGGTCCTCTATAAGAGTAGCCAGTACTCCTAACAGCTGAGCCATCTCTCCAGCCCACATTCATATCTTCAGAAAAAAACAATAATAAAGTGTGGGGGGAACCAACACAACTATAATTCTATATGCTGAGACATTGTCCTTCAAATGGATGGGAGTCAGTGAATGAATCAGTAGCTGAAGGAACTTGCTTCCAAACCAGATGACCTGAATTTAAACCCCAGGCCACACATGGTAGAAAGAAATCACTCTCATGAGAAGACACACACTATATGTAATTTAGTTCTTTCTAAGTGAGAAAGAAAACCTTTTTAAACATTTAAGGAAATGTTGTGTGAAGCACTGTCATCATGCTTATCAACTGATTCTAGCAGATCTGGAAGGCTTTTAATATAATACAGAATTCAACTAAATAACAGATTTAATAGGTTAGCTTTTTAATTCACTATAATCCTTCTGTAATTTTTAATCTTCCAATACCTCTTTTGTCACCTTTCAGTCATTTATCTACGCCCTCAAAATCTTACCAAATGACCTCAGAATTCAAAGACTCTTGCAAGATCCTGACTCTAGACCTTTTCCAATAAAAGGTACACTTTCTTTTCTTTTGAAGACCAGTCAGCTCCTTCTTTCTACTCCTAGTCTACTCGTTCTAAAAAGGAGGAGGCAGGCAGATCTCTCTCTCTGTGAGGTCAAGGCCCATACCAGCCTGTTCTACAGGAAAGAGGGGGAGGAGTGGGAGGGAAGAAAGTTACTGAAAGTTACACCTCTTGTGAGTAGTGACTGCAACTGATAGAAGTGTTAACAAACCAACCAACAAACAAGAAAAACACTTGGCAAAACTCCAAAAACGTCAATGTACTTAATTCCAGGGGAAGATTTCTTTCCCTTCCAACCACGGACTGCTGGACTGAAGTTCTATTTGAACCTCCATAGGTTAAATCACTTTCTAAGTAAAGGTTTGTTTTATAAAAGGGAAGAATATTCATTTAAATAAAATATTCTAGCTAGACACGGTGCATTTATACCCAGCAGAGGCAGGCAGGTTTCTGTGAGTTTGAGACCAGCCAACACAGTCAAGGTTATATAGAGAGAGACCCTGTCTCAAAAGTAAAACAATAAAAATTTGAAACACACACACACAGAGAGACACTATCCTATGTCTCAGACCTCTATACTCTCTTTCCCCTCTCCTTCTAGGCACAACCCTTTGGGGCCATCACAGAATAGCTTTGTGTGTAGCCCCACACAAAGACATAAACTTACTTTAAACTATGATGTTCTATGCCCTAGCATTTTTTTTTGCTGTAATTCAATGGTGAAGTTCTAGAGTAGGAACTCTAGATGATGATGCTGTCTCACAACATCCAGAGTTAGTACACTAGTTACTTAGGCAATTGTATTTGCAAAAGTACTCCTAATAAGCAAAGTATAGGCAAATGTGGTTCAAAGTCTTCAACTTTTTAAATTTTTTTTTTTTTTTTTTTTTTGTCATTTCATAAAGCAGCCTAAAATGCAGGATAGACAGAACAAGCCCTAAATGACAACACTAAGTCTACACAGGGCAGCCTTCATTCACATGTCCCTCAGCCGCCATCATCAGGACCATCCTAAAAATGTGTAAGACTGTAATATGTCACACCAACTAAGAGTCTGGAGCAGAAGAGCTATGTCAAATGCTGAAAAGCTCAAGAAGAGAAAATCTGAAGCCCTTGGGGCCATCAATAACACAAAATTCTCCAATGGACACTAACTGTGCTGGACAGGTATTATTACAATCAGCAAAGAAATAGCTAAGGGAAGGCAAAGAAAGGAAGTATCACTGATTGACCATTCCCCAAAGTATCTGGCTTCTAAAATGGAGGAGCGTACTGTGGTATAGACAGTTTGTTTTCCTTACAGACACTGCTGGTTAAAATGAAATAAATAGGAGCTATAGAGCCATGGGTTATTACAGCGGCTCTCAATCTGTGGGTCAAAGAACCCTTCCACAGGGGTCGTATATCAGATATTTATATTATGATTCATAACATTAGGAAAATTACAGTAATGAGGTAGCAACAGAATAATTTTATTATTGGGGTCACCACATGAGGACCTGTTTTAAAGGGTCACAGCATTAGGAAAATTGAAAACCACTGCCTTAATGGTTAAGCGCACTGGCTGTTCTTCCAGGGACCAGGGTTCAATCCCTGGAACCCACATGGCAGTTCACAAACTGTATCTCCAATTCCAGTGGGTATGATGACCTCTTCTGGTCTCCAAGAGCACTGCATGCATGTGGTACACAGACATTCTTTCCGAAACATTCATACATGAATTTATTTTTATTTTTTAAATGAAATGAATAGCCAGGCACATTGGCATATGTCTTTAACTCCAGCACTTGGGAGGCACAGAAATCTCTGAGTTCAAGGCCAGCCTAATCTACAGAAAAACCCTTGTCTTGGGAGGAAAAAGAAATGAATGAAATGAAGAGAGGAAGGTTATTCTCATAAATACCATGAATAAAGATGACTAGGCAGTATTTATTTCTAACTTCTTCATAGCCTCGGTGCAAGTTGTTTAACTTTTTGTATACACTGACTTGTACAGGCTAAGATTGATTTACAAAGCATGATAAGTTTCTCTTCACACATATACAAGAAGTACATGGGTTATTTTTTAAAAGCACTTGCCAGGCAACCCAATGACCTAAATTTAATCTCCAGGTTCCAAGGAAGAAGTGGGAGGGAACTAATACCACAACACTGTCCTTTGATTTCTACATGTAATTTGTAACACACACAAATAATGGGAATTTTAAATTAAAATGTTCCCTACTGATGTTTAAAATCCTGTTCTAAAGTTTTCATTACATGTATTTTCCACATAGCACATTGATTTTCCTTCTTATAAAAAAAAATATTTTATGTTTTGTGTGTTTGGGTACTTTGCATGGAATGTCTGAATCTGCCACGTTGGTGCTGGGAATCAAATCCCAGTCCTTGGAAGAATAGGCAATGCTCTAACCACTGAGCCCAGCCCTGATCTTCCTTCTTACTGTGAGTAAAGGTTTAAAAGGTAGAAGACTGATGGTTCAGCATTAAGAGCACTGACTGACTGCTCTTCAGAGGACCCAGGTTTGATCCCAGCACCCACATGGTGGTTCAAAGCTTTCTGTAACTCTAATTCCAGGGGGATCTGATTTCCTCTTCTGGCTTCTACAGATAACTGAAACACAGAGAAAATACTCGTGTACATAAAATAAGAATAAATATGTTTTAAAGCCAGGTGTGATGGTTTACACCTCAGCACTAGGAAGATAGAGGTAGGTGGATCTCTGAGTTTGAGGCCAGCTTGGTCTACAAAGTGAGTTATTTACAAAGGACAGCCAGGACAACACAGAGAAATACTGTCTTGAAATGCCAAAAATAAATAAATGGATAAAATTTTTAAAATATATGTTTTAAAAATAAAAGATAGGATTTCTGATACATCCATAGAAATGTTTATTCTAGTTTGATCTTTAGTGTTTTTTGGTAAGGTTGGGGGTAAAGTCATAGCCTTGAGCATGATTGGTAAATGCCCTACCACTGACCTATATCCCCAGTTCAGCAATATTATTTTGACATTTAAAAAAAAAAAAAAGTGTGTGTGTGTTCTTGTTTTTCTAAAGACACAAAGGCCCTATTTTGATTGGGCCATAAGCACTGAACTTTCTCCCTCAGCTCCACTATATAACATATATTATTACTGGAGGCACTGAGTGCTCTGACGGTTCTAGAGTGTTCTTCAAGGGGTCTCTTTGCCTCCATAAATGACTGCATTGAGGTGAAGTACTATTGGCTAGCTGCCTCACACTTTTAAAGAGGAGCCAGAAGCCTGCATTTTCTTTCTGTAAAGTCTCTCAAGTTTAACTGATGGCAGTTTTAAAACACAAAATAGCTGAGCAGGATGGCACACATCTTTAATCTAAGGCAGAGGCAATCAGACACCTGTGAGTTCAAGGCCAGCCAGTAAGACCCTATTTCAAAAATACAAAGAGAAGAAGAAACATGTGCACACAAGAAAGGGAAAAAGAACAAGATATTACAATCGACAGGTCCTGGTTTGCAGGACCACTAGGCTGGACCTCTAAACATGGTTTGCAACCTCTAGGCTGAAGAATTATTGTGGGTCTGCTTTCTTTTGGAGGAGGGGATAACATCCCTCCAGGCATATACTACAAGACTTTTCAAATTATACACTATTCAGAAGCTTAAAGTGCTGCTAAAAGATCTACTTCCAAGAGCTACTATTAAAAAACATCTTTTTTTTAAAGTTATAGATCTTGTCTATATTTTCATACTGATCTTAAATAAATAAGAAATTTGTTTTTAAATTAACCATTATTGAAGAAAGTATCTTCTAGAGGAGTATGGCATTTAACACTCACAGAGCACCAACAAGGTGTAACAACAAGTGTGGTGGTGTGAATAAAAATGCCCTCTCAGACCCATAGGGAACAGAAATATTACAAGGTATGGTCTTACTGGAGTAAGTGTGACCTTGTTGAAAGAAGTGTGCCATTGGGAGTGGACTTTGAAGGCTCAGATGCTCAAGCCACACCCACTGCCTTCCTGATGCCTGCCAATCCAGATATAGATCTTTCAACTCCTTCTCCAGTACCATGTTGCCTGCACGCAGCCATGCTTCCTTCCCACCATGATAATAATGAACTAAACCTCTAAAACTGAAAGCCAGACCCAATTAAATTTGTTTCCTTTATTTGTAAGAGCTGCCATGGTCAAGGTGTCTCTTCACAGCAACTGAAACACTTTATGCTTGAGTAAAGAAGATAACAGCCCTGTGGTCCATCCTCATCTAATTTACAGATGACCTTCAGTAGTTCTCAAAACTCAATTCTTTACCCAGCAGAAACAATGTTTAGGCTTGCCTTTGACAGGTTTCATCAATCAAGAATGAGTACAATCATCTTAAATCAAAATATCAAAAAATGCAAAGCAATGGTTCTGAAGGACAGGGAGAGGCACCCCGCAGGGACCTAAAACCTTAACTTCAAGTCCAGTTTTCTGACTTTACTGCTCTTCTCTGATCAATTTAGTCAGCTACTGACTCAAGTAAAATTGAAGTTAGCTCTTATTTCTGGCTAATAAATTTCTTTCCCAGACCTCTTAAGAAGAAAGCTTTGGAAAAGCCAAAGCTTTTAAAATTATTATTAATATAATTAAATAGGACAAAAAAAATAAAAAGTGTTGACTACTGCCACAAAGAAATTACTGAATGCATGTGCCAGGTAAGGCTCCTAAGACCATGCTCAAGAAAGATGTCCCACTTACCTGACTCTTACAAGGCTGAAAACATGGAACTAGCCTCAAACAAACAGGTATATAAGCTGTAACTTAATTTCCATTGTGATAAGAACCACAAAGGAGATTTAAAACAAGGTGCTCAAGAATGTTATGCAACCTAAAGAATGAGAAAACTTCTCAAACTCCAACAAACCATTTCTCTTCGAAAAATGGTCCTTCGAAAAATCATCTTTAAAAGAAAGTATAGACAAAAATGCTATCTATTTATCCCATACTTATCAATGTAAGCCAAAAGGGGAAAGACGTATGCCTTGACCTTCCTCTACAATGTAGCTGGCTGCCTCTCACTTTCCTTTGCTAATACCTATGCTGCCATATAATTTTAAAAACTCACAATGATACAGTAGTTGGCATACAGTGAGTATATAAACAGTAACTAGTTCATTATTTAAAATCCAATTAGAAGTGCAGAATAAATAGTAAGAAAAAGGGTACACACAGGCATTATAACCTACCGAAGCACAGAGAGACGGGTACAGCAACACGCCTTTTAGTCCCTAGCATTTGGGGGGCAGAAGCAGGTGGACCTCTGTGGGTTTGAGGCCAGTCAGTTTACAGAACAAGTTCTAGGCCAGCCAGGGCTACATAATTAGACCCTGTTACAAAAGAGTAAAAACAACAAAATAGAAGCACAGAGAAGAAAGAAATGAGGTCCTCATGGATGAGGTGAGACTTAGGGTGAACCTTACCAGATAAGGAGGAACAGGAAGAAGATAGAAGTCTAGAAAACTGGAATCACAACAAAGAGACAAAAAATTCCACAGCAAAGTAAGGCACATACAAAAAAAAAGAAAAGCAGCATTTTAGAAATATAATGAGCAGGGAGGACACACTGCACTACAGAGGCAAAACAAGACATCAAATTCAATGCATAGCACTACTTTTAAATTTATATTACTCTTAGCACCCACGCATCATGTGCACACACAGTGTGTGTGTGTGTGTGTGTGTGTGTGTGTGTGTGTGTGTGTGTGTGTGTGTGTGTGTGTGTGAGCACATCACGTGGGAGCCAAGAACAACTTTAGATGTTGTCTCTTTCCACTCTAACATTCAGGCCAGAATAGCAAGGCAAGTACTTTTTACCAGATACCATTCCTCTGTTTCCACTAGCTTCTACTGACTGTACCTTTTCTGTTTTAGAGAAAACTATTCTAAGGCAATTCAATACTCTGTTAAGAAAATACAGCACTTGGGAAGGACAAGCAGCTTAGATTAGAGCACCAGCTATCATGAGAAGAAATAGCAAACATATAAATCTGACGTAATTAATTTCTGTAATTTTCTTCAGAAGATTATTAAGCAAACTGGCAGATTAAAATGACCTAGACATAAGGAAAAAATGATTTTCTTAATGGATGGTAGAGCTTAAAGACATAATCACCTTATAAATAATAAACCTCTAAAACCCTCAGAAATAAAGCCAGTTGCATATAGACATATTTATAAAATACATTCAAGTTTTAATAACAAACGCTATTTAAATAATTAAAGATTTTGAAAAGCTGACTCTCTAACTAAAACTGAGCTGGGGAAAACATCAAAAAGTCCAATTACAACTAAGAACTCTGCAGCAGACTTTTAGTAACTCTGTGAAAGCACTTCATTTATCTGCAGCAAAGCACTCAACACAGTGGTGGCCCTGCTGTGGGCACTTTTTACTGGGTCTAAAATATAGATGATCCAATTCATTCAAGTTTACTCTATGCCAAGAGTCACGTTTTCTTCAAAATATAACTCTACATTTATTCCATTATCAACAACAGACAAGTTTACGTTTAACTGTGAGGCTAACATCTTAGATTTCTCAAGAACGGTACATTTTTTAAGACATCTCTGTCTGTACAAAGAAATTCATTTTGCCTTCCTGTTTAATTATATGAAAGACCTTTAGATGGAAAAGCACCAACTTCACAAATACTGAGGTTAGGATGGTCTGTTTGGAGGCGGTCAGGAAGGAATTCTCTTGCTCCCCAAGTGGGAGCAGGGTGGAGACTAAAGCACTGAACAAAAAAGGTGTAACTTGATCACTTTTCCTTCACAACAACACCCAGGAGTAATTCAACCTCTCGGACATCTTTGTGGAGTTAATAGGAGGAAAGGATTTACTTACTATTACCACTTAAGGGGGGATCCGTTTGCCTTTTAAAAAGGGGGTTTTGTCTAATATGTAGTAATATCTGGAAGTCGAATGTTAGGTACCTAGACAGTCAATTACAAATGAAGAATTTGCTAGTTGAGTAAGATTCCATTATGCAAGATTAAAAATGCAACTAGGTTTTAAAAACATTTAGTTTTGCTTATCCAACATGGGTTTACTATTGATTTTGCTTCTACAATGAAGACAGCAGTAACTAGCTCCTGAGAAGTTTCAGAAAACAAAATAAGATTTTAAGATTTGGATACATTTTAATTTTCAGTCTAGTTACTAAAGAAATGATGCAAGTTTTGTTTTTTCCAAACACAGTTCTCTGTGGCCCTGACTGTGCTGAAACTCACAGAGATCCGCAGGCCTCTCTGCCTCCCAGTGCTGGGATTAAGGGTGTGCACTATCACCACCCTGCAGAATCCTGCAAGCTGTATACTTTTAATTTTTAATCAACTTTCATTTGCCCTAACAAAGGAGATAAGTGAATCTAAAAATGTGATTAAGGGCAAGGAAAATCTTGCTAACCAAAGATGTAATGAATTTTCTCAATACTGATCAAAAAAATCTTAAAGCTTTCTAACAAAATGAAAAAGTACTTCTTCATGTACAACTTAACAGATCCTCACGACTCCATGAGTTAGGTAGGTCACATACTTTTATTTAAAACAACCACAAGAATTTGGTAGGACATGTCTCAACCTTAAGTCTATAGAGGATGTGTGCTAGAATGCAGTGAGTGGCACCTACTTTTAACAAACCTATGACACCAGTGACCTAACTGTCCTGCCACAGTGCTAGCTGGCACACAGAATGAGTCAGCCCAGATTTGACCCTTAGCTATACTATATTCATCTTTATCAAAATAAATAAAGAGGTTAAAGTTATTCAGCAAACTAAAAATTAACTATGATAGCTAATGATTGCTCCTGAAAAGATGTTCCATCCTAATCCTTGGAATCTGCAAATGTATTACTTTAAATGGCAAAAGAGACCGCAAGCATTACTTATAAAGTGCATCAAATTTTAAAATCAAAAAAACAGTTAAATGATTAAAGAATCTGAAAAGTTGATACTCTAAAACTGAGCTGGGAATTGTGGGGAAGATTTCAGTAACTGTTTATATGGCCATAAAATCTGAGGTGGGGAGATTCCCCATCTAAAGTGGGAACACCTTTTTGTACTCTGGGAAAGAATGAGATGGCCAAGATCTAAGACATAAGAGCTTGCTGTGAATGAAGATAAGCAAGCAGGTGGTCAGTCTCTAAAAGCTGGAAGCTAGATAGTCTCTTAGAGCTTCCAAAGAGAAACAGAACCCATGAAGACACCTCCATCTAGACCACTGAGACATATGTTGGACAGTATGCCTGTGCTAAATTGTTATACAACAGAAAACAAACCCCATCATACTACCTAACTGACTGTTTTGCAGTTTCAACTATTGTCTTTCAGTATTTTTTAGGAATCTGTCAATTGAGAGAATATATTACTTAGAAAATCAGAAGTCTTGCCTCTGTCCAGATGAAATAAAAACACAAATGTTGTTCATTATAGAACTATGTACTATTTTAGCCAAAAGGCCAAGAACTGATTTATATGACAATGTAATTTTATTGCATATAGTGATATTCTGGGCCAATCCTCTGCTTCTGAAAATCCTGCCCTTACCAAATACAAACCCTGAAACAGCAAATCACAGAACTCACTCCTATTCAGAGAGAGAGAAAGAGAATATGAACTTACCAGGGAATGTTACTGGCTCAATAAGACCCAAAAGGTTCAGTCACCCATCCAACATGCCAATTAAAGAAGCAAGTAATAATGAAAAGCAGAGATCTAGTATTGGGAAGAGAAGCAAAAGGATTCAATAACCCCAATTTTGCCTTGGGTAACTGACATGAGCTATAGGTTTAAAATGAGGGACCATTGGAGCAAGGAGAGGGGTATGAATAATTAATTAGCAGTCCTGTCCCAGTGATCACTGTTTCAGCTCTGGTACTGCAAAGAGGACCATCATTATTGCTTGAGAGGACAAGCTGCTTCTCAGGAAATAGACACTGCCTCACTATCATAGGTTAATGTTTTGCAAGGTATGCACTACTGGAATCTGAGGTGACTGCAGCCTTAAATCCATGCTTTCATCCTTCAAGTACAATGAGCTAGGATAGGTTGCCACTGCATCCTTAGTGAGTATTGCACTTATAAAGTCAGGCATGAGGCTGGCCTGAAATACAGGAAATGCAAATGAAGGCAGAGGGGATAAAAGCCTAGGAGCTTTCTCCTTTTAGCTATCCTATGGGCCCAAATAGGGAGTGTCAAGACTTCTTTTGTTTAAAAATAGAGCCACTATGCTATATTGTTGGCTCTATTTTGTTTGTATGTCTGTTTGGTTGTTTTTTTTTTGTTGTTTTTTTTTTTTTTTTTTTGAGAAAGTTGCAAGAAAACTTCAAAAGGTGAGTGTCAGCGAGGTCAGGCTACCTGAATGAGACAGTACTTAAAGGCCTTTCTACCTTAGTTTTTTCTAAATGTCTCTGAGCAGACCTGAACCTCCCTATCTCCTGCCCCTGTGCTGCTATGTTTATCCCCACCAAGTGCAGAGACTACATGAGCCACTGTTCCAGGCTTTTCATGGGCTTCTTTTACTTAGGTCCTCATCTTGTACAGCACGCATTTTACTGAAAGAACCATCTCTTAGCCCCCTTATACATTTTTATGTTGACTTAAAACTCTCTGTAAGTTGGATATTTTTTAAAAATTACTCATAGCATCTGATAAATATTGACAGTTTAATAAATCTATAGTGCTCTTAAAGGTCTACACTAGAATCAAAGCATCATGACCTGACACCCATTAACCCATTTTAAAATGAAAATTTCACACCACTTTCTTCTACCTTGAACTCATCTTTATGTGACATTTGCCCCACAAATTATTCCTACTGCTTCAAACTCTTACTAACCACTCAAAGTGAATATTTTTCAAGTGAAAATCTTTTTTTTTCTATTTATTTAGAAATGGAATTTTTAAGAATTCTCATCACAAATCATCATTAAATAAAAATAATTGAAAATGTATTAGGGATTCAATTATGATTATTAGCAGTACACTACTGATTTAAGAAACAAATGTTACATAATTTAGAAAGCAACAATGTAAAATGATTCACTAAACACACTTCTATGTGATGGTCACCTTTCTAAGTTATTTTCTGCTATCTTTTAAAATAATGACCATCCTAATTGTCACTATAGAACCTTCATCCAGCAACTGATAAGGAAGGCAGAAGCAGAGATCCATAGCTAAGCACTAAGTAGACAGAGCTCCTGGTCAAGCTGATGAGAGGGAGGAGGCCCACAGAGATGCTGACCTGGGCTATTGACTCTGAAATAACAGCTGAGGAACCTTATGGAAAGGAACTAAACCCCCCAAATGTAGACGACAGTCAAACATCATGGACAGTGTGTGGAGCCTCTTGCAGTACAATCAGAGTTTATGTTTATTCCTGGTGCATGAACTGACATCTTGGAGCCCATTCCCTACAGAACATCTAACTCAACCTTGATACTGGGTGGGGGAGGTACTCGGACCTACCTCAAATGGATATGCCAGACAAACTGATTCACCTTGGATTCCTTGCCCTCCCTAGGGAATGGATGGGGGGGGGGGGGGAGGCTAAGGGAGGACTGGGAGAAGGGGAGGGAGGGGGAAGTAAAGAGTATGAGAAAAAACTTTTTAAATAAAAATTTGCAAAAGCAAATAATACTGTTGCTAAAGTAAGAGACAGTATAGCAAATTTACAGAACTAATTCCAGGGTAGCCAGGACTACACAGAGAAACCCATCTTTTTTTTTAAAAAAAAAAAAAAAAAAAAAAAAAAATCACAACTTTCAAAATTACTCGATGCATTGAAAATTTTAGCATGATTCACCATTAAATATTTTTTGTTATCACCAAGGATTATACTGTTCACATTCACCACTGAACTTACTCTAGCCCTAACATATTTCTAATATTTTAGCAGCTAACAATTTATTCTGAATAACGGAGTTGAAAACTTCTTCAGTTTTGTTAGAAGCAAAAAATAATTTTTTTCATTAAAAGCAAACCAAAAACTGGAACTGCATAACTTTCTTAATTATTAAGACCAACATTAGGAATTGCCCATTTTGAGGCTTCTTTGCGGGGTGCCTGAGATTAGTCATTTTCGAGTTGTCATGTGGGTGCTGGGAATTGAACCCAGGTCCTCTGGAAGAGTAGCCAATGATTTTAATTGCTGAGTCATCTCTCCAGATCCAATCATTTTGAAGATTCTTATGGTTTTGCTTCATTTTTGAAAATATAAAATTCATACAGCATATAATTCTATTTGATAACTAAAAGTATATACACAAAAAGATCCCTACTAATTCCAGACCATTTTTAGCCCCCTCCGCCATCAAAACAAAAATCATTATAAACCTACTCAACTCCACACTGCCAGCACCCCACTCAGTAAGGTATTTTTTTTATTCTAAAGACTTGCCTTTTCCTAACATTTCTTACAAATGATTTCATATAATATGTGGTCTTTTGTGAAGGACTTATTCACTCTGCTTTTCTTGGGGGGGGAGGGTAAGGGAGTGGGGGGGACCTAAGTAGTCTAGGCTAGCTCTGAACTCCTTTTGAAACTGATGAAGACTTTGAACTGATGGCCCTTTCAAGTACTGCTTGGATGTCTTCCCTCTCAAGTACTAGGGTCTGGCCTGACTGGTTTTAGGAGGTTGGAGGGGAAATGCATGGTGCATGCTGGGCAAGCATTCTGCCAACAAAATTAACTCACATTGTAGCATGTCAGTATTTCATTTTCACAGATGTTTCACTGCTAGAGCAAGACCAAATTTGTTTATTAGTTGATGAATATTCAGGTTGTTTCTACCACTTAGCAGTTATGAATTGAAGTTCTGGACTTTTGTGAATAATTTTTGTTTGGTTTCATGACAATCCTTACTCTGTAGCCCAGGCCTCAATCTCAAATCCTATAGCTCATGTGTAGGTTTCTAAGTGTACTCTGCATTCTCTTGGGTACACACTAAAAATGAAACTGCCAGTTACACAGAAAGAAGTTGCTACTTGCCGGGTACACATGCCTTTAGTCTCAGCTCTCAGGAGGCAGAGACAGGCAGATCTCTTTGAGTTTGGGGCCAGCCTGATCAACAGAGAGTTCTAGGACAGCCAGGGCTATGCAGAAAAATCCAGTCTTGAAAATACAGGGACGGAAGGAGGGAGGGAGCTACTGTTTCCAAGGCAGTTAGAATATCTTATATTTCCAAATCATTGCCCAAAGATTCCCATTTCTCCAACTCCTTATCAATACTTAACACCTTTCAAATTATTTACATCCTTGTAAACAAGAAATTATTGATTTGTAGTTCTCTAATGAGGAAATTTTTAGACTTGGTTGATCATTTATACATCTTTTGGAGACATCAGAAAACTTTTGTCTATTTTTTAAAATTGGGCTGTTTTGAAGGCAAGTTATTGGCCAGTGTCCCTTTATGTATTCTGGGTCTTAAGTCCCTCACATATACATAATTTGCAAATGTTTTTCTCATTCTGTGGTTTGTCTATTCAGTTTCTTGATAGTATAACTGTGGTGTACCAAGTTCTAATTTTAAAATAATCCAGTTTCTGTCTTTTTAATTTTGCTGATGCTTTATCTAAGAAACTGCCTAATTCAAAACCACAAAGATTTCTACTTCTGCTTTTCTTCTAGGAATGTTTATGGCTTGGCTCTTAAGTCATTTTGGGTTCATTTTTCCACATGGTATATAGTAGAGGTCTATATTCACTTTTGTGTGACTGGATTTCCTACTCAACTTTGTCCTCTTAGTGTCTGAGAGCTTTTTCATCTTGGAGTTTTTCTATAAAAGGGCAAAAAGTACCTAGATAAGAGCAGGAAATGGGTGAAGATATGTTCCATCCTTCTAGTTATGGAAAAGGCGACGGTGGGCAGGAACACAGGAAGGGAGAAATTGCTTTGAGTCTTGTTCAAATGAAGAAAAACTTTAGAAGGTGCACATATGAAGTTTAGAATGCAAAAATTAATTCACCTAAATAAAAGTATTTTGATGTGGGGTAGAGGATGTAGTTCCCTCAGGACAGTGCATAGCATACTTATCATATGAAAAATGCTGGCTTCAACCCCCAATACTGGGAGGTTAGGGGGTGGCTGTCAGCTTTAGTCCCTGAGGGTAGCATACACTTAATTCCAGCCCTTGGAAACTACAAGACTTCTACAAATTTGAAGTCATCTTAGGCTGCATAAGACATTGCTGTGGGGATATTTTCAAATATAATAAAAAAACAGTTGGAGATATCAGAGGACAGATCCACCTCTTCCAGTCTTTGTTTTTGTTTTGTGTTTTGGTTTTTTTTTTTTTCTTTTTTCTTTTTTCCAGACAGAGTTTTCTGTGTAACAGTCCTGACTATCCTCGAACTTGCTTTGAAGACCAGGTTGGCTTTGAATTCACAGAGATTCTCTTGCCTGTTTCCCAAGTGCTGGGACTAACAGTGTGAGTCATGGCTTCTTCTGCCTCTTCTGTCTTTCTATTTCTGCCTTAAATACTTTCTTGGCTCTTAAATACTTTCTCAATTATTAGGGTGTGGCACCACCACTACCTGCCTGGGAGCATGGAACTCCTTCTATAAACTAAAATGACCTTGAACTCAGATTGGACTAAGGGCATAGGTCACCACTGCCGGGATATTCCCTGTGCTGGGATTAAAGGTGTTACCATTGTCTGGTCCTCCTAGTCTGACTGTGGGTAGATACCTCTGACATCTCCAGCTGTCACACAATCCTTTTTAAATTTACTTGTTTTTATTTTATATGTATAACTGCTTTGCCTGTAGGTATGTATGTATGTGTGCCAGATGCATGCCTGGTGCCTTAGAAGGTTAGAAGACACCATCAGAACCTATGGAACAAGAGTGGCAAGTGATTGTTAGCCATTATGTGATGAACTGAACTGGGTCCTCAAGGAACAATCAGTACTCTCTAGCCCCAGAAGACCTATTTTAATTGCCTATTAAGCACCCAAGTGAAATGTAAGTCTTCACTTCCACGGTGTTCAGGTTATAAATTAAAATATGAATATTACCAAATATGAAAAGTATGGACAGTTTAAAAGTCACAATGTCATATAAAATTACCAAGGAAATCAGTGTAGAGGTTTAAGAACTGGACCTCAGAGACTGTCCTGAAAGTCTAGTGTGAAAATAGTGTTTCTAGGAGAAAACTGCTTTTAAGTCAATCAATTCCAGTAAGAAAAAGGTTGCTTTCTCAAGGGTTGTTTAGCAGGGTGCTAGAAGCTAAAACCTGATTCAGGTAGGCTCATAAGCAAAAAGGAAGAGAAAAACTCCAGATACAGGCTGCAAGCAGTACTCTGGTTAGTGTCCAGCCCACTCAATAAATCTGTTTTCTTCCATACCTACACACATAACAACAAAGCTACAAACATTTCTTTAGGAATGGAGTCACAGGAAAAAAGAGTAAGCAACAATGAGCAGAGAAAGCAGAACCCCAAGAATTGTTTTATGTTTGTTTTGTTATTATTATTTGGGTTTTTGTTTGTTTTTCAGGGAACAAATGGTCAAGTTTTACTCTTGGCAAACCAGAAAGAGGAGGTACAAAGTAGAGGGCAGACAGAACTAAAGTCAAGTAGCAACAGCCAAAAGAATTGCTTTTAGGGAGAGAAATTTCAGATGAGAGAGTATTCAGATGAGACCTGTCCTATGGAATACCAGCACCAGAGAAAGTATGGGGCTGAAGCTCGGTGCAGTTCCAAGCACTTGCTAAAAGCAAATGGGGCTCACTCCACACCACATAGTAGGGAACAGGGAAGGTAATAAGGCCAGTGAGTTCTGGACTCCATGGAGACAGAAGACTGTTAGTACAAGAAGGCAAGAGCCAAAAAGTATGATGTCCAAAAATAAAATAACAATTAAATAATAAATAACAGACCTAAGAGATGAGTGTGAGTGGCTGAGACAAAGCACAAGGCACGAGAGAAGGACAACAAATTAAGGCCACAGCAGTGATGAAAGAAGCACCTACCTGGATGTCGACACCAGGAGAAACTGGAGAGTAGCAGTGTCAGAGACAGGACGCCATACAAGACACATTCTTCATAGGTGAGAAGAGAGCAAAGCAGAGGTCAAGAGGGAAACTACAAGTAATGACTGGTAGTGATACACACACACACACACACACACACACACACACACACACACACACACACACACACGCACACGCACACGCACTCACACACATACCCTACACACATACACACACACATACACACACACACACACACACACACGCACACGCACTCACACACATACCCTACACACATACACACACACATACACACACACATACACACACACATACACACACACACACACACACACACGCACGCACGCACGCACGCACGCACACGCACACACTTTCTTTACTTTCATTAGTCCCTAACCTAACTTTTAAGTTTTTGAGTTAATTATAATAGTTGGAAAGATACATAACAGTATTTTTTAAATTATTATTTTACTTCCAGGTGCTCTTAACCATCGAGCCATCTCTTCAGCCCCCAATACACAGCAGTATTAACCATAGCTGTGACTTTGTAAGCAAACAAATCAGATAATCTCAACAATGACACTGCTACAGATAACTCAGTTTTATTTATAATCATCACTACTAAACTGGGCTACTTAATGAGCTACTGAAAGAACATCAGAGGACTTGATAGATGGGTCAGTTGGGAATGTTTGCCAGAAAAGTCAGTCTGCTAGAATCCACATCAAAATGGTGACATATATAATCCTAGCACTAGGAAAGATAGGAGCATCCCCAGAGCTTACAAGCCAGCTATTGAGCTCCAGATTCAATGAAAAACTACCTCAAAATAAGGAGGAAAATCAAAGATGACAGCAAACACTGACCTCCCACTTGCACACAGGTACATAGAAACATATACCCACACATGCAACCGCCATAACATAGCTTTTAAAAATGCCATTACTTTAAGAGCGATGTTATTATACAACTCTTAAAATAATATAATGATTCTCCTTATAGTACTATATAGTTTATCTTACCCATATGTAAATGTAGTGTGAGCCTTGAACAGCACAAAGCTTACTAGAATACTGAGAAAAGGAACTAAAAGGGTCTCAGGAGTTGGAGAGTGGCAGAAACAATGGAGCTATGGGTAGGAACCTACAAGCTGTAAGAGAGTGACCTCAGAGGGGTTCAATAAACAAAGGAGGTGGGCACAGTGGCACAGGCCTATCATGTACCTCAGCACTACAGATCAAGGTAGGCTCAATGCCAGAAGGGTCTACGTAACAAAACTATCAAAAGAGAAGAAGGAAAAGAGAATGAGGGACTGGAGAGAAAGCTCAGAGGTTATAAGCACTGACTGCTCTTCCAGAGGACCCAGGTTCAAGTCCCAGCTCCCATGTAGCACTTAACAACTGTCTCTAACTCCAAGATCTGACACCTTCATACTGACATACATACAGGGAAAACACCACACACATAAAAATAAGTAAAAAAGAAAAAGACAAATTATTAAACAAAAAGACAAAACAACCCAAGCTGCATCACAATATACATAAAACCATTTGTAATAAAACACCAAAAATGGATATTTTCACTAGTGGGGACCTTAATTAGGGATTCTATTACTGAGAAGAACCTCCCTGACCAAAAACAACTGGGGAGAAAAGGATTTATTTCACTTATTCTTTCATATCATAGTTCATTATCAAAGGAAGTTAGGGCAGGAACTCAAACAGAGCAGGAGCCTGGAGGCAGGAGCTGATGCAAAGAATATGGAGGAGCCCTGTTTACTGGCTTGCTCCTCCTAGTTTATTCAATCTGCTTTCTTATAAACCCAGGTCCACCAGCCCAAGGTAGGCCCACCCACAATGGGCAGGGCCCTTCTCCATCAATCACTTATTAAGAAAATACCCTGCAGACTTCCCTACAGCCCCACCTTATGGAGGAGCTTTCTCAACTGGAGTTCCCTCTCAGGTGACTCTAGCTCAGTGTCAACTTGGCTCTTGACGTGAGCACAAATACCTAAAATAGTGACAGTGATTCCCAGTGAGAAGTAAACTGAGAGAAGAAAAAATAACCAGAGCCCAAGATTTCCCTGTGTAGCCCTGGAAGTCCTGTAGCCCAGGGTAGCCCTGAGCCTCTGCCTCCCAAGTGCTAAGATTAAAGGCCTATGTCACCCTGCCCAGGATTAATTTTTTTTATTTATTTTCTTGTAAGTAGTGTATTCATCATGTGCTCAGGTAGCCTTGGAGGGAAGAAGGTGGCATCAGATCCCCTGGGGCTAGAGTTAATGGCAGTTTTAAGCCACCTGATTTGGGTGCTGAGGAAAATTCCAATTTTCTGGAAGAGCAGCACTTAGCTTTCTAGCTCCATGTTACTTTTTGGTTTTTTTGAAAAAGCTAATTTTAGAGGATTTCCCTTTCCGTTTCTCTTAGTATATTTTTTGGTATTCTTCTAGCAAGACAGTATAATCTACAGCCTCCAGATTCCAGGCAATTCCATGATAAATGCCTTCTGATAATAAATTCTTTAAAGCTTATTTCTATATCGGAGTGAGATGTGCACCAGATGGTAGTTTGGGGCTCTCTAGATGTACTCAGAAAGCAACCAGACTTCTGTTTGCCACTAACCCTTCAAAGCAAAGGACTTTTTTCTGCAGAGGTAAGCAGGAAACTGGAAGCTGTATCTTCCAGAGCTCTCTCACTATTCTAAACATGTCGAGGACCGGAAACTGCCCAGTAGACCAAAGATCAGCAGACACATGTAGCAAATATAGCAACTATTTAAAGTCTCAAATTGGCTATTGCTGGCCTATAAGAAACCACTTATTCACCATATTCAGTCTATTCACCTAATTAATGGTTTCTCAGTTGAGCACCTTGACTTCTCTTAGGTAGACTGTATGCCTTGTAAAGCACATTGGTAAATTCTATGTGCTCTTGAGAGTCTATACACACACACACACACACACACACACACACACACACACACACACACACACACACACTTGTAAAAACAAAGATTTATTTTTAAGTTATATATCTGTGTCCCTGTCAGTACCGATGGAGGCCAGAGGCATCAGATCCCTCTGGAGCTGGAGTTACAGGTGGTTATGAGACTCCTGACATGCAGAGAACAAATCAGTAAGTACTACTAACCACTAAGCAATCTCTCCAGTCTTATGCTTTTTTTTTTTTTTTTTTAGCTTTAGTACTCAGTAGGGGCTAATACTCATTAACTTACTTTTCCCCCTTCAACTTAACTGATTTTTTCTTATTATAATACTATAGATTTCTAAAAGTAAAATTATCCTTCAATCCTTGAGTTAGCTTTATTCTACAGATTTAATATACCTGTTTTTGATCTCTACATGAAGAGCTCTCTCTCAGCTGCCTTTATCTGATTTTGCTAGCCTAATTATAACTAGCTTCTCTATGTTCTTATTGTTTCCTTAAATTTGTTAATGTAAAAGTCGTGAATTATTTCTGAAGTCTTATTTAAAAATTAGTTAATTAAATAAATAAAAAAAACCTGCCCTTAAAAAGGATGTACCTCCCAACCTTTTCTACCTCTTCCCAGCTACCACTAGTTACCTACAGCTTTTCCGTATCTTCTCACAAGCCAGTCTTGTCCTAAGGTCCAAGATCATCCTGAAATCCTAAAGAGGGAAAGCAGTATACAAGCATCACATGGCAGTACCACTGAAGAGCTTCTGGTGTATAATTTCATAAAATATTGATTGGGCACTGAAGATCTAAGCAGGAAATCTAAATTTAATCCCTAAAAGTACTGTTATTTTAGAAAAAAATCTGCATGATTCCTAGGAAATAAAAGCAAACTTATAAATATGCACTTAAAGGTAAGAATCAACTTTTCATAGTTACTATATATTTCAGACATACTTTTCTTTTTAAAAACGTTCTATTTCTGTAATAGAACCCATGAATAAAGAATGCACAGCTGTCCAGTAGATGTTGGGAGTCTGTTCTTCAAGCTCCATTAGTTTGGGTTCTACCTTCCCATATTTTATTCTACTTTAATCCATTATTACAAAAAAAAAAGGTCAAATGTGAAATAGTTTAACGTGTTTTAAAACGTAAAAGCTACAACACTCACAAGGAGTGTAGAGAAAGCCCCATGCCAGTAGGATTTGCTGGAGGAGGCAGGAACCTATGCCTTTAATCCCAGCACTGAGAGGCAGAGGCAGGAGTTGGAGGTCAGTCTGGTACACACCAAGTTCCAGGGCAGTTACACAGAGAAACCTTGTCTTGAAGGTGGGAAAAATATAGGGGAGGAGTTAACTGAATATATAACCCAGTCATACCTTCAATACTTTGTATTTAGACACTATCTCTTATTTTTAAGTTTCTTATATTTTAGATTCAAGACCCAAGTGAAGCTCACTCACAATCTTAAATTAGGGTTGTAACATTAGGTAATGATTTCAACTAAAAGTATCTATCTCTATTGGTATTTACAGATGTTAGTTTTTAGCATTATACTTATGAAATTTTAATTCTTTTCTCTTTATTTTTTTCCTTCATCTCTATACACCAGGCTGACCTCAAACTCAGATCTCTGGCGTCCTGACTTTGGGATTAAACACATGGACCACCAAAGCTCAGCGCAGGTTTGCTTTTAAAATTAAACTTTTTCATGGACACCTACTATTGTAGAAGCTTCCAAAAATGCACATATAATACATACAGATATATAAATCATATTTATATGGAGTTAGTTATCATGTAATAGGGGAAATAATGCCCAATTAGATATCAGATGCTATCAAATAAAGTTCCCAGGATCAAGAGGAATGGGTTACATCTGTTTGAGTTACTGTGTAAAGGGGTCCCCCTGGATCAACCCACATGCACTTTACAGAATATTGCAAATGCTTTTAATTTCTCTCTTGACAGTAAGTCCCTATTGTTGAAAACACCACATACTTATGTCATCAAACATGGAGAAACAGAGCTTGTGCTCAAGTGGAAGCTTCACTCCTGCTGACTAGTGTTCATAGTGCTCAAATACTCCACATGAAAAGTAATCATTAGTCTCACCCAGCTACAAATCTTACAATATCAATCTGCCTCAAAATATACACACTGGTGCAACAGTAGCACAAATGTTACATGAGTAACTAGTAACCTTTTGATTGGATTTAAGCCTGATCCATGAGACAGAGCCTATACCTAAAACTATTAGTGAGACCAAGAACCTCAGACTAGTCAGGTCATAGGTCAAGGAAAAACCTACTACAATCATTCCATCATTTGATCACACCAATAAAAGGACTCCTAGTGACATTTCGATATATCCATAGATCAGTGCACTGCTGAACCCTCATCAGAGAAGCTTCTTCTTGCACTAACACCGAGACTTACAACTGGACAACATGAAGAGAGTGGGAGACTTTGAAGTACTCAGCCCTAAATGGCTCTGTAATCTATGCAGAGGAGGTGGCAAAATGATTTAAGAGCCAGAGGAGATGGACTCCAAAGAAACAGCATGTTCAGAAAAGGACTGATGCAGGTAAGAACTCAAAGACTGAGACAGCAATCACAAGACTTGCACAGGTTCAAACCAAATAAAACCCCAGCCAGCACAGAGCAAGGAAGTGGGCAGAGTCTTCCCTAACTAAGAAGCTATTTGCAACTGCTAGTAGCTGGGAGAGGAAAAAACCCCTGTTATCTGCAATGGAGTGACATTGGGTACACTGACTATACTCCAAGGCAGGCCCCATGCTTAGGAATAGTTAGCTAACACAAAAATATCCCCATGTTTTTATTGTTGTTTGCTTTAGGAGTTTTTGTGGGTGTTTTTTGTTTTGTTTTGTTTATAGAAAAAAAAACAGGAAGAGGATCTTAGGTTTAGGATAAGGAAAATATATCAAAAATATATTGTACAAGAAATTTTTTAAATAAATAAAACTTTAGAAACTAAAGACATGGCTCAGCATTCGAGAGCAACTACTGCTCTTGCCAAGGACCTGAGTTCACTTCCCAGCACCCACATAGGGCAGCTCGATACTGCATATAAATAACTCCAGTTACAGGGGGATTTGAGACCTCTGATCACCACATGCACCTGTACTCATGTGGGCATACTCACACAAGCATACACATAATTAAAAATTAAAAAAACTTAAGTTATTTTTCTGACAAATATTCATCTTCACTAACATTTATCAAGCTTCTATATAAAAGCAGCTTAAGTACTCCATCTTGCCTTCACAGTAATCCTGAGGACTGTTACTGAAGGCAATAAAGCTTGTAAGCAGAGGATAAAGTACACAGCACAATAAATATAAATGACTAAATATAGGGGCTCAGAGGTTATATCGGCTGCTTTTACAAAGTTCAATTCTCAGCATCCATCTGGCATGTCACAATGGTCAAGTAACTCCAGTTCCAGGAGATCTGACACTTCTGGACTCAGTGATTACCAGGCATGCACACAGTAAACAGACATACATGCAAGCAAAACATTCATACCCATAAAATAACTAAACATATAAATAAGCCAAGTCATTTTAAAACTTTAGTGTCTGAATATCCAGATTAATGAGAAGTCATTGCAATCATTATCAAGATTAATTAATTTTTGTTTGTTTGTTTATTTATTTATTTATTTATTGCTTGTTTGGTTTTTTTTGTGACGGGGTTTCTCAGGTAGCCTTGGCTGTCTTAAAACTCACTTTGTAGACCAGGCTGGCCTTGTACTCAGAGATCCAGCCTCTGCCTCCTGGAGTGAGTGCTGGGTTTAAAGGCATGCACCACCACACCTGGTAGGATTTTTGTTGTTGTTTTTAGGCAGGATTTTCTGTAGCCTTTTCTGGCTGTCCTAAAACTGATCTGTAGACCAGGCTGGCCTTGAACTCAGAGATCCACCTGCCTCTGGCTCTCAAATGCTATTTAAAAAAAAAAAAAAAAAAAAATCAGCCAGGGTAGGGCATGGTGGTATAATCCTTTAGTCCCAGCACTCAAGGAGGCAGAGGACTGAGACCTAGACTACACATCCATTTGGGGGAAGCTTGAACTACACAAGAAGACCTATCTAAAAAAGAAGAGGAGAGGAAAAGAAAAGAGGTAAGGGGAGGGAAGGGAAGGGGAGAAAAGGAATTAGAAACTTCCGTGTGTAAAAATTAAACTCAGGGGTCAGCAAGATGAGAAAAGGCATTTACTGTGCAGGCCTGGCGACCGGAGTTCAGTCCTTGGAACCAACACGTGAGAGGAACTTATCAAGTCCTTCAAGCTGTCCTCTGACCTTCACACATGCATATGTACACACATAGGTACGCACAAAATAAACAGAAAAGAAATCCAAAAGTATTTAATTTAGTAAGGTGTGGTGACTTTAATGCCAGTACTCAAGAGGCAGAGGCAAGCAGATCTCTGTGAGTTCAAGACCAGCCTGGTCCAGTAGCAATTTCCAAGCTTAAAAACGGATGGGTGGGGCTGGCTAGAGAGATGATTTAGGGATGAAGAGTATCAAGTTCTCCAAGGGAACAGGATTAGATTCCCAGCACCCACAAGGCAGCTCATAATTGTCTGTAATCCCTGGCATGCTCGCATGCCGGCAAAACACTTATGCACCTAAAATAAAATATAAAAATAATTAAAAATTTAAAAAATAGCAATACATGTATGAAGGGGTGGGAGTATAGAGAAGTACATCTTGTAGTATATTCAACCTCACTTAATAAATCTTTAGTTTTGGAGAACACATTTCAGAAAATTCAGTTTGAAGTAATTTTACTCGTGCTTAAAGTATTTCTATTTATCTTTAATTATTCTTTAGAGAAACGTCACTTTAATTATCTTTACCCAGATGCTGGGGTAAAGGTGAATCTAGCCATTACTGAACAGTAAATATTTTCCTCTCCTCTCTTTAGGTTCAACAACCAAAGCCTAAGAATTAAACTCACACAGTCATAATAATTTGGAACGACCTATCTTACCAAGAAAGGCCAAGTGAACAGAAAACATAAAAACAAGTAACTTTTAGGAATGGTAAATGGTGATTTGGAGACAGACAGAGAGGTGATAGCTTTGTAGCCATGTCTATTTATGTGCCGTGACAAATTCTCTCTGTAAGACTCGATCTTCCCTGGTTTCCAGAAGGAAGAGCTTTCTGACAACTCAAGTGCTCAGATCAGCTTTAAGAGCTAATGACAAGTGAGTTCTTTTAGAAAGCTCTGCTTCAGGCCAGTAAGAAATTCGGGACAAAAATTCCATTTGCAAATGCCTTCAGGTCAAAATAATTTTATGTCACAGAAGCATAATTTGAGTCCTGTTGCCATTAACAGACACAAATGTGTGCACTTTCACTGTACAAGGCATTTCATTTTCACTGTTAGCAGTACAAAGTATTTTATGACAAATTCACCCACCAATAAGCTTATGACAAGTTCAGACCATAAGTAATTCTCAGAACAGCAAAAGAATTTTGTAGCAAAAATAACTTTTTACCTAGCAGATTAGAAAAGTAAAAATAGGCTGATACTTGCCATGGGGAAGAATTCACACAAAACTGTTAGCTGGGATATAAGTTGTAAAGATCTAACAGGGTAAACAGGTACAGGTATCTTCTCTTAGAGAACATGCATTTTCAAGAATTTCTCCTACAAAATAGTTTCACTATTTATAACACATGAGAATAAAAAACTGTTAATCCATGGTGAACACTTACATTCAATCATATCATTCAGAACCCTGAGACTAGAGAATAGTCACTTGTTCAAGGTCAGTAAAAGCCAGCCACTATTACATAGAAAGGCCCTGTCTCAAAAACAAATAAAACTCAAGTGTATCCATAAAATGGAATACCAATTATTTTAAACAAATAAAAATCAAAGTATACTGACATAAAATTACAGCTCATATATAGTGAATAAAAACATGAGGTTTTTTTTTTAAGTGACATATTTGTGTAAAGGGAAGAAAAAGAATGGAGGAAATGAAGGCAATGGGAAAAAAACAATTATACTAATCCCTATGCTTGTATCACTGGTGATGGGAGGCGAGGATTACAGAATATTCTCATTATGTCACTCTGGCTAATTTTAGGTACAGATGTGTAACTTCTGCTAACAGGAAAAAGGAAAGGTAGAAGACAGGAAAAAAGAAAAACTCTGGTGCAATAGCATCCACCTGTAATCCTGGCATTAGGGAAAGCTGAGCCAAGACGAGTGTGAGTTCAGAGTTCAAGGCTACTGTGCCAAAGAATAAAACAAACTAAAACCCACTAAATAATAACTTCTTCAACCCAATGTATCCAAAGTAGTATTTCAATATGTAATCAACATTTTGAAAAGCACAAGGTATTTTACATTCTTGTGTTATTACAATGGCTGATGTGTAATTTATACACCATGACATAATTCAGACTAACCACGTTTCAAATGTCTGACTGACAGTCACATGCAGAAGGAGTATTACAGTAATCAATACAGATCTGAAGATGTAGAATGCAAATCCAGAAAGGAACTTTTAGGTGACTTGGGCTAACAACAGATGGGAAGTGAGCACTGCAGGAAATGCAGACTGGGCCAGAGAAAGGTAGTCTTAAATGATTCACATTTTAAATTGTACACTAATAAGAAACCAAAACACTAACAAGATGAGTAGAACTATTTTGTTAATATATAAGAACTCTTTTTCTTTTTCCTTTTTTTTTGGGGGGGGGGGGGGGGCGGGGGTTTCTCACAGGCTGGCCTTGAACTCAGCTCCCCAGTGCTGACTACACTGCTACCACAGACTGGTGCCATTCCCTTTCTTACTTGCAAACACTGCCAAGGCTAAAAGGGGGTTTTCTGAAGTCAGGAATCCAGCAATGCCATCAGGACCTAAAGCACAATATGATCTGTAACATCAGCAATTAACTGCTCTGTGCTGAAGTCATGGCATTCTTCTTCCTACCACATGTATGTATTTGAGGGCAGCGCGCATGCAG